>JBAMHW010000018.1:4901694-4945367 GCA_037177495.1 Rhadinocentrus ornatus
CAGCTGTAGACAGGAGACAACGTACCAGAAAGGGCAGCAGAGGACGCCAACGAGTACAGGATGAACCATTCATGACATTTTCAGGCAAAGTTTGTGAATTTTGAAGGAAAAGGGGGGTCATTTGGAGAGGAATTCTTAGATGTGCCATTTACAGTTTTAAACCCACTTTCTAAAGGTAAACCCTGAAATTCTTTTACATTTAATCACCCTCTTTAGCAGCAACTGATAAGTCTGTGTTTGTGGGAACAGAGCATCTACCGACTGAAAGTTAAACTGAAGCAAATTAGCAATTTACAGTCTATGGCCACTTTATTATGTACACCCATGCAATTGCTTCTTAACACAAGTCTCTAATCAGCCAATCACAAGTTAACAACTCAGTGTATTTACTCATGTAGACATGGTCAAGATGATCTCCTAATGATCAAACTGAGCAGCTGTGTGATGCTATCATGGAACAATTCACACAGACTGGGCAAAAACTGCTCAAAACTGGCCAATAGGAGATGGAATAAATGTCTGGCCTGATGAGTCTCCCTTCAGCTCCACATTCAGATTTGGTGGAAACATCATGAAAACATGGCTCCATCCTGCCTTGTATAAACAATTCTGGCTGCTGGTGGTGGAATGGCATGGGAGATGTTTTTTCTTTGGTACACAATGTGACATGGTTAACCACCACAGCCTACCTGAGTATTGTTGCTGTTTATGACACAGTGTAGCATCTTCTGATGGCTACTTCCAGAAGGATAATGCACCATGTCACAAAGCTCAGATCATCTCCAACTGATTTCTTGAACATGACAATGAGTTCCCTGGACTCAAATGGCCTCCACAGTCACCAGATCTCAAACCAGTAGAGCAGCTTTGAGATGTGGTGGAACGGGAGATTCTCATCATGGATGCAGCAACTGTGTGATGCTGTCATGTCAATATGGAGCAAAGCCTCTGAGGAAAGTTTCCACCACCTTGTTGAATCTATGACACCAAGAATTAAGGCAGTTATGATGGTGAAACAGCAAGATGGACCTGATAACGTGGTCAGTGAATATATATTGTGTATAAATATACTTTACTTCAAATTTTGAAGCTGAATTGATCCTAGTTTTCCCTGCTTCCATTAAACCAGGATCAGCCCCCAAAAATGATGCTGATGGGAGTGATACTGCTGATATTAAATCCAATAAAATATACTACAACTGCAACCTGTGTAACTCAGCATCTGGCTCATTTGATACATAAACTGTTATTAACACACTCTCTTTTATCTCTTTAAAAAACGGTTTAATGAATGCAACAATCAGATCAGATAAATGCTGCTGCAACAAAACACAAGCCTTTTCACACCAACTTTAAATTTCCTTTTAAATGATTTCTCATTCTTTTGTCTGCCATTTAAGTTTTTTGAAAAGGTTTCACCAGTTAAAATGCTTTTTTAGGGTTGTTTAACTGATCAACGCCACCATACGTACAATCACTACTGTGTACAATAACATTTGTGGTCTTCTTTGAAATTTGTGGTTAGATAATTTCCAGCAGGATATCAAACCTCAGTCCTAAAAGAGCAAACTTCTTAATTTCTAGATCTACTTTGTATGATGGGAAATTAAAAAAAATTGGAGTTTGAAGGTAGAAAACTTACCCAGCAGTCCATGTTAAATGTGGACTGGACTCTGAGCGGTGAGGTGAAGTGTCAGACACTTATAAAGTGTCCACAAGTAGGTGTGTTAGCTGCTCTCTTCCCTATTGCACCTTCTTAACCTAATTAAACCTCCGTTCAACAGCTTGGTAGCTTTGGCAACTCCAGTCACACACGTGCTCACAAACTCCTCTTCCTGGAAATTACAGTGGAGTTTAAGGATTTGCAGCACTTCACTCTTCATTTATGGCGTCTTGGGTTAGACATGCAACATGTTGTATGAATCAGTGTTAGGGTGCACATGAATGCTCTCACTCCCTTGTTTTATATCCAGGAAAGTATTTCACTGTCCCATAACTTTCAGAAAACTTGAGACTCCTTAAGTTCTGCAACTTCCTATGCCTTCCCGTAAGGCTTAAGGCTCTCATTTGTCAAATAGGGGGGAGAAAAAAAAGTGCACAGGGAGTATTATCATCCTGGCCGGTGGTGCCTGGTGAGAGACCACATCCTGTACGACGCGCCTACCCATCCAGATAGATATCACAAATAGCAAGGAGGGGGAAAGGCCTGGGGGTGTGATTTATGTTCGCACAGAGCCCCTGTGGAAGATGAGAGACAAGTGTGTGGCCTGATGGAGGACCTGGATCCATTAAAAAAGTTTGTCTCTGAGAGTCTGAGCCAAGCAACGCTCTTTGGCCTGAACTTATCGCAGAAAGAGAGTTTTTCTTTGCTGAGTTGTTTCTCTGACTGTTTGTGTGTCTTTTCTTGTCAACGTTTTCCATGTGCAGACACACACATAATTATCATTTTGAAATTCTTAAAAACATCTGCTTTTGCCACATATTCTTCCTCACACATGCTTCTCCCCCTCTACCAAACCCCAATCACAGTAACTTGTATTTTTCCTGCTTTGCTGCCATGACAAACACCATAATCTTCAATATGGCAGGAGACAGGTGTGTTTGATCAGTTTAGAAAATTCCTACTATTTACCCAATGATTTATAAGCATCCATTGTGGCTGTTTTTGCTGTGTAACAATCCTGCTGTGAGTCAGATATGGATAGTGTAAATAGCTAAATGATGACCTTTGATAGAGGGAGCGGGCCGTCTGATCCTGTGCCAGTGTGAGTGTTTACTTTACCTGCGCTGCCAGCTTCACGTCATTGTGGCCGGAAAGGAAGAGAAGAAAGCTGATTATTGTGTTTACTGTTCGTATGTGGGAGAGGGAAAGTGTGTATTTGAACTGTGTATACGTTTGGCTCGGCGGAGGCGCTTGCCGTGCCTTCGCATATATTAACATACCTTTATAACTAAATATATGATTTCCACTTACTCTGATGTTCAGGTGAAGTTTTTTGGTATTGTAACGTTTGGAGCAAGAATATTTTTAGTATAACTAATATGATTATACATTAGCATGAACATCGTAGTTCAACGGCAGATTCTCATGGATGTGCGCCGTGAAAAAGGAGAAGAGGGGTACCTGGACAAACAGAAGCTCAGGAAGGACACTCACTATTGGCATGAGCCATGGTTTCTTAGAAAAGATTAAAACGCTACTTCTCTCTGGAGTAATCGTTTTATGACGTATGAGATGAACATTTCTACTGAAATGTTTGACTAAATGCTGCACAGCAGAACTTATTGTTATATAATCTACAGCAGATAATGCAGCAATAAGTTAGTACTATCTTGATTTTGACTAGCACACTGTCTTGGTGTGCTTAAACATGTGGATGTAATCCTCTATGGTTATTTCTACACCCCATGGAATTTAATTGGAGGTCAAAAGCAGCAGGGTTGTGTAATACAAAGTCACTTTTTGAGTTTTTGTTGTAATGCTGGCCTCAACTTAGAAGAAAAAATACATGCAATACTCCATTTTTCTTTTGCCTCTTTTAATCTCATGTGCTCCACACATGCCTGCATCAGCATCCTTTGTAGACAGACAGACCATAACTTAGCATGAGTGTCTGTGTGCTTGCATTAGTCCTGTATGTTGTTTGGATCTGTCGGCGCCCAGCCTATCGGTCCCCATGGGCACATGAAGGGCGGTACGGTGGCCGAGGGCTGGGAGCCGCTGACATGACCGCCCAGTTCAAAGAGATCGAGCAGGAGATGCAGTGAGAGGGGGAACACAGCGGCCTTTATGCTCACCTTGGCTGAGCCTGGGAAAACTCCGCAGCCCTACCACCCCCTGTCCTCGCCTGTGCTCATAGGCAGGGAAGCAAGTGGATTTACAGGTGCTGCATAGTGCTGCTCAGCCTCTGTAATATGCCAAAATCTGTGAACTGAAGTTAAAAAAACTCACAATATTCCATGTATTTCAATGAAAGCTAGGTGCTGATGGATGAAAGAGTGACTTGTGGTGTGTGAAAATACTGTAAGCCAGCCTTGAAATGATTGAAAAAGTCATTTAGTTTCCCACAAAGTTAAAGCTTAAGAGTCAGGCTGAAGACTCATATGCTCCATCCATTTAATAACAGAGCTCTTATTTTTGCAATTTGTTTGCTTACTTACTTTTCTGAAAGAACAAGTCAAAGTTTTGACCATGGCTATGGTGCTTTGTTTGAGGTTTTGTCTTAATATAATGCAAATGTGTTGATAAATTTAGAGAATATTGGTATGTCTTTATTGAAATGACAATGTCAACATAACTAAAGATGACAGCTGTCATTCAGCATCCATGCGACCAGTACTTATTTTTTAGTATTTTAGGCTGTTAGAGTAATATCATATTTTTTGGGGGAAAATTTGCTCATGATTTCAATAAACATAGTATATTTGACTTAAAATTACACATAGAGTCAAGTCATATTATTACAATGTCACTGATCCTGCTACTGTACTCTGTATTAGTAAAAAAAAAAAAATACCATCCTTTTTACACTCATAAGACTGGGTACATGGTTAGTGCATCTCTGAGAGTAAAACAATGTTTCCAAAAGTCAAATGGGAGGCAGAACCTTCAGTTATCAGGCTTGTCTCTTTGGAACTAGCTCCTGGATTGGGTTCAGGAAGCGGACACTCTTTCTACTTTTCAGATTACACTTTAAACATTATTTTTTTAATAAAGTTGAGACAGATCCAATCCAATATCGGTATTGGGCTGCGGTTTTGATGGATTTAGGGATCATATATCGGACAGAATTCCCAGATTCATCTCACCGATCTACAGAGGGACCTTTCAGGGTTTCATGTTTGCAAATTATTATGCAGGTTTAAGCTTACCAAAATATGTTGATGCAGAATCAGTTAATGAAATACTTCCATTAGAACTTGCTATATATGATTAGATTTTTACTCCGAGTTTCTAGTTTAGACGTAGCTTCACCGTACAGTTTTCCCGGATTATACAGAGACATCTTGGTTCACTTTCAACACATTCTCTTGGACCTTTAATATTAAAAAGCACTTGTTACTGCATTTCTAATTTTTATAACGCATATAGTTAGGTCTGGCTTGGCTTAGCCCTCTCTGTAGTTAAGGCTGTGTGTCGTTCTGTTTCATACTCCGCAAGAACATAAAAATTAGTTTTCTTAAAGTTTTGCAGATTTGTGACAGCTAGTTTGGTATCCATCTTGCATCTTAATTGTACTGGAACTTTCTCTGGCCAATAAAAGCCAGTCTGATGTTGACTGTTGTCTTATCTCTTGCTTTGTACCTTTCTCTCTTTATTTTTTTTTCTTCTTCGATGATGTTATATTGCATTGCTATAATACTCTTGTCCAGGCACCCTGCTGCCTCATTCCCACCATCTGGCTGACCCGCTTCTCCTCCACTCCAGCTCGCACCTCTTCAAGGATCAGTGACCTCCTCTCTTTCCCCTGTGCCCTACCATAGCGAGGAGTTCTACCACTACTCAAACCAGCTCTTCCCCGTGCTACTGTGCCCACCAGCACCCTCTGCCGTAGCCTTGACACCCACAGCCTCGAAAGCTCTCCACTTATGCCCTGTCCTAACCTCAATCCCAGCCTGGGCGACCTTTGGGTCACTGGACTCCCGATATTGAAGCAGCTCCCTCGACCGAGTGACCATGAACTCCTCTCTCAGGCTGCTGATCGGGAGCTTCAGCTTGTTGGTCTGCCCGTACAGGGCGATACTGCTCAGGCATCATGGCAACCCCAGCCACCTGTGGAGAAACCTGATGACCCTTATCTTGAAGCCTTCCACCGTTGAAATGGGGACTTCATAGACCAAGAGAGGCCAAAGGATCCAAGGAAGGATACCGTGCTGGTAAATTCCGGCTTTGAACTTGCCAAGGAGGCCAGACTTGTCCACCCCAGCTAGCCAGGTCGCCAGCTCTTTGTTGGTTGCTTGTCTGGAGGCTGCGTCTCTCCGGCTGCAATGGAACACCTTTCCCAGGCTCTTCACCGGTTTCTCTGTAAGTGATGGTATCTTGGTGGTGCCGTGTGGGAAGCAGAACTTACCTGTCACCTTCCCTTTCTTCAGCACAAGAGAATTCGAAGTGCTTTGAGACTAGTGCTTTGGAGCTTTACAAATAAGGTTGAAGTGAACGAAATGAATGTGTACATGATCCTATTCATACTACATTCTAGGTCAGCTTTCCCAAAGCTTCCCATGCATGTGTAAAAGATCAGTGTGCAGGCCAATCTCCTGCACAATCCCCCCTCAAAACAAATGTCAATGTCATCTTCTTCAATTTTTCCTTGTCTGCTGGAGATTGATGGCCTCCTGCAGTCAACCACAAAGTGACCTGGTGGACCCCTTAAGACTAGTGCAATCACTCGGACCTCACACATAAGGAGATACAGAAACTGTGAATTGCCTTTTAAGTGAATGAGGTTAGCAAGATGGCAGTTTTATAGCACTTTTGTTTGAGCAACTTTACCTCTGCTTATCAGCTACTGCTAAGACTGGTGCTAAACTAATGTTCCATATTTGCCTGTGTTCGGAGTGTTTTTGTTCAAAGGCATTATATTTAAATAAATATGTGTTGCAAAATAGCTTTGTAAAGGTTAGAATCTGGATTTATAGCCGATCTAAAGGATAAGATATAACCTGACCATTGATGGGTATTATTTCATGCAGCTAAACTCATCAGGCTAACTCAGTTAAGCAAAGATGAATGACTTTAGCCATTTTTCTTTTATTAGTCTAGTTTTTGTTCTTATCCTCATAATCTTATTCTTCTCATTACCTCCTATTTCAACTTACTCTGGTACATCGAATAGCATGGCAGAGTTTTATTCTCCACTGGCTGCATGCTACAGCAGCTTCCTAAAGTGCTCCCACTGGTATTATTCCACTGTCTTGCTATGTAGCAGCATTCTTCTCTGCGCTTTAAACAGGCTGGCTATCACCTCTGAAGCTCTACACTGGATGTTAAAAGCCTGCAGTCTATGCACTCACACCTGGCTGTAAATACTATCCTACTTGTTGCTCTGCCTTAAAGCGGTAGTACAGAACAGCTAGCCAGCCATCTTTTTTTCTCCCATATATCTTAACCTTAATGTGTTTTTTTTATTTTTTTTATGACACTGCTCTTAGGGGCAGACTACGACAACACTAGCTGGAGCAGGCCTAAGTGTACATTGGCAGGGCTGGGCAGGTGTCACTCAGCAGGGCCTTGCTGTTTTATTAATAGTGTTTTATGTTTCAATGCAGACTGTTATGAATGTGGGTATTCAGTAGAGGAAGGGCTGTAGTGCAAAGTGAAGGAAGCTGTGTGTAAGTGTGTGTGTGGCTAAGGTTGGCTGTTATGCTGCACCAGTGTCTCGTGTGAACAACCCAGGGGGTGCCAGTTGTTTGTTTGTGTGAAGGGAGGGGAGAAGCTGACATCACTTCTTCCAGTGCTGAGGGGGTTGTTAATGCTGCCATTCTGGGCTGAGATGAGCTGGGGCGATAGCGAGCATGGGGCTTTGAATCACAGGGGCTCTGTCCTTTCCTACTATATACACACAAAAACAAACACAGACTTGCATAAACATTCTCACAACATACCCAATAATGGGAAATGACCAACACACTTCACACAGTCGCACACAGCAGCAGATAATTTCCAGTTTAATTATTGAGCAATGAGCTGATGGTGTTTATTATCAGTCATGGTGAAACCACCAATTACAGCCCGACATTAGCTGTAAATCTGCCCATCCTAATAAATGAAGGCTGAGAGGGTTTGGTTTGGGGTGTACAGCACAAGTACGCGCCTGCTTGCACATGTTAGCCAGACTCGAGGCTTAAACACATTAGGCATCATGCAAAGAACATGTTTCAGGGGAAATTTATGAGGTCTGACAGCAATGTGGGTGAAGCAGTTTAAAGGTGCAATCTGGTATTTATTTGACTGTCCGCACTCACATATGCATTTAAAAGTTTTGAGTTTGGGAGATGGCTGATGGGAAATGAGCCCCCCATAAACCTTTGTTCAATTATTCTAACTCAGTACAAATGTTGAACATAGAGTACCAACAGATCTTTGATGCACTTACGATATTACTTTTTTTTGTCCTCCAGAAACTGGAAATCAACACATACGTAATTATGTGATGATTGCGCCATGATAATGTGATGATTGCAGGATGAAACCAGAGAGAACATAATGAGGGGAAGAGAGGAAAAGAAAGAGAGAAAGTGACAGAGCAAGAGATAAGAGAAGAGTCAACATCAGGCTGACTTTAATTGGGTAGAGAGATCGCAGAGAAGAGACAGGATGCAAAAAGGATGCTAAATTAGCCTTTGTTAGGGGGCAGCAAAGTGCTAAAATTTGCCAAAGTTCATTAGTGGTGGTTTTAAAGAGAAAATGGAAGTTTAAATCTGAGATTTTCTTGAAATAAATCCTAACTCTGGAATAATACAGAGTTGTTAGGGGGATTGCAATTCCATGAACCATCCAAAGGAAGACACACACATCCATAGGGCTAACCCTAACCATAATTCATTGCAATGAGTACTGGATAAAAAAAAAGAAAAAAAAAGAAAGAAAAAAAGAAAACCAAAGAGCGTTAAATAGTGAAAACAATAGTTTCATCCAAAAATTAAACAGCTCACACATTTGATTTTTTTACTGTTTCATGAACAAGGACCACACACCCACATTGGGAATTTAAAAATGTAATGAAGGTGACTGAGTGATAGAATGAGGTTGACAGGCTCTTATGATGAGTCTCCATAATTCATTACTATATAATGTGTAACCTCTTGTGAAAAATACACATAACTTCAGGTCTGTACTGTATCATAAAATCTAAGGCTGTTGCCTTGTTCTGATCAAATCAGGATTCTATAACAGCAGTTTCATCCATGTAAGTTAAAGACAAGGTCTGTGCAGTTATTTAGGGTGCACTTGGTGTCGATCTCCTGTTTATAAAGTTAGATGTGAAAGATTGCTCACACAGTCTCTAACAACACTGCAGGCAGTTTACAGGTGCTGCTGTCTTTGACAGAGCAGTTTATTCCTGGTTTATGCCAGGAGTTTATGCCAGTATTGCGACCTTGCATCATTACTGGCTGACACTGATCACAAGCATCCACAGCTGCTGCCACTTATGCTGATAAGTGTGCGTAAGCCTAATTTCTGTCAGTGCAGCTCAACTGTAGGTGTTAGTTATTTCACGTGGAATGAAAACATTTCCTCTTCCTTTCCATTTCAGTTTGAAATGAAAACATTGAACTTCCACACCCTCACCTCCGCCAGCTGTCTGTCTGGCTGTCTGTGTGTTTGTCAGTCTGTATGCCTGAGTGTGTGTACATTCTCAGTGCCTAGGGTGGAGATTAACTCTGGTATTAATGGGATGTCCCTTGCTGAATGTCTCCCCTTTCCTCCCTCACATTCCACTGTCCCAAACATACACACTGACATACATGGCCTTATGTGACCCCTCTCCACCCTGCCCTACTTAAACACACACTGGCGTACACAATCACACATACATTCCCCTTTGGCATTGCTTCACTCGCTCCTCCCTCCCTCACCCTCCCAGGCCTCTGGACATCAGAGCAGGCCTCCCCAATCCCTCTTTAGCAAGCACCCAGACCTGTAAAAACCAACAGATAGCCAGATCTTTTGTCCTGCAGCTTGATCTGGAGTGTGTGTGTTGGTTTGGCCTGGATGGAAAGTTAGGATAAGATTTGGACAATGTTGAATCCCCTCTAATCCCAGAAAGGCTGTGGTAAAGCCAAGAGCAGGAGGACCTCTGGCATTTTCTGTGCTCCACCCTCCTTTACCTGCATGTGTATGCAAACATAGTGTTTCATTGCCACAGTGGGCCCTGGAAGTTCAGCAATTATGTCTTCAATTAACCATTAATGGCTTTCATAACAATAGAAAGTGGCATTGTGATGTTCATCCATCTTTTTCTGGTGAAAACTGGGTTCTCTGGTTTGTGTGATGTTAATAAACTTATCTAGCTTTGCACTGTCTATGGCTTATCAGGTTTCTTTCATCTTTCTTACTCGTAATTTAACACAAGGTGATGCATTACCTTGTTCAATGAGAAACATTACATTTAAGGATAGCAAGTTAGCTTGTTAGCTTCATTATGTTAGCCTGTTAGCTTTACGATGTAAGCTTACTCTAACTTTCTTGATTAGCATTTACTTTCTTCTAACACATCTTCCTCTGTAGAGCTGTTGATAAAAATCAAAGAAAACTGGAAAAACCTGCAATTAATTATTTAATTTTTGATAAATTTTCATTTTAAGTTAACTTTGGCAATATATTGTGTGGATTTAGTAAACAGTCACAGTTTAACTTAGTTTGTTTTTGCAGATAAATCCATTGACTGCATTGGTTTTGAGCTAAAATGGGAACACAGTTAATAAGAAAGTAAAAATTCACATTAAAATATCTGTAAATCTTAACATGAGGCCTTGGTTGGTCATAGGACATAACACCAGAAATTATTTAGCAACAGCTAATATTTTGTAGCTTGAAAAAAAAACCAAAATATCCAATGGAAAGCATTTTTGAAAGTAAAGCAACACAACATATGTTTCCAACATGAAAACTCCACGCTTTTGACTTGTTTTTATGCCACAATGACATTCATTATGCACGTTCATGGAGCTGTCATTGCCCTGTAGCATCATGGGGCTGAAAAAAATGCACTTCACAACTTCATGTTCCAGGCCAGCGCATCACGTGACACCTGCATTTTGCTTTACAGCACTGTCACATGCCAGCAACTGGATATTAACACACTGGCTGTTGGGTTTGCACAATGGCTGATTCAACAAAGAAACCAAAGTACATTTTTGGATGAAGCGAGAAAGAGAAAATGGGGGAAATTTACGGAGCAAGAGATAAGACAAAGTCAACATTATACTGACTCCAACTGGCTAGAGAGATCATAGAGAAGAGACAGGATAAAAGATGGATGCTGCATTAGCGGTCGTGTTGAAAGCTTTCAAAGTTAAATAGTGCTTCCTTAAAGATTCACATTACTCATATTAAATGTAATCTAGAGTAATTTTCAATGTAAAGCATGAAATCTAACATTTTCATACATCATTGGGACATCCACAGAGAATTACATGAAAATAATGAGACAAAACTATTATTTTTGTCTATTTATTGAAAAAAAGAAAACTTTTCTGTATCCAGTATTTGCATGTAAGCGTGTTTCCCTCTCAGACCTCAGTTAGGATTCAAACCAGTAACTTTCTTGTTTTGTTCTAACCACCACACTAAGTACTGCTGGTAAAACAATTTAATGTGGCAACACTGTGGAAAAAATATCTGCCACAGTTTAAAGTTTAAAATGATAGAAAGACAGTGTTTTACATGAACCTTTATACACACGTACTACAAATTTCCAATAAAGCACTTGTGGCCTTTTTAAAATTTTTATTTCTTTTCGTCTTATTAACTAACTTTATTTATTTATTTGATTAACTATAATTTATGTATTTATTTTTATATTATATTTTAAAATGAATTAGTTTGATTGTATTTTATTTTAATATGGCCTTTTTCTTTTTTATATTTGCCTAATTTTACTAATATATTTATTTTTTTTACTGTAGTTATGTTGTTTTTATACAGTTTTTAAGAAATTAGGTGTTAAAAGGGTAATAACAGAGACCAGTCAAAGCCTCCCTCTCATCACTTTTTATGGCATAATCAAAGCACATTTGTAAGAACATTAAAAAAGAATAATTTTTTATATTAGTGAAGCTGAAAAAGGTTTTATTTATTTATCTATTTTAAAGAATCCAAAGTTTGACCTCCAACACAATCAGACAAAATGATGGAAAATTAAAATCCCTTTTATCCTTTCCAGGATGATAACTCTCTTCTTAACAAAGTCATAAATATTCATGATGTTGCTGATGTTGATAATCACACATGCACAATTAATAAAACATTAACAATAGTAGTGTACATGGCAGGGCTGCGAAGAGAAAGCAACTCTTCTCCTAAAAGAGCATCGCTGCCAAAATGCAGTTTTCTTAAGATCAAGTCCAATTTATGGGTCACGATAGGAGCGTTATGTTTGGGAAACAGAACACTGCGTTCCAGCACAGGAAGCTTATCCCATCTGTGAATCATGGTGGTTGGAGCATCATTGTTTGTGGAGGTCATGCCAGATCCCGAAAGCAAAGATTTAAATAATTTTGATAATCAGATTTAATATGAAATATTTGATAATTTCCCACACTAAATAAATGTGTGTGAGTGTATTTGTCTTTGTCTTGTTGCTTTCATGCACCACTGCTCATCAATGCTTCTGTAATCATAACCTTATTTGTTTTGGCTCTTTCCCTCTCAGGCTTTCTGTCATACAGGAAACACATTCAAATGACTTAAAAAAGTGTAGCGTAGTGTACCAACTCCCTTATACTACTTGCATCCTATTAACCTCCAGCTCCCAAGCCTTCTCCGTGACTGTATCATAGGAAAGAGTTAAGCCGTGGGGTGTAAGTGTAATCCACACTGCCCCAGTGAATTGACTTTAAACGGGGAAAAGAAAGTCAGAACACGGCAAACGGTTTTGATTTATAGGAGCAGAAACACATTTGATATTCATTTCCTCAGCTGTGGCCAGCTAAAAAAACAGCCCACAAATAGACCCATACTGACAATGGCGCAGTGTAACCTTCCAGAGTGTTTGTGTGTCTCAGAGCCTGCGTGCGTCACTCCTATTTTAGGAATTTTTGGGGCTCTTTCAGTCAAATTCGCCGCAGATGTTTCTGATTCGCCAAACACACATAATAAGTAATTATTCAAAACACCTTTCGGTTGCCCAGGGTTGTGTGGTGCTTCATTTTGTGTAATCGAAGCTGTGGTTTTTCAGAGAGGCACAGGATCCAAGAGTTTACTGAAAGCCAACAAAACAGCCCCGCAGTCAGTTTCCTGAGAGAAGAAGAGAGAGAAAGGAGCTTAAAGAAATACTCTCCATCCCGCCTTGGTGAAAAGACAGAAAGAGGGAGAAGAAAGAGGGAGGTCTAGAGTTAAGGATATGAGGAGGGAAGGATCAGCAGCAGTCACATCCAGTCAGGGGGAAAGAGACGAGGAGATTTGGTGGTTGCAGATTAAAGAAGAGGAACGCTAAAGTGATACAACGACTTTAACGTGGACATGTAAGCTAAAACACTAGCATCTGTGAAATATCCCAGCAAAAAAATCCACAAAGCAGTCTTACCAGAACAACTGTCCATTCAGCAGACAACCAGTGAAATATTAAAAGTAGGTGAAGTAAACAGACACATTAATCTGATGTCAGATCCAGACTGAAATGTGAATCACATTTGATATTCAAAACATATGAAAAACGTAGTATTCAGAATTATGATCTAGAACATTACAGAGTTATTTTAGAACAACATATACGAGTACATTACATGATGCATTTACTGACCAATGGACATCTGATGTTTACCCAAAAGAAGGTCAGGTAACAGTAAATATTTGTAGTATCGGCTCATTCTCAAGTCTTACCACAGCTGTCCACTCAGCAGACAACCAGTGGAATATTAAAAGCAGGTGAAGTCACATCCAGACTGAAATGTGAATCACATTTGACATTCAAAATATATGAAAAATGTAGTACCTTATTTTATAAAAGATGCAATCTGACAAGCACCAGATGGCTTTAGGTTAGTAAGTTAATTTGCTTTTGCTCCACAAGAACATTTGAAAATTGTGTCCAAACAGTTTGCACTTCTTTTAGTAGCCTGCCCACTGGTTGAAGGCAGGGTTGAGCTGCGATTATTGCAAACTTGTGTGTTTAACTTGCACATGCTCTTTTCAGTATTACTGAAAAAGATAATGAGCATCCTTTACAAGACAGAAAATGCACAGCAGGCTTTAATCCACATAAATAAATGTTAAATATATTTTAAAATAATTTGTTTAATCACTGTCTATATGTAAAAGTATAGTAGCTCATAAAATTTATTGCGCATGACTGCATAGAATAAAAACATTATTGAATATTTTTGAAAGAATTATAAACACCTGCTAATTGCCAGGATAGGCTCCAGCTTCCCTGTGACCCCTAAATTGGACTTCGGGGCGGCAGCGGTTCAGGTAGTAGTGCGGGGTCGGCCAATTATTGGAAGGTTGGCAGTTCGATTCCCACTCCCTCAGTCATCTGTCATTGTGTCCTTGGGCAAGACACTTCACCCTCCTTGCCTGTGCCAGTGTTGGCATCGCTGATGTATGAATATGGATGTCAATGTTCGGTGGCGGTGCTACACATGTGGCTTACCATCACCAGGTATGAACGAGGAACGAATGAATAATAGATACAATGTAAAAGTGCTTTGGGTGCCTTGAAAAGCTCTATAGTTTTTATATTATTATTAAATTTAAGTTGTGTAGAAATGCAATGCTAAATCATTTATACTGTTTAATATAATTTATTCTGTGAGAGGCAGGATACACCCTGGGCAGGTGGCCAGTCCATCGCAGACACAGAGACAAACAAC
This sequence comes from Rhadinocentrus ornatus, assembly GCA_037177495.1. NCBI lineage: Eukaryota > Metazoa > Chordata > Actinopteri > Atheriniformes > Melanotaeniidae > Rhadinocentrus > Rhadinocentrus ornatus. The sequence goes on from JBAMHW010000018.1 coordinate 4,916,233, forward strand.
CACCAAGAATTTAGAAAAAACAATTAACCTAACAAGCATGCTTCTGGTCTGTGAGAAGACGTGGGATTACCCCTAGAAAGAACCCATGCATACACAGGGAGAACATAATTTTTCCTTATTATAGTAAAAGACATTTGAAAGTGTTAATTATGTTGTTGTTCGCTCTGGGAAAATGCCACTTTGACCTTCCTCTCACCTGGTAAATTCATCTAGCAACTGACATTTTAAAAAAAACAGGATTTAAGACAATATTTTAACTCATTGTCAGTTTTCTTAAAATAAATATACAACAAAGACTACTAAGCCAAAATAAAAAAAACACTTTAACAACTCTGGCTGAAATTACAAGTATGCTAGTTAGCTTATCTAGCGAGTGCGCTAGCTCAGCTGAGCTAATAGTTTCCTAATTTTTTTAGCCAATTGGACTATTGAAATTAAAGATGCTGTATTGCAAAGTCCATTCAAACTTTTTCTCTATTTACACCTGATGTGTGTTTCAGGCTGCACACTGTGCACCAATATGATGTTTGAGCCCATACAGACAGAGAACGCTACACATCAGCTTAAATTTTCACTAAAACTCTGAGTGTGTTGATGTGTTGGTCTGATGAGGGTGAGCTGCTGTCATGCATCAATCTCAGCGCATTGGCAGCATGATGAGCCAGGCTGCATGTACCCAGGCAGCTGAGAACTCACGTCAGCTTCTATTGTTTTTATTTTGAATAGAACTGCAAATACAATTTTCCTTGTTGCTATTATTTCAGATTTTCCCCACACTGACACTTGATTATTGTAATTATATTGGGACTCAACTGGGGAAAAATAGATTAAATAGATCTGAGCTAAAATATTTCTTTGCCTGTTTTGTTGTGTGTTTTGCATCCATATTGCAACCAAAAACGTCATTAGCATTTTGCTTATTTTTTTTTAAAATTACAGTATTGATTTCTTTCTGTCCTCTTAGCCCAGAGTGCTTTCCCAGTGGAGCAGCATATACCAGTGACTTTAAAACCATGTTTGCATAAGCTTACATGTCTACAAATTGGTGTCTGTGATTCTGTGTGGGTGCCTGACTGCTTGTTCTGTTTGTGGGTGTTTCTTTTCTGCGTGTATGCTTGTCATTTTGGGAGAGAGACGGATTCACGAGAGAGAAGGAAAAAGAGAGAGAGACAGTTAGAGATTGGAGACGGGATGGGGGATGACAGGCTGGATCTGATTACGGGTTGGAATGGCTGGGAGGGTTTGCGGTGCAGCGCTTTCTCAATAGTACATTCCTGTGTGCAAGCCGAGGCAGGATCTGCAACTACAGGCCTGCCTCTGCCAGAGGGATTGTGTTAAGAAAAAAAAAGAAAAAAACACACACATCATCAGAACAAGCAGCAGGTCAGGACACACATTTGGTAGGCCCTTGCTAGATAACAGGAAAGAGGATGAGTCATTTGCACATCCTGCTCTGGCCTTCATGACACTGGAACACCATTTTAATAGGCCTTCTGTGTTATATGAGTGCAGGAATTATTTTCTGCAGATCTGAGGTCTAAAGTTGGAGCAGGGCCTCATTGTTTCTGGATGATCTGTGGAAGTCAAATTTTACATGCCCTCTCAAACTGCCAACACGAAGTGGAGTGACCTTTAAATAAGGAAACTGACTTTTTAAGAGGCCCAGTAGTTTGTACAGGCCAGGAGTTTGTATGTTGGTGTGTGTGCCAACAGAAGTGTCTGAAAACTGTACAAATCCACACTGTAAGCCAGGGTGAGTCCTCGGCACTGGTAATATTTAAAGACTCACCTGTTCTTCTTGGGAAAATGCTAAATGCCAAACACATACACGCACTGCTAATGAGACCTTTGCTCGTCTATCAGATGCATTGGGAATAAGTCAAACATTTATTATTTATTTGAGCGTCTGTTTCTTGGGGGTAACTGTCTGACTGACTGTTTGTACTTGTCAGTTAACAACAGATTGTTTTCCTTCCTGTCTCACCAGATTTGCAGCTTTCTCTCTCCTTTTACAGGCACAAAAGCACTCCCCATGCGTCAAGTTCAAGCAGGGGTTCTGACACGAGTCGGTGAACAACACAGAGGTTCCCATGCTGAAAACTGATAAGAAGGCCTTCCTCCCCCTTGCCAGCTCCTGACTCCTCCCCATGTGGTGCCAGGCAGTGTGTGTTTGTGTGTGTGTGTGTACCAGGCAGCTGGGAAAGGTAAGTGGGAGGCTGAGGAGAGTGATGCAGGCCTTTGTTCCCTACACAACTCCTGCCACTGCCACCTCCATCCACTCACAAAAGAAGTCGGCTTCTCCTCCTCTTTGCCCTGTAGTTTCATTTACTATGCAGAGGAAATAACATTAACTTGTCTGTGCCCCCCACCCACCCTCTTTGTTCACAGGTTTGTTTACTATTCTCTGTATGGAAAATCTTCAGGAATGTAGAGGAAGTGGGTGTTTCCTTTAGAAAGTTCAGTCTTTTTTAATGAGGTTTGGGTGGAGGGGAACAAGAGATGTGGGGAATGCTTCAGGTGGTCAGACAGGCAAGCAGGGAGGGCGTGTATGGCTTTGAGTTACCTGAGATGCTGCACCCATTTTTTCATCGTCACCAGGACTGTATTAATTTAAAGGGTGAATAAGTCTCCTCCTGCAGGGATGGGGCAAGATGAAGACCCTCTCCTCTGGATTTCCATGGTGAGATTTATGCGAAGAGCCACATCCATCCAGCAATTATCCAAGGATGATAATAAAGCTTTTGCCTTTTTGAAGTGCCAGAAAAAAGTGCCAACACATATATATTCATACACATAACAGTCACTACTGCTTCACTACAGTATCTTTTCGAGCCTCGACAATGAACTTGATGAACTGATGACAGCTTTTATGCAGAAAAGGAGGCTTTGAAAGAAAAAAGACAAAAAAAAGCTGGGACTTGTAAACTTCATGTATTTAGGGAAGGTTCAACCATCAGATATTTATTTACACTGCTGGGCTTGTGTAGGTTAGCTAAAACAGAGACATCCATCAATGCATCAACACATGAATTAAGGAGATTTAAAGTGATGAATTTCTTTCCACGTACCAGTTATTTGAACATTTATTCCGTCATTTTTTCAATCTTTTGACAAGTCTAACAATAAGCTATCAATATGGATGAACAGTTGATTTATTGTTCTGAAAAGCCTCTAGTTGATTGAAAATGCTGCAACGAGGGTTCTGACCTCATCATATTGCTCCAGCATTTTCTTCTCTTCATTTGCTCCCTGTTAAATCCAGTACTGACTTTAAAATTGTACTCATGTACCTGACATGTCCTCTAGACGTTGAAATGACCAAGCTCCACTGGATCTCACAGTTTCATATCTTCCAAGCAGAGCACTTCACCCTCAGACTGCAGGGTTACTTGTGATTCCTAGAGGTTCTCAAAGTAAAATGGGAGGCAGAACCTTCAGTTATCAGACCCCTCTATGGAACCGACTCCCAGTTTGGGTTCAGAAAGTAGACACCCTCTGTAACTTTAAAATTAGCTTTTAAACTTTCCTTCTATGAGATATAAGACTTATAGATAGCACTGGCTTGACCTTTAGCCACCCCTTTAGTTATGCTGCTAAAGGCTTAGACTATGCTATACCATAGTATACATGTGAGTATTTTCCTCCACTTTTCACTGGTTACTCTTATTCTCTATGTATAAATATTATGTTATTGTCATTTAATTGTGTTTATCTGTTTCTTCTCAGCAGGTCTCCCTGGTTTAGAAATATGGTGCTTGTTGAGCTCTCTTTCCTGTCCTCTCTACCCCAACTGGTCCAGGGAGATTGCCGCCTTTCTTTAGTCTGGTTCTACTGAAGGTTTTTTTTTACCTAATGTTAAAAGTGAGTTTTTCCTCTCTGCTGCTGTGTTGCCTGGTCAGTTGACCACTAACATGGCTTTTCATGGTTGTGTACAATCTGTTGCACTGCCTCGAAAATTGTACTGTTATCTTTAAAGCACTTAAATAAGTTGTTATAAAATATCCAACAACTCAAACTTCAAGAAGACACAGCCAACATCAAACCTACAAACTACCCTGCAATGTTGAGATGGATATACAGCCTTCTTTGTTTTTAGATTTACATTACTAGAGATTAAAGCAACTACACCTAACTTTCCTACCTTAAAACTCTGTGCTTCTGACATTTTGATGGCTCACTGACATTCATTATGCACATCAATGGAGTCCCGAGATCAATTTCATACCGAGGCTGAGAAACCACACTTCACAACCATTTTCTCCATCCAAGGGCATCACATGACAGCTGTGTTTTACTTTACGGCACGGTGTCACACACTAGCAACTGGATGTCAACACACTGCTTGTTTTTAACAGGCACAATGGCTGATTCAGCAAAGAAACCCAAGAGGATAGTATTAGATGAAGCGAGGACAAGAAAAAGAAACATTTACTGAGCAAAAAATAAGACAAAAATCAACCCTGGACTGTCTTTAACTGGCGGGAGAGAGCTAGGAGAAGAGACATGATGCTGAATTAGCCTTTGTTAGGGTGTGCCGAAGTCCAGTAGTGTTGCTTTAAGGGTGCCCCCTTTAGGTTATGATAGCTCTCAAAGACCAGGGTGTCTCACACCTCTACCCTGATTGCAAGTGGGAAAAAACATCAGCCCCCTGTGATCCTGAACTGGATTATACAGGTATGAAAATAGGATGGATGGGAATTAAACAGCTTTGTCTTTTTTATTCTGTCTGTAATGACAAAACTTGTCATTGTGCCCTCCTCCCTGAACTCTGACCTCAACAGCCTCTCTAACCACATATAAATTTCAACCTGCGATAAATATTGTTCATGTTCCAGTGATTACATGAAAAAAACCCAGATGAGGAAAACACGACATAAGTAGCAGTAAGTGTAATAAAACCATTAGCTTCTGGCTCTTACTCAGGAAACAAATTAACCATAAGTACAATTTGAAAGTATGGAGGTTAACAACCTTTCCCTTGTCAGAAATACTTCAGTGGATGGTGCGCTCGCGTCTACTCTCATCCCCCCTCATCTCTACACACACACACACACAAACACACACACACACACAGCATGGTCCTGGGAAAAGGGGCTGAATCATCTGTGCTAATGAGGGCCTTAGATTTCCATGCAGCTTTCATTTTGACTGGGTCTGCGTCTGCCTTGACCACTTAAGAGCTCCAGCTGCCCACAGAAATGCCTACAAGGGGATGCCCGCCTCCAGACTCCATGTGCTGGTGTGTCTATGTTTATAGGAGTTTCAAGGACTTGAAAAGAAAGTTGTTTTTTTTACTTCTTAGGTATTAGTAGCAGATGCAGAGAAATCTCTGAATGCAACATCTGGATAAGCCCGGCTTAAAAATATATTTACTTTAGAATGACTAGGAGGGAAATTTTGATAATCCTATAGTTGTAGACTTTTATGTGAGGTCACTATTATACTGACATGATCTGTATTAATCCTGTGCAGTGAAACAAATCCTAACACTACAAGACTAGTTTGAATCTGCAGGGTATTCAACACTGGATTTATATCTGCAATTTACACAGATTAAGGAATGTGAAGCTGTGGGAGTAGACAAGGGAAGGTCTAACCTGCAAGTGTGTGTGTACATCTTTCTCGAGGTGAAGATCTGATCTCAGGTGCATGATTGTGTGTGATAATATCCAAGGAATCCGGCCCCCCATCTTCCAATCTGTCCATCGCTCAGCACTCTTGTAGAAGCAGATGAGAGTCCCACCCGTCTGCAGCAGCAGATCACAGGACTCCTGTACTGTTTAATGGAAGCAGGCCTGTCACACTGGTATGTGGACCGTCTGTTAACACTCAGCGTGAAAACGCTGCCAGTGTTTATCTTGTTTGTAGATCTAATTACTACTTCTGTTGGACTATCCTTTAGTATTCACCGACAGAAGTTCATGTCTTGTTATCTATTAACTTTTCAAATATGAGATTAAATGTACAAAACAGAGGTTTATTTAATCACAACTAGAAAACAGCAGTGGAGCTAGCAAAAGTAGCAAAACGTAAAGACCTTTCCCATGGCTGGCACGAGGTCTAAGGGACAGTTCACAGTTTGAGCTCAGGCTCAAGGCCTGCCTTGTGTAAATTTAGTCATTTTCACTGGTCTGTAAAGGTGCATTGGGTCCATTTGCGTACGACAACATGCACCCTAAACATTTGTAACTGTGCAGACTTAACATGCTAATTTAGCATGTACCTGGATCAAACTCCAGTCAGAAAGATGGGAAGCAGAAGAGCAACATACACTCATCGGCCACTTTTTTAGGTCCATCTGTTTAATTACTTATCAACACAAATATCTAATCAGTCAATCACATAGCAGGACCTCAGCACATTTAATCATGTAGTCATGTAGATATGGTGAAGATGACTTGTTGAAGTTCAATCTGAGCGTCAGAATGAGGAAGAAAGAGGATTTAAGTGATTTTGAACGTAGCATGGTTGTTGGTCTGAGTATTTCAGAAACTGCTGATCTACTGGGATTTTCACCCACAACCATCTCCAGTGTTTACAGAGAATGGTCTGAAGAAGAGAAAATATCCAGTGAGCAGCAGTTGTCTGGACCAGAATGTCTTGTTGATGTCAGAGGTCAGAGGACAATGGGCAGACTGGTTGGAGATGATAGAAACCTGGTTCCAACCAAGGTCTGCAGAACAGCTTTTCTGAACACACGTCCAACCTTGAAGCAGATGGGCTACAGCAGCAGAAGACCACACTGGGTGCCTCCTGTCAGCTAAGAGCAGGAAACTGAGGCTACAATTTACACAGACTCACCAACACTGGAGAAGATGGAGAAATATTGCTGGTCTGATGAGTCTCCATTTCAGCTCCACATTCAGATGCTAGGCTCAGAATCTGGTGGAAACATCATGAAAACATGGATCCATCCTGCCTTGGATCAACGCTTCAGGTTGCTACTGGTGTAATTGTGTGGGGGATATTATCTTTTCCCACCCTGGGCCCCTTAGTACCAACATGACCTGGTTTAACCACCACAGCCTACCTGAGTATTGTTGCTGACCATGTTCATCCCTTTATGAGCACAGTGCAGCATCTTCTGATGGCTCCTTCCAGCAGGATAATGCACCACGTCACAAAGCTCAGATCATCTCCAGCTGCTTTCTAGAACATGACATAAGTTCACTGGACTCCAACGGCCTCCAGTCACCAGATCTCAATCCAATAGAGCATTTTTGGGATGTGGTGGAACGGGAGATTGTCATCATGGATGTGCAGCAACTGTGTGATGCTGTCATGTCAATATAACATAGCAAAGGGTTGTCTTAAAAAAGTGACTGGTGTGTGTAGATGTGTTGAGGAAATCATTCCTGTGTCATGCATCAGAGCCGGACAGAAAAGGTTATTGTAAGGAAATATTTAGTATATTGACATGACAGACAACAAAATTGTTGAGTAAACACTTTAAGTTAAATTCCTCTTTATGTAGTTTTTCTTTCTTTGACAATTTTCGGCTTTTTGTGGAGATGTTTCTGTTCTGATTGAGAGAGACCAGCACATGAACATAAATCCAGCTCGCCTGTGCACTAGACAGCTCTATATAACCACAGTAATATTTAAAAACTCAGAGCAAGGTCTGATTTCGAAGTGAAGGGGTGGTGTCACCTTCTTCACTCATCATCATCAAAAGCTGCTCTAAGAGACGATTCATGGTCGTATGTAGTGAAAGACTGCTTCGCCATTAGCAACCTTTTCTGGAGATAACGATGTAATGGTGGTTATAGGTGTGTTTATAATAGAATTACTGTTATTGGTCAGCTCGATTGCAGAGGCAGAACAGCAGGCTATGACCTAACCGAGGATGGAGTTAAACACACAGAGCAGACAGCGTGCACGACTGCAAATTAAATTTAGGAGAAGAGCATAACAAAGCAGCCTGTAATCTACTTTAAAACACAAACAGGGTTATGAGTGTGTATGTGAGTGTGTGTCATAGCCTGTGAAGCAGAGCAGCTGGGTTGGGGGAATTCTTCTCATACACCAACGACGCCAGCTCTTTCACCAATCAACAACACACACACCCACACACACACGTCTGGCTTATATTGCCCCTTTGGACTCTCTTTTGACAGAACCTGCCTCTTACCTAACCATCACACCTGAATGCCTAAACCTAACCCTAATACACACACATCACACAACAGTATGAACTCATGTGAAATAACTTTACACATGCACACATAGCAAAATGCACAGGCATTAATATTTTTGCATTTAAATTTTCACCCTTAACCTCACAGATGTGGTCATTTCCATGTTTCAAAATGACCCGTGCACGGATCAGCTTGCATGTGCATGACGAGAAAAAAAGAACTTATGAACATCATAAAAACAAAGAGAAAATTTTCACCTAAATCAAAAGCTTTAATTAGCTGAGAAAGAATTTGTTTTGACTGAACTAAATGTAAATATTCTGGGTTTTTGGGTTACTTTATTTGGTTACCATAGTTTGGTCCAACTAGATCTGTAAGAGGAAATAAAAAAATCTGACTTGAATTTCTTGTACCATTGAAACCTGTAAGATAGGAGTGGGAGGAACTTAATTTAAGGAATACATGGAGCAAACTGGATTTGTTGGAGCCAAATTTACCAGAAAGGCAACACTGAGTTAGTAAGTGCATGAAAACACAACAAGCAGACGATGTAAAACTGTCAACGTTATGTCAGGTCTATTTAAAAGCAGTTATAAAGACAAGACAAGTGAAGGCCACTGTGTGAGGCTGGCCCCAGTTAATGTTGTGCTCATATTCAACATCAACTCAACAAAACTCAGACAGGCATCTTGGTAAAAACCTTTGAACACTTGTTCTTCATTTTTAAAGACTAGATTGACTGACCCTGTAACCATAAAAACTCCAGGCTGCAGCATTCATTTATAAACATGTTGACAGAAAATTTAATGGCAGAACATGCTGGAAACTGACTGCATAAAACAAATATCTCCAAATGGCCGCTCTTTAGCAGGGATAAATATTTGACCTTAGACAGAGATAGGAATCTGCACACTACTGCCCCCCTCTGTTCTGGAGTATAAGAAAAAAACATTTACAAACTGAACTCATAAGAATCACGTCGTGTTTACTGTGAAAAATCTTAAGTAAAAAGTTATTCTAGTATATTTTTCATGAAATGCAAAAACAAAACTGTTTAAAACTGTTAAAACATGATTTTATTTAAGCGAAGCTAGTTGTTAGACTTTAAATTATAATTAAAATAATAATTGATATTAATAATTTGTTACTGCATTCACCGTGATTGGGAAATTCAGCTCTGCATTTAGCACATCTTTAGATGTACCAGAGAGCAGGGGGCTGCCATGCTTCAGCACCCGGGGAGCAGTTGGAAAGGGTTAAGGGCCTCGCTCAAGGCTCCAAAGTGGTCCCATGTTGGCACTCCAGGGCCTCAAACCCAGGTTCTCCAGACCCAAGCCCACTTCTAGGCTCTATAATGTAACAGACTCCTGGGTGAATTTTTTTTTTGAGTGTACAGGAAGTCCCTAAAAGCTGGTCAAGCTTTGGTCCCCATCATGACAATAAACACACATACTGCACACAAACACACACTTACAGGCCCGTATTATCTGTAATCTGAGACAGACCTGGCTGATAATAGAAGATACAGGAGGTGAGTATTGGGGTCATGGTCAGGAGAAAGAAGCTTTGGGGCTTGTTTGTGTTTTTGTGTGGTGGGTTCAAATGAGCGGAGGCTGTAATTGCTACCTATAGAGTCCCCGAGGTGAGCTCATGATATGTGCAGTAAATGGTTGTTGCAAGTGAGCTTGAGGGTTTTTCTGTAAATAAACCAACACAATGGCTGCTTAACCTCTTGACTCATGAATTCTGGGTAAAAAATGATCTGCTGATTCTATGCTTGGACTCTTGGAAAGATCTAAAACAGTCACCTTCTTTGTTGCTGCTTGTGTAAATATGAATGGTCACATTTCAGTCTTTTCCCATGGTAATTGTTAACAGGTGCTCAAGTATAAAATGCAGTAAACAGAATTCAGCTTAAAAACATGCAGGCCTCAGACCAGTTTAGCTTCTCATTTGGCACCACCTATAGGGCTATAAGCTGCTTCTTGTTAGTATACAATATAAAATTTCAGCCTCTAACAATCCAAAACCATCTTACTTCGTTTATTTACCACATCTGTGCAGTTTAGTGGATGCATCAAGGATTGAAAAAAAGTATTTTGAGCATCTTGTTCTGGTTTGGCAAGAGGAGGGCTCTTATCCAGAGACAGAGGGGGAGGGCAGTTTTAACACATTTATTTAGGAACGGAGAAATTCTGGCTAGAGGTATGTATCTTCAGGAAGTTCCGTGTATCCAGAAGAGCAGCAGGTAAGATGTGTCACAAGGTGGGAAATATGAGGCTCATATCATTCTGAGGCTTTACCTAACCAAGGTCGAGGTGGCAGAATTCAGCTGTACTGACCTACCCATGGTGTCACATCCCATCATTCCACCACCATCACCACGCCCCTGATCCTTCACACCTGTCCCTGCTCCGCACTCAAGCCTAATCATTCACACCTGTATCCCATTAACCTGTCCCTGAATGTATACCCCAGCTCCACAGTCACTCCTGGTCGGACCTCATTCATACTTACTGGACTATTCCTCTTTCCGGTCCCGATGATTATCTGTTGGACTCTGATGTTTGGTTTCCTGAACCCGGTATCTTGTAAGATCATCATCTAGCAATATTCAGTCTGTTATAAAACTGGTAACTCATCTCCACCTCTGTGAGGTCCTTCGTAACACATGGGACTGACATCTGCTACACATTGTTCAGACACGCCCTCCTCCTACTGGGCCACTCCTGCTGCTGACCTGATTATCGAAAATTTGAAAGTCACCCCACTGCTGAAACTTATGTCATCCCTGTTGTAATTTCTGCTATACCGACATCAAAAACAAAAACCTCATCAGTGTGAATATTCTTCTTAGAAATCAGGCTAAAAATCACTCTTCCTCCCCTCTGAGCATGGTTCTGTTTAATGCGTGAGCCGTGACCAAATTAACTTTTTTGTTCCAAAAATCTATTTTTCCTGTTTCTCACTGAAACCTGGCAGTGCCATTTGTCCTTCATTGAACACTGCCCACGTGGCTACTCCTTAATCGGCTTGACTCGGGCATCTGGTTGTGGAGATGTTGTGGTCTTCCGGAGCCGTTTTTCATGTCGCTTAGCAAACGTTGGTCATCTCTCATCATTTAAACTATAGCTGAGTAAAGTTGGGAATAACATTGTACTGTGCTGTGTTATACTGTCCAACTGGCCCAAGTAGCAACTGTTTCATCTTCCACCATAAATCTGTCCTGTATGGTTATAGTTGGTGACTTTACTATTTATGTTGATGACTCTGATCTCTTTGCTCGAAGTTTAATCTTATCATACACTCTTGTAATTTAATCAGCATGTGTCTGGGCCCACACATGCCAAGGTCACCTGGACCTAGTTTTTACTGAAGGTTTGAATATTGACTTCATTGGCTCTGAGGACATTTTTATCTCTGATCATTGCTGTAACTTGTCTTTTCCCGTGTTGTTCTTGTCTGTTCATTGTGAGGTCAGCTCTCGAATCCTAAGTGCCTCTGCTGCCACTATTTTTTCTGATGCGTTTAATTTTGTTTTGTGTTGTAGTAGTCATAAGTTTATTTTGAGCACGTACAAAACCAAATGTACAGCCATGAAAATTCCAAATACAAAAAAACCTCCCAAAAAACAACAACAACAACAAAATTAAAGAAACAAAGACCATGCTCGAAAAGGAGTGGGAATAAGTAAAAATTATTAAATCCCATCCCTTCTCCAAAATTTAAATAATATTTTTCACTTCCTGTTAGTTTTTCACTTGGACTTAACCAAGCAAATTTACAGCCTTACGTCATAGTACACATTTATATTATTTCATATTTTTCAACCATTGCAATCATTTCATTTAGATATTTCATTTAAAAATAACCCAAACATACATATTTCAAAAAGAAGCTTCTTCATTAATATAATGTGTGAAAGTAATATCGTTAAACATTTTTTTAAAAAATTGTTTTAGATTTGGACATTCCTTGAGATCCACATTCAACTTATTCCACAATTTTACTACAGAAACCTCTCCTCCTTGTTTTAACCCCTTTGACCTTATAATTAAATTTCCCTCTCAAAAGATAACCCCCTTCCCTCTCTATAAACAGTCTTTGAATATTTGCAGGTAATAATTTGTATAGTCTGCAGTTCAATAAAATCTTTCAATTTTAATAATTTTGATTGCAAAAATAATAAATTAGTATGGGTAGCCTACCCCATGAATGATCCTTATGGCTTTCTTTTGGAGAACAAATAGTGGATGTATTATTATTTTGTAATTATTACCCCAAACTTCTGCACAGTAATTATAATATGGAAGAATTAATGAGCAATAAAGCGTATGTAGTGGTTTACGATCTAGATCCTGTTTTGCTTTATTTTAATACTGCTAAACTTCTTGAAACTTTAATGTGGATATGTCTCATGTGTTGTTTCCAACTAATTTGTTCATCTATTATCAACCCTAAAAAATGTAATTTCATTCACTCACTTTCAATCCCTACCCCATCCAACATAATTTCATTCTGCAAATTTGCTTGATCATTTCCAAACACCATTATTTTTTGTCAAATTTAATGACAATTTATTTCTATTAAACCATAATTTAATTTTTTAAAATTTTATTTTAATCTCCTGTATTAACAACTAAAAATTACTACTCGAACAAAAAGCACTGGTATCATCTGCAAATAAGACCAGCTTCAACACATTTGTTACCTAACACAGATCTTAATATATAGAATAAAAAATTTGGGGCCCAAGACCGCCCCCTGTGGGATACCACAAGAAATGTCCAAACTAGTGGAACAGACGTCCCCAACCTTTCTCTCAGATAACTCTTGATCCAGTCAAGTACCCTACCTCTAATCCCATATCTTTCTAATTTATCCAACAAAATATAATGATTAATTGTGTCAAATGCTTTCTTCAAATCAAAAAATATTCCCATCGTATGAAGTTTTTTGTCTAGTGAATTTTTTATATCTTCTATAGAATCTATAATTGCCATTGATGTTGCTCTATTTGACCTGAATCCGTATTGATTTTCATCGAGTTTTTTCTTTTTTTCTATGAATTTATCCAGTCTAATTGTAAAATGTTTTTCTAAAATTTTGGAGAATTGAGATAGTAGTGAAACGGGTCTATAGTTTGTAAATTGGTGTTTATTTCCAGATTTATACAGTGTGATTACTTTGGCTATTTTCATTTTACTGGGAAATGTATCGGACTGAAATGATAAATTACAGATGCTCATGCTGATTTTGCGACAAACGTTTTGATAATTATTAAATAAATCTTAAATAAAGTCTGTCCAGTTAAAACCACGCTTACTCCTGTTTTAAAGCTGTCCCCTTGGTTAAATGACGGTGTTCACTCCCTTAAATGTTTTTGTAGGAGAGCTGAACGCTGGACAAAAACTGGCTGCATGTTCATTTGCTTCATTTAAATGTGAGGGCTGCATGTTTCTCAAACCTGACTTCAAAGAGTTGAGGTAATACTAAGTTTCTGTTCAATATCATTAGTGATGTTGTTGCTCCTACTCTCCCTGTCCTTCCAATCTTTTCTAATTAGGATTGAAGAATTCCTTGTCATTTTTACAGATAAACTTTGTAATGTGAAAAGTTCTTTTCCTCCCTTAGCTTCTCCCATGTCCGTTCCCAGTAGAGCTTGGCCAGTCATTTTTAACACTTAATTAATGTTTCTTTATCCGAGCAGGTTAGTTTAGTTGGCTTTGTGAAAGCATCATCCTGTTCTTTTGACATGTTACTGATATTCTTATTCAAAGATGTCTTTCAGTCTATTGTTCCCTGCGTGCTTAGTATAATTAAGTCATCCCTGGTGTCCAGTCAAGTCCCCATTTATTTTAAAAATACTGTCATCTACCCTCTTCACAAAAAACAAAAACAAAAAAAACAACCATACTTGATCCTTCTCTTTGTAGCAGCTACATACTGGTTTAAAAATGCCTTTTGTTGCTAAGCTTTTAGAAAAGGTTGTGGCAAAGCAACTTACAGATGTTTTAGAAACGCTCAGCATTCTTGATAAGTTCCAGTCTCAGTTTTGTAGGGTTTTATAATGAAATCCTGATGCGTAGTGATGCAGGAGAATGTTCTGGGTTATTGATGTTGACTTGACCTCAGTCTTTGATTCTGTGTACCACCACATCATGTTTAACAGGCTGAAATACTGGGTCGGTGTATCAGGATGAACTGTGGAATGGTTTTCTATGGGTTTTCCCCATCCTTTATTTATGGTGTCCCACAAGGGTCTGTTTTGGAGCATTTATTGTTTCTTTTACATCTGCTCCCTTTTTAGCATATTTTAACCTCTATTAATAATTTTTCTTATCATTGCCACACTGATGATATCTAGTGGTATATTTCTTTTAAACCCCATGATGTTATTAAGGTTTAGATCTTATTCAGGTGCTTGGACTCTGTTAAAAACTGGATGGCTAAAAGTTTTCTTCAGTGAAGCAAAAGGAAAATTGAAGTCCTTGTCTGTGCTAGAAATGGGGGTATCAATACTCCAGAGTCTATACTTCAATATTTGCCAGTTAAAAAACTTTTTTGAATATTGAGATACCACTGCTGATACAAAACATGCATTGTTTTCACTTCTGAGAGTTTTAGACCATAAAATTGTTGCAAAGACCAGCAACGGCCTATTCCTTCTGTGTCACATGATTATGGTAGCCAATCAAATGTCATGATGATTGTTAGTGAAGATGAGTTTTTTGAAAAATATATTTTACTGGTTTAATGAAGGTTATTGCACGTTATGTTCTATTATATTTATCATATTACTTTAAAATATTTTTTTCCATTTAATAAATGTGAATAAGCATATTAATCTGTAGCTTTATCATTTAAAAAAAAATATTTTATCCTATTTTACTTAATTTATTATTGTTTTAAGAGCATTTCTTTAAAGTATTGATATTCTCAAGTTTTATGGTACGTTTAATTTGAGTTATTCGGATCTGGAAATGATCCCACATCCAAGTTAAGAGCACTCTTCTTACAAAGTTGGAAAATTCGTAAAACCCATATGTACGCCACCAGGAAGCTCTTTGTTTTGCTTGCCTTGATTCTTTACAGAAGTTTAATAAACCAGTTTGTGGAAATTATCACAGAAGAATATGAAAGACATTGAAGATAAATCATGACTTCACATAAGAAAAACTGAGTCTGTGTTTTACTATATGAAAAACAGAGTGGCTGCTTTGATATAGTTTCTCATGTGTACAACTTGTTTTTGTTTAGTGTTTGTTGGACAGCCATCTTTACTGGGTGAAGGGTTGGTGAGTTTGTCCCAACTTTCCAAGTCAGATATACGACTGGTCTCTGGATGCTTATGTTAAATCTCTGCTTTGCTCCGGTTTTTACATTTAAAAAATATTGCCAAGCTGAGTCATACTGTGTCTCACCATGAATTGGAAATGATCCTGTATGCTTTTATTTCATCACACCTAGATTTCTGGAATCCATTGTTTACTTGTCTGAGTAAAAAAATTCCTGGATCATCTTCAAATTGTTCAGAACGCTGCTGCAAGGCTCCTAACAAACATCACAGTATTGTCATGCTACCCAGTTGGTAATTCAGCTTATTATTTTTGCAGTTTTGGTTTTAACTTGTAGCGCTCTACATGATCAAGCACAAACCTTATCTAGAACTTCTGCAGGCATATGTCCCTTGCAGGTCCCAGAGTTCCTGTTAAGGGTCTGCTGGTTGTGCCGGTTAAACTAAAGGTGACAGAGTCTTTGCAACGATCGCTCCTACTTTCTGGAACTCCCTGATCTGAGGCTGAGATCCATGGACTCTGCGTTCTTTTTAAAAAGCAACTAAGAACCCATCTTTTTAAACTTTTTTAGCTTAATATTTGCTTTTTTCTTATATTTCATGTTGAAACACTTTGTGATTTTTAACTTGATACTGAATACTAAATAAAAAAATTACAATATTCCTATGAGGATTGTGTAGCTTGTCAAAAGAACGACTTTTTAACAATGTTTGCTTTGATCTGGAAATGCTTAATAAAGGATCTGAACAACCCACCTATTTGGTCTTATTAGGATGAGAAATGTCTGACGTAGCTGCAAAGGTAGTACACTGCATCTTAGAAGTCAACGTCATTTGTTTCTTAGCTCTGTATCCTTAGCCCTCAATTTGCTTCCCCTGACCCATTATCTCCTCCCAAGTGATCCCACAATGGAGTCCCGGTGTAAGGGAAGTGTAGTTTTGTGTCATTGTGTTTCCAGTGTACCACATCCACAATTGCATGAAAGATTTCTTGCAGGGTGAGTCTGGTGAGGGAGGAAACCAAAACAGCTGGAGTTCACTCAGCCAAGCAGTTTTCCATTGCAAAGAGAAAAATGTTTCACTTTTTTCTTGCCGTATTGTAACAATAACAAGAGCTTGTCACAATGCTTTTCCTCCATCCCAAGTCTCTCATATTCATGGAGCAATGTTGCTGTTACCGGTTTTCATTGAGCCATTCAAAATGGGGCCTTGCTTTCTGCTAACGTCACAATGATTTAGTCTCTTCCTGCTTTTTGTAGAAATCTATGAGAAGCAGAAGGAAAGCTGGAATACAAGAACCCAGTGTGAACTAATGTTTCCTGGATTACGTTGTTGGATAACATTACTAATCAGCCGAAAGTTTTTCTGTCAGTCAAGGGTTTAACTTCGTTCTCCTTTTTAAAATCAAAAAACTTTCTCAAGGGCTATCATGATAGTGTGACAATAAGTGAAATAGGCCCATGATTCGTTTGTTTTGGGCCTTATTATCTTTGTTCCCGGTTAAACAGGCATGTTCCGACAAGTTAGCACTCTTGGCTCCCAGTAAGAACAGTCCCTTGGAGCTTTTTTTGTGTGGAGTTTGCATGTTATTCTCGTGCCACTATGGGTTTACTCCAGATATTCTGGCTTCTTCCCATAGTTCCACACAGTGTGATTGAGGGTGTTATATTGTCTGTGATGGATGGAGTTTGTCTATGTGTTTTCTCTGTAATGTTCACTGAATTGGATTGTCCAGTTATGGAAAATTAAGAATCATGCATCTGATGCAGTAAATGGCTATTGGTCAAACTTGAACCAAGGTCAGCTACAGTACGGAAATACATTGATGCACAAATAGCACATGCCTCACTACATGAACTATTGAGGCATCATGTGATACTTTAAATTAAGGTCACTTTTCAGTGCTTGTTTTGTTTATTGTATTTTATTTTATTTTTGGCACATTTGCAAAAATATGGTCCGAGCTTGGTTAGGTTGTGTTTGTTCTCAATCTATTTGTTATATACGCCCTCATATGTCAGTAATGTGCTTCAAGGGTTATTGAGTAATCCCAACCTCAAAAGAAGCAGAGCAGAGTGAGTCATCCCACTCCCTGATAAAGGTAATTTTAAACACTGGTGGAAAAACATGGTAGAAAATAAAGCTGCTTTGGCTGTAGATCTAATTTGAATAAGTTTGATGAATAAGACATTTCAAGGAAATACCTTAAACAGCAAAAGCAGGTTCTGATTCATGAGGACAACGTATCCAAATATATAGAGGTTAAGTATGATGCCAAGTCTGTCATTGACATTAAATTCTCTAGTTATTGTGCAGACACGTTTTACAATAAACAACACTAAGTTCAAATCTCACTTTTATAAGGTCAGGGAAGAGTGTCTGTTGTTTTTGAGGTTTGATTGATTAAGGCAAATCACAGCTAAGGGTGTTATTATGGGTAAGTGAATCATCCTCTTTGCCCAAACCGCAGGCCTGCTCATGTCTTAAACAATCAGTGGGAACCAGTAAAGTCAGTTATGTTCACGTGATGTGACAGTTATGCACACGCAATATGAGCATGGGTAAAACAGAGGTGAAAGTATAAAGTGTTGTTCAAGCAGTTCTGAAATGTGGCTGTGTAAGTCTTAAATAAGACATGCAAGTTGTTACCGACTTTCTTATGTTTGCTAGCTAGCTAGCTTCAACATGCCAAGCTAACAGAAAGATTACGCTAGGGATGAATACAAAAACAACTGTCTGGGTCCTATTTTAGTATTCTGGTAAAAGGATTTTTTTTTTTTTTTTTACCAGAATTAGATTAGTTTCTTGCTTACAAACAATTAACGAAGAGGAAAAATTGTAGGTGACAGTCAAAGGACTGAAAGGGAGGGAGGTTTTCTCTCTACTGTTGCCCCGTGCATGCTGAGGAAGGGGAATTGAATCGAGAAGCAGATTTAATGCCAACCAGTTAGTTTCCTTTTTGGTAAAAAATTTTTAATGAACTGGCTTATATGAATACAGTCATTATAAATTGGACTAATGTGGATAATATCATAGATTTGCTGGATTATAATTGAACTATGAATAGGACTGTGTTACAAGTCCTTTGAGATAACTGTTGTGAATTAGCACCATATAACAAAATATTAAATTCATAATAAATGTTCATATTCCTCATTCATGAATTAAATACATTCATTTATAAAATGCTATCTCATAGTTCAGTGTTTAGATATACCCTGTGTATATCAAACTATGTATATTATTTTAAACACTTGTTGCATCTATGGTCTTACTGTATGTTTTACAGGCAGAGCTGAACAACATTTATCATGTGGCTGCAGAATTCAGAGGTTTAACCCCAGCAATCACTGATGTAACTCACTTGACCCCCATTTCTCTCTGTGTGGTGAGTCCCAGTGGTTATAAAGCGAAATCGATGATTGATGGTAAAGCAGGAGTGAGCTCCGCGTCAGCGTCAAGTTAGTCCCAGACATACACACATATTGTATATGCTCACAAACACATGCAGATTTATAACCCTGGTCCTGGAGGCATGAGTTACTTGCTGTCTCTCCAAAGATGTAGCCACTCACCCAGAAAATAATTACCCTTGGAGCTGCAGTCAATCACTGCTGCTCAAAGAACATTCAGCCTGGAAGGTTTTGAATTTATGAGAGAAATCATAATATCTCAGTTTTCCGTAGAAAGTACCCACACATAGTTTGGTTGAGGTTACACAGATAAGGTTGGTTAATTTTAATATAATTTACTCCAAAATTGTTGTGTGGATTTTTACTTCTAATTGGTCGTCAAAGCAAAGTGCCATACCAATGCTTACTGGAATCCTAAATGGACCCTCACCTCTTTCATCGCCACAACAACTGGTCTGTTTATTAATTACTTTCTTTATCCCAAGATCAGCAACTGAGTTTTTAAAGTAGGTTGTAGGTCCAACTCTTCTCTTCAAATACACAATCAGTACATCTGATTATCATAAGATCTCTCTTACCTCATCTTCCATGAAATGACTCATCCAGTGGTGCCACACTAGTCAAAATAAACCTGTTCTAATTGTTCGCACATCATGCAGTCTAATTAAACAAGAACAAATCCAGTCAAGTATAAATTATACATGTTTGGAGCAAGCCAAATCTTGTCTGGCCTTACCTACAGCAGACTCACCTACTCTTCTAAGGAGACTGGGATTCCCCCTTTCTATCTTTTTTCTTTTTCGTTTTGGAGTACACAGTATTTTAACACGGGTATTCTTGTAAAATAAAGCAGACATCTCACAAATGTAATGGTAGCAGATTAGGTGGTAGTCCATATTTACAGTAGCCAGATTTTCAAGTTGTTTGATACCAAAAATAAGTGAAAGTGATGCCCAAGTGTAGTGTACCTTCTTCTGGGAATGGTATCATAGATGTGATGAATGTGTGTGAAAGACATTTAATGTGAAAAACATCTAAAACTGAAGCATTCATAAATCCAGCGTAAGGAATTATTTAGGCTGTAATCAATTAGATTGTTGTTTTTAAAGACATATTTTGGTACAAATGTTGTTTTAATCATTGGCTGCTGCTTTTAACACAGAGCTGATTATCAGGGAATATACAGCTAATAACCAGAACTACCTGGGTATTATATGAAGCTTCTAAAAAAGCATGAAGTTAACTGGAGCTTTGTCTGTTATTACATACACATTTATGGCCATTTGATCATGTAACAATGCTGCACATATTATTTTGTGGAAGGACATATCATTTGTTCATTGCATTAATGCTGTAATATCTTGAGCATGGTAAAATTTGAATGCTCCTGTGCAGCAGTTGTACCCAACAGCATTAGTCCAAGGAGGAGAAACAAACCACGAAGTTGAGTTTTTTGAGGATGTACTGAACATGAAAACGGTGGTGGCTCTAACATGCAGTTTCAGGGTTTTACTGGTATTGTTTTTGTGTCAGAGATCACAGGGTACCTTCAGAGATCATATAGGATCATGTTGATTGTAATTTCGACAGATTGTAATATCATATGCTGACTTGATCATAATGTTTTGGCTTGATAATGTTAAGAAAACAAGCGTTCTATTTGGACCAACAAGAATATATGTTGTCATATGTTAACGTGGCATATACCATGCTGTGCTAACACTTATCCTTCTATACCCAACAGACCTTAAAGCCACAGTGTGTAAGAACTTGCGCTAATATATTACAAGCAACCGAGTAGTGCTCTACTGGAGCCTCACCGTTTAAGTGCGTCATTACGACTACGGAAGCCGCGGAGATTCATAAATGTGAAGTTCAAGTGTCCCGTCAGGTGATGAGGAACATTATATACATTATAATTATAATTTTTTTTATGCCAATAAGTTACAAGCGTGCCCTCCATGTATTTAGTACCAAGCTACTGCTAATAGCTAATGTTATCATATGAAATCGTTTTTGTGACTTGCAGACTCAGAGATCTGTTGAAGGGAGAGAAACAGGGAGTAAAAGCAGGGCAGTGGACTGTCGGCACTGCTGTAACGTTACTCTGTGTTTAATAACATGCATTTTAGCTGATTTATCCAGGGAGATGGGCGACGTATTGATATAAAATAATTATTATCTGAGAGATATTTTTGCGTTAGAATGCTGCGGTTCTGGTGATTAAATCACGCCCAGAAACTGGCTTTACTTTGGTCTATGTTGTCTGACTAGAAGGAGGACAACTACCCCCAACCCATTGACAAATCAGCTGAAATAAAATATGAAAAAGTGGGAAAGCTCTCGGAAAATATGTCTGAAAGAAGCGCACGGTCGCCTGCTGGTATAACTTCTGTGAGGAATAACAACAACTGCAAACTGTTGCAACAGAGCTTTTCTACTGCAGGCTAACTAATAAATTAGCTGTTTCTGCCGTTTTATATAGCAAGTAACAGTAAATGATCCGACTTAAACGGGAGGATAAAGTAGTTGCCGGACCAACCTGCCTTGTTTCTAACATAACGGCAAAATAAACTTCACTGTTAGATTGCATTAACTCACCTATCCAGCAGAAAGCTGCAGCCTTCACGTTAGCTTTGAAGTCCCTGCCTCCATCTGGTGAATGCTCCACTGAACAGTATTATTTTCTCCCAGTAATTATTTCTTTTTCTTTTCTTGGCTATTTTTTTTCTCCATCTCGCAGGCAAAGAGTATAGATGGTCCTCCATTTCAATTTAAGCTGGCAAGCTGAATCATCCACGGTCTTTTTGGCTTGTTTACACCGCCCCCACGGCCTCCCCCTGAAATGGGGGACTCGCAGGTAAAGGGCCCAAGGTTAACCAGTTTGCCCCCTTTTGGCTACTGTATTCAAAGATGGCGATGCAACATGGCAGCCTCCAGTTGGGTGCGCCGCCACCTATGTATTTATAAACATCTAGTTCTAAGCTACGAGAACGCTTTAATTTGGATGGGACTGTGATTAGACTTTGGTAAAAGACGTATTTATGAAAGCAATTCTTAATTTTTGCTAACAATAAAACAAAAAAGCTACACATTGTACATTATAAATTGAGGTGGCTTTGGTCAAAGTGTCAATTCCTGGCCAGAAAAACTAGAGCTCAAGGAGAATAGAACTGTTAACATCACATTTATTGCAACCTACAACAGCAAAAAAGTGGAACCCCCCCCCCCAAAATCTGTAGCTTTCTGTGTATACATGCACTCCGGTAAATAATAAGGTATTGGGTTGCAAGAAAATTCCAACAAACACTGCAATCCATGGAGAAGGACAAGCTTTCATTCTTCAACATGTTCCTCAGACATTCAGCATACATTGGAGGGGATCAAATGACATACAACTAGTGCTGGAACAAACTTTTAATAGTGATGTAATGATGTGGGTCTGAAGTGGCTCTCTATCTCATGGAAAAACAAACCAGTTTCTGAGAGGGTTGTAAGGATGACCGAGCATTGAATTGGCACTTAGAGCAGCCCAGGACCAGCATGCTTTCATATAGTCAAAAGAAGTATGAGTACAGCCCTTTGTACAGTTTTTTCTCCTTAAGTGTTAAGTATGAACTACCCCCAGTGATTATTTTGGTTATGATTTAAATATTTTTGCATTGTTTTTATTTGATGTTTAATTAAACAATGTAATAATTTTAGTCATAAGCACTATTTTACACACATTTTCAGATAAAAAAAGCTCTAGATCACAATTCTTTTGATATTTTGATGACATTTTGTAGTTTAAGATTTATACAGAGTCAATTCTGGATTTCTCTTTTCCCTACTTCTTAAACAAAACAGTCTGTAACATCCTAGAAAAAAAATCAGATATAATTGTTAAATCAGGCTAAAGAGTCCTAAAGCTATAGCCACAGCTATCAGCTAAGTTATGGCTGCTCGTGGTGGCCTAGCAATTAGTTTGCCTGGCATATCTTTGAATGTTACCAGCTAGGCTAGTTAATAGCTTATCAGCAGCCAAGGGTCTGACCTAGCTACTAGCAATCGTGGCACTGACTGACCAAGAGCAATGCGGTTCTAATTTAGTTGATTTCTTGTTTTGAATATTCCATTGGTCAACAGGAACTTCTAAAAAGTCTAGATTCTTCTCCCTAAGTGTATAGGATACATCTTCCGATGCACTCAGAGACATCATCAGTGATGCTTCCCTGGGTCATCAGGTGTTTTAGGTTGAAAAATCATGCACCCTCACCGGGGCGACCCAACCGGAGTTGATCAGGCCCCAACTTGTGTCTGAGCAGCATCCTTCCATGGCTTACTCCTCCTCAACCACAGCCACTTTCTATGCTCTTTCTACTGCCTCTGTGCTGTGTTTGATGGCCTGCTTTCTGTGGGCACCGATGATGCCCCATCGAGTGAGAACTGGCTGCCATTTCTTTTTTTCTTTTACTGCATGCTTCAGCCCCAGCTCTACCCACGGCACTGCTTTGTTTGGATTGGCCCGCATGGACAGGCGGCCAGTCACATGAGGATATAGGATCATACCATTATGTGAAAACATAAAGGTGGTGGTGGTAGGCACTACATTGTGTGAGACAGCAGACAGCCGTGAGGAGACTACGTGAGTTAGTGTGTCATGTCATCAAACCCTTGTCACACAGATGAGAAACCAGATCAGCCCATCCTGGATGAGGCCTCTTTTTTTTATGAATGCCAACATGCACTGAGGACATTAATACTGCTTTCTTCAGTTTGGTTTTCGTTCTGTTTTGTGGATTTGTTTGCTGTTTCTGTCCATTTGTGCAATATAAGATTTTTGTTTAAATAGTAAACAAAAGTGGTTTTGTATCAAAATAAATGCTTAAAAGGAGGCAAATATAAGGCTTCTCGTAAAAATGCTGAACACAAACAGGTTTTCAAAACACAATTCATTAATTTTTTCGAAGTTAAGGTAAATTATTGGGCTAAAAACGATGCTAAATTAAGAGCCGTTCGGGAGCCAAATGAGCCGGCTCTTCTTTGGGAGCCGAGCAAAAAGAGCCAGCTCTCGGAAAAGAGTCGAGCATCCCATCACTAACAGCGACCTGGGGATTCTCTGTACTGCAGTACCTCTCTTGTACGGGTGATCATTAACTCCTCCTTGATGCTGTTGAAAGGGAGTGTGAGCTTATTCTTCTGACCGTACAAAGCGATTCTACTCAGGCTCCTGGGTAGCCCTAGCCACTTACGAAGGCACCAACTAATCCTTTGTTCAAAGTCCTCAACTGTAGATATGGTACAGTCAAACACTAGAAGGGGCCAAAGGATTCGTGGGAGGATGGCATGCTGGTAGATCCAGGCCTTGATCTTGCCAGGGAGGCCAGACTTATTCACTGCCATCAGGTGTTTTTCCAGCTCTAGCCCGCTGGCCTGATGGATTCTGTGTCATTCTGGGTGCTGTTGAAAACTTTGCCTAGGCTCTTCACTGGCTTCTCTGAAGGGATCTAGGAATCTCTGATGCTAGCTAGCTCCTGCCGCTGCTATGATCTCCTGAACTTCCTTCAAGTTCGAATAAGTACAATGAAATTCAGCTTGGGGGCTGGGGGTCTTACCAGGATCTTGCAGTCACCCAGGTCCTTCGTCTGCTTGGCGTCTGAGTACGTGTTATGGAGATAATGATCAACTTCCTCCTTGGTGCACGACGCTTGACCGCTTCACTTCTGCCCAAGTAACTTTCTCGGAAACCCAAGCTCTGACTTCACCCTGTAAATATGGCTGCTAATACCCAAATTTAACTTCTGACCTCAGAGTCAAATCGAACGCACCATAAACATAGAACCGGCATTGGGAGTAACGATATAACTTTTTTGGGCAGCGAAGTAAAGTAGTGTGTTACACTTAAAATATCGGTATCAAAATTACGTTACTGGACTACAGTAACGCGTTTTCTGCGTTACTCGAGTCGTGTTTGCCTATGTGTAAAGTTCTCATCTGTTTTAAGTGGTGCGCGCACGCTGCTGCCTGTGTGTATGTGCTTGCCTGGGCACGTTGCCATAGAGATTGATTTGCGTGATGTAGCTGATTGTGCGGCAACTAAGAAAAAAAAAAAAATTAAGCTGATATCGGTGATACGGGCTTTTGGTCAGTGGCGATATTCGCATTATTTTTTAGTTCAGTCCAGTTTCAGTTCAAACTTGTGATGAAAGATCCTGCTCGGAGACATGCTCCCCCTGTCGATTGTTGAATCGCCCAGGTTTAGAAAAATACTAGATAAAATGATTATGAGACAAGTGTGTCCATTTCTTCCCACAGACAGCGATGCTGTTCTTATGGTTTCAAAGCCATTTTGATTACAATATACAGTAAACACTATGCAGACAGGCGGTGATGATTGTCCATGTCTATACGGTGAATTATGGTCAAGTAAAGTAATAAGTAGTGGCGTCACTTTTCAAATGCAGTAACGAGTAAAGTAATTTCATTACAATTTACCGAAGTAATGAGTAACTAGTAACAAATTACTTTTTTAGAGTAACTACCCCAACACTGCACAGAACTCTTAAATCCTTGTATGATAATCTTAAAGACCATAAGAGCCATGGCTAGCACCTATTAGCAAGGTCCTGATTGCTCATGGTGAGTAGCTGCTCAGGTATTAGGGAATAAAATGCCTGTTGAAATTGAAGTTTGAATAATGCAAAGCAGGATTTTTTTAATTGAATCTTTGAATGTTGGCATGCACATCGGTTATACAAGATATTCTAAAACAAGAACTAAAAGACGTTTTTAAAGAAAAATCCTTGTTTTTCTTAAACTACTTTGAAAGAAAACATTGTGGGGTGGGGGGGGGGAACGGCAATATCTAAAGATGTAAAAGACAATGGCTTTGCCTGTGTATTCAAACGCGTGCAGGTCAGAGACTGTGTACATGTGCATGTGGAGACCCACTTTGCCAGCGGTGACAGGATCCGTCAGCAGTCGCCAAACCCAGAAGGAGATAGAATCAGTCAGTGTTGGCTGAGTCAGGAATGAGAGAGACATCCAGCTTTCTTATCCTCTGTTCAGACCATGAAGTTTCTGTTTGGAAAAAGGGGGGAGTTTTCAACACTTTTGTAGCAGCTGATTTTCTACCTTTCCATTAACTGAGCCTGTTGCATCATCACCCTCATCATCATCACTGTGTGGATTCATGGTAGTGTTGCAACTGGTGGGTGACAGTGAAGTGATGTATTCATGAGGCCTTAGTTGCTGTTTCACGCTTTTAGGTGTTTAAATAAGTATATCTTTATTATCTGTGAGCGTATGTGTTTTCTGCTCGGCGAGCTTTTCTTGGTATTTCTGTGTTAGTGTGTCACTGTGTGTACATTTTATGAGCAGGCTGGTGGTATGGCTGAAGGGCCAGCTGTAAGAAGCAGAACAATAACACCAGAGGACAAACTGTATTCATAACAAAGTTGGTTTCCACGCAGTGGCGTTGCCTGGCCATTCCTGGCTCAAGCCCGAACATTTCACATCAAGCCCAGAATGTTTTTTTTACTCCAGAAGGAATAAGTTTAAATAAACTGAGCTGCCTTATAACATTGAAGAACATATAGTAGTTTTATAATTTCCTGGCTTCTATGAATGCAGCACAGGTACAACAATATGACCAATCACAGAGGACTTTTATGGAAGCGGGGAATCCTCTGTGTTTTATTGGCTGACAGCTCGGCGTTTTATCCCTAATCTGAACTCTGAAATCTGGTGCTATTTCAGGCAGTCAAAAATGGACATCAGGCATTTTTTTATTTAAAGAAGAGAGACAACTCTTCAGTTGTAGTGGCCGTCAATGGACAGCAAGACTCTGGGCCAACACGAAACAGGTAAACAGAAAATTTAAACCCTGTATGTCTTAAAAATTAAAAATGAAATGAACATTAGGCAAATCATTCATGACAGTACTTGATAGAAGGAAAGAAGGAAGAGACAGATCAGATGATAGAGAGGAACAGTAAATACTACAGTATATTTATTTTAAAAAAACAGCAAATGACTGAAAACAGTTGATGTTTATCCTTTTTTTGTTGCAGAAGATGTGCACTAAAGAGCAAGTTGTGGAGATAAACAGATGTCTGAAAAGGGAAAAGGTATAGCACTTTTACTGGATGGCATTTATCTGTAATTTGTCTGAGTAAAAGAAAGAAAACCTAAAAATTATTTTTCCAAATATTTTGTTAAATATTTTATAATGTTGTCATGAAGGGCACATTGCATTGTTTTTCAGGCAGCTGAAGGTGGAAGGAGTGAGCAGATAATGGAGAAAAGAGCAGCAGACACAGAGGTACACCAGAACTAACCTTTGTGATTGTCAGGGAAAGAAAAATGGGGGGAAAAATCTAATACTGATTGTAGAGATCTTGAGATTGTCACGTGTAAGTTTGAAAACAAGTACATATTGAAGCACATATTGCAGTATTTGGCTTTAAACAAGGTGACAAAAAGCTCAAGAAAGTTTAAATAAAAAGCCTTTTTTACTGCGTTGGTTCACCGAGATTCCCCTACGAAGGTGTGGGCTCAGCCCCCAACGTTCCCAGGTCCAGGAAACGCCCGTTTCCACATAAACGGGCTACCTCTTTGGCCCTGTCCCTACAGTGTTGGTCCTTCACCTTCAGTAAACATCATCAACACTCTGACAGCAACTCATCCAATTCATTCTTTCCTCTTTTTGTTTTCCATTTCTTTTGTTGTCTGTTAGACCCTGTTTCTCTTCATATGCCCTTTTCTTCTCTTTCCATTAGTCCCTGTCTGTTTCTCTCTCTCTTTCTCTGTCTCCCTGGTGGTGATGGCTGTTTTTTTTGGCAGGTGAGAGGACATGATGGTGTATTGTTCCCAATGACATTGCAAATTTTCCCCTCTTTCTCCCTCTTCTCATCTTCCTTCTTTTCTCTGATGATCTATTCTTGGCCGATGACTCTGCGTTCTCAGCAGTTTATAGGCGTTGCTCTCCCAAGGCCTCGAGCTAATTGCTTTTCCGTTTCCCCAAAGCTACATCACTGCATCTGAATGTGTGACTTACTGAGTGTGTGCAAGTATTTCATTTTGAGTGCTGATCTTTTTTGTATATTTGCAACAGTTCGCTTGTATACCATTTTGAGTGCAAATTTAATTAATCATTTGTATATTTATGCACATTATGCCCTTATCACCCAACTATCTGTTGACGTAGGACGGTCTGGCATAGCTGCCAGTGTTCCACAGCGAGTAGGACAAGTGTTATGTAATCAAACCTGTTTCAATCGATGCTGCACGTCTATGTATGTGTGGTTGTGTGTGGGTGGGTGTGATGGTGAGCAATCCATTTCCAGGGCATCTGCTTTTCATTAGGTTTTAATGGATTTCAGATAAGAACATGACAAACGAACGTAGAAGGCCATAGAGAAGCCTCAGAGGGAGCTCGAGACTCAGGAAGGACTGGTTAAGTTTTCCACTTTTTCACCCACCCTAACTTTTCTTTCTGCCAGGGGCCCAAAAAATGGAGCCAAGTAATTTTTGAAAATAATTTTCGTGGTTTGCGTTGGCTCAGCTGTGGTGCCAGATGGGTGGGATTTGCCACATAGAATAATAAAACCAGTGCCAAAACAATTAGACAATTATTTGAAGGTTTTCAAAAGTCAGTTTGTTGAACTTTTCTGGAAATTTGACTCAACACTATTTATCTTGTCTAAATGGTGTGAACCCTACCTAACCTGCTCGTACACTAAGCAGGTTAAAGTAAATATTCAGGAATGATCTGACCCCAACACTTTTATTTGTCTGTTTTCATTTATATCCCATTTTCCTCTCCTCCCTTTCTTCCCTTTTTGGATTTTACAGTCACATTCACTACCATCCAAATACTTAACACTTTATTTGTGAAAGTAGATGCTTCCATAATACATCCATTGCAGATGGATGACCCAATCATTGATCAATATTTTCACCAAAACATTAAATTCTCCTTAACAAAATATTGTTTTCCCAGTGAGTAAACTTTAATCATGTTTCATATTTAATTAATCACAATTAATCATTTTTTATAAAGCACACAGTGTATCTGTGGCCTTGTATAACTAAACATATTTAATATTGGCATTGATGTAAAGCAACATTTATAACAGTTTACAACAAAATAATCTTGGCTGGTTTCAACCCTTTAGGACATGATTGAGCTCTACTCAGTATGTGTAAAGAGGCTTTTTCCAGAGTGCTGACGTCATTTCCCGGTGAGTCCATTCTGTTGTTGCACGTTTACGGTGTAGCACGTTTACAGTGTAGCTCTCTGTT
>JBAMHW010000018.1:4945467-5007633 GCA_037177495.1 Rhadinocentrus ornatus
TGTAAAGTCCTCTGAGACAACTTTGTTGTGATATAGGGCTATACAAATAAACTTGATTTGATTTGATTTGATTTATTGTGTTGGCTAATTAAAAAATTTTAGTCTGCACATTCTCATTCCATAAAAAGTCTCTTGCATCTGTTTTCAATGCACAGGGTACCCCCTTACCATTGTTTCGTGATACACAAGAAACTGCTCAACATATTGTTTCTGTTATCATTCTGCATGGTTAAAAGATGCAACAGCTACACCAACAGTATTTGACAGAAAAGCTTTTATAGAGCTACTGTAGCCCACTTCTGGGTTTATACACATTGTTACCTAGGTTCATAGGAGCTGAGAAGTAAAGCAATAACCAGTAGAGACAGGTATAATTAACAGGTGTAACGTTGTTTTTTTTTTAGTTTTAGCAAAAACAGTCCACATATTATAGACACGGGCCCTTTAACTTAAAATAAAAGAAAATATAAAATTGTCTTTTCAGGGTGTTCGAGCCAGAGAATGTTCAATGCGGATCCAATCAAAGTTCGTTGATGTCGATCAGTGGAACTGATACAATCCTACCATAGGGTTGGCTGGACGGTGTGGTGGAGTTCAAAGTTCGACTGGGAGGCTCGCCATCAACTGGATCTCTGGTCAGCCTCGTTGGACACAAGCACTGGAGCTTCACTTTTTTTCCACGGTCAATAAGAAATACCCGACCTGTATTTACAAGACAGGTTCATAATCCAGGTTCCAATGCAAAATGATCTAATTAGATTTATCCAAAATGTTGTACAACATTAAATCCATTCTTTCAACATCGAAAATAACAAAATAGTTTACAGATAGGTCACCACAGTTTTTTTTCACAACAAAATCAAATGGTGTCAGAACATACCATTTTAACCAATTGTAGTTAGAGTAAAATGAAATTATATATTACCAAGGAATTCACTTTTTCCTTTTATAGAGAACAAATTACCCTTTAAGATAATTGGTACTTTTCCATGTTCTTTGTTATAGCCCCCTTTTACATAGGATTTTAGGCTTAAATAAACAATGAAACACAGTTTTAATTAACAAAATAAAATAAAAAGCAGCTGTACAGCATTCACCAATCTTAAATAAGTTAAAATAATCTCTTTTTCGCCTTCCTACATTTTACAGCTTTAATCCTCAGTCACATAAGGAAAATTACTAAGATTTTCACAGTGTAAACGTCTCTGAAAGTGCTTATTTCAGTGATAAAGTACAAACAAACTTCTTTCTCAACCATCAAATAAATGTTTTTTTCTATTAAATCACATTTTAGATAAACAACATAAAACACGCGAGGCCCCTGCCGCATAGCGAGCATGGTCACCACGTGGCATTCCACATACACACACTATGAACATGAGGAGCTAGCTTACCAAGAAAGGTTTGACAGGTAGGGATGTTATGCTCGAGCATTTTGCTCGATCACGTGTCGAGCATGTGGCACGGAAGTATTGCGAGCCAAAAGTCACGTAATAGACCAACAGAGGCCTTATTACGCCATCTGTGCGTATCAAGCAGCAAGCGGTAAAATCAAAGGGGCCGGCTTTTCAATCTCTCAATGATTTAAATGGGATTTTAAACGCCGAGGAGATCATCGGTTTTTGAGAGGAGAAGCTGCTAGCAATTGTGCAACATTATATTTTGACAACAGATTAACAGAAAGCATCACATTGGCATTAGCTATTATTATATCACATTCATCTTTTTAGAGTTTATGGGAAACAAAAGTCTGGGCCAGACGCCGTTGCCAGGGTAACTGCTGAACGAGCATGGAGTATGAGGGTGTGAGAACGGAGCTGACGGTGCCTTCAACATCACAGGTAAGCTTTATTTTCCTTTCTTTTTGTTTTTTAAATAGCCTTGCAAAAAGCAGATTTTAAAGTTAATCATAAACTTTATCCAGGAACATCAGAGAAAAATTCTCGGTCTGCAGCTTTAAAATCAGGGCTAAGGGTTGTTTAAGATTAAAAGATTCCTCAGGCCAAAGAAGCACAAACCTCAACAATAGATGCCACGATCTTGGCAAAACAATTCATGTACAAACTCAACATGACTTCGTCACAGGAACTCTCAAGAGATTATAAGCTAAAGTTTGCAAAGTAGCATTTAAGTCCAGCAGCTTGACGTTTCTTTTTGAGTATGACAGAAGTTATAAACATCCCAAGATTCCTCCTTTTTACTTTGCATCCCCCCCCTGTCCTTTCTCTTCCCCTCCTGGATCATCTCTCATTTTTCCAGATGGTCTTTTCACACTCCATTCATTTTGCTTGGACAGCAGGAAATCAAACCTATAAGGGAGACTGGGACATGAATGTGTCCCCCTTGGAAATTAAGCTGAACTCCAAGTTCTCTGGGATCTTCCAAGCAAGTCCTGTCAAAGCAGCCGCTGGGCCAACAATATGAGTTACAGCGTAGCTGAGCTTGATTTAAAAGCCTTTTGCTCTGCTGTTTTACTCATATTTTTTTCAATCTCTTTTTTTTCCCCTTCGTGCCGTAACTTAAGTTTAATCTGTCATTTCACTCTGCTTCTGGCTGCAGTGGCGCTTTGTTAAGCACGAGGCATTTTTATCATTGTACATGGTGTTATATTACAACCAAGAAATCTTGTCAGAATCTAATTTTTTTTGTGCCTCCACCACTTTTTTTTTATTTTATTTTATTTTTTATCATCACTCTAGCCCAAATCCATTCTGGTTCTCATTGCTGCGCTCTGTTGGAGTGCCAGCGTACGTCAGAAGATCCCTGTGGCCTCTTCAAATACAGACATTAATGCACATGACTCAAAGCGAATGCTATTCCTTTAACCATCTTCCTCTGAAACAAATCAGGTGCACTAGCTGGACTCCTGTCCTCTCTTAAGTCGCCTCTTGGGAGTTTGCCAGAGTTGGGTACTGGAAAAAAACACAGTTTATGACTGCTGAGTGTTTGAAATTCAACACTGGTCACAGAGAGCCCACGCGTCCTCAATTACGGCTCTATCCAGACAAGAAGATGTTACAACTGAAGCTAGTTCTGGTTGACCTGTTTGACACGAGGAATGTGTGCACAAGTAAAATGGAGACTGACCCTTTTTTTGATCCTTTGGATAAAAAAAGCTGTAGATAAAAGTTCAAGCATTCAAGCTTGAGCTTTAAAAATGTCAAACATGTTTGAAGTAGTCAGGACTTGGTCCAGACTCGCTCCTTACTGCAACATGGGGGAAACTGAACCTCTCCAAGCAGGGTTGATACAGGCCTGCCAAATATGTGTTTCTCACTGTTTGACTTGAACTGGACTTGCTTGTTGGGTGGTGTTGAGCCTAAAGAGCCTTCTTCCAGACCCACATGAAAAGCAAAGACAAGCATTTTGGCGTGTTCACAATCCAACTTTTGTGTGAGTGCCCTGAGCGTGTTGGTACTAATCGTAAACTTGTAACAGATCTGAACATGCGCAACCAGGCAGAATTTGTTTCTGTTTGTGAAACTGAAGGTGGTTTAAGGTGCTGAGACACTCAGTCCTTAGGCAAATTCATAGACACATGACCAAGGACAAGTGCAATGCTCTTTTTAAGGGGGTTTTTGACTGGAGTGGTTCTTTCGCTGGTTCGGAGCCAAAGCCTGCCTAAGCACAGGCTATTTGATTTTTGATTGCCCGGACACCCGCTCCTGGTTCTCAAAACTCAAAACAATGTGAAAATGTTATTGCACTGCATTCGGCGCTCAATTAAAACCAAAATTAATTACTGAATTTACTCTAACTCAAACTAAAATAAAATCTAAAGCCAAAGTAAACTGCTTTGCAGCTTAGTTTAATTTTTATTGATCAAATAATACAATTTATGGTCTGCTAAGTTGTATAAAGAAATGATATGCCACACATTTATTCCTTCTCACGGTTAAAATACTGCATTAAAGCCGACCCGTCGTCAGTCCCTTCAACCCTGGCTGTTTCACCACCAGTAGCTCCTGATGTTGGACCAGGAGAGACATTCAATAACGTGTGTCTTCTTTAGAACGGATGGCTGTGGTCGATCACAGAAGTACAGGGAGAAATATGGGACACAGTTTTCAACAAATCGCTACATAGTAAAATCTGGAACAATGCAATTCCACTGGAATCTTGACCGTTGATGTGTTCAGACATCAGGCAGCCTTCGCCTCAGAATCCACTCCAACACCATCTAATAATTGAAAAATGCATTATTAAGCCCAAAGGGAAAATGCAAAACGTACAAAAATGTCATTTCGGTTGTACCATATAACTGATGTAAGTATAGTCAGTATAGTTAAGCTAACGGCTAAAAACATTGTAACATAACTAAATAATTACCTCTTTCCTTAGTCGCCGTTCTTTGTGGTTGATAATTAAACGTTCACAGACAGCCACAAACAGATAACTTGTCCATCTGTGGGAGTCTAGGCAAGTTTAGAAGAACAAGAGCAGAGTAAAGTAAACTCCATGTTTATCTTTGCCTCAGCGCTATTTCATTTTTCTTCTTCCTTCTTCTCCAGGCAGCGCATATTTGCTTTTTTAGATGACATAATGAAGCTGCACCGACTTGGCTTAGTCTGGTGGAAAACTGAAAAGGTTTGCTGGACGCACCAGCTAAGTCCTGACTCTAGTACCAACACAGACACCGAACCAGTTCGTCTTTGGTCAAAATGCCCTATAAGTCACCATATGCAAGTACTGATTCTGTAATGTATCATAAATGTACCTTATCAATTGGCTCCAAATGTTTTTGATCTAAACCAATACATACACATTTTATTATGGGGGTATTTCCCTATCTTTAATCAAGAGCATAATTGTTTGATTTGAGAGCAAGATTTCTTGTTTTCACACTCAAATATCATTTGGTTCACTCTCAAAACTCTGCTCTCACATTTAAAAAGTGGACTGCGCACCAGTAAACCTTAATGAACTGAAGCAACATTTTAAAGAAGAGTTGGGAGAAGTTCCTTTACAACGATGTGAGTGAAAGACCAATAAAACCATCCATTCATCTATCCATCCATGCATCGTGGGGGCAGCTGCCTAAGCAGATAAACACAGACTTCCCTCTTACCGGCCACATTTACCAGCCCGTCCGGGAGGATCCTGAGGCGTTCCCAGGCCAGCCGAGAAATGTAGTTGTTACAGGGTGTCCTGGGTCTTTCCCGGGGCCTCTTCCCGGTGGGACGTGCCCGGAAAACCTTACCAGGGAGGCATCCAGGAGGCATCCTTACCAGAGGCCCAAGTTACCTCATCTGGCTCCTCTTAATGTGGAGGAGCAGCGGTTCTACTCAGAGTCCCTCCCGGATCACCGAGCTTCTCACCCTATCTCACCCTGCGGAGAAAACTCATTTCAGCCGCTTGTATGCATCCAACTATATCTAGCCGGAACCGCTCAACTTTGTACACCAGCTCAGGCTCCTTCCCCTCCAGGGAGGTGACATTCCACGTCCCTAGAGCTAGCTTCTGCAGCCGAGGATCAGACCGCCAGGGTTCCCGATTTCGGCCGCCTCTCAAATCACACTGCACACGACCCACCAAGCCACATGGGCAAAGGCCCAGCCACCAGGCGCTCGCCTACGTGCCCCACCTCCAGGCCTGGCTCAAGAGGGTGCCCCGGTGACCCATGTCCGGGCAAGAGAAACTTGGATCCACTGATTTGACTCATCATTGGCGTCTATTGAGCCAATGCTTTGTCTGGTCCCTCCCCCAGAGACCTGTTAGTCATGGGTGACCCTACCAGGGGCATAAAGCCCTCGACAACCTAGCTCCCAGGTTCTTCAGGACACGCAAACTCCTCCACCAAGTTAAGATGGCAGCTCAGGGAGGAGACTAATAAAACCAAGCAGAAAATCATTCAATGAATTTATTGCTGTTAAAAGTGGCTTTCTAAGCAATTGTAACATGAGGTTTACTTTGTGTTTCACATGGTGTTTCTACATTTTGGCCTCTTTATTGCTTAATTAATAACAAAAAGGTTTAATATACTTATTTCTCCAAGTGCCAGGACACAAAGATGTGTTTTTCTAAGCTTTTAGATTTTTTTTTCAGGACAGATGCACACCAAATAAAATAATACAAAATAGAGAAGTTATACTCGCATTACAATGACATACTCGCATAACAATGAGTTCCCATTTTTTTGTAACACGGTGACACAAATGACAAGTGCTGGCTGCCTCTGAGTCTGCTGGCTGTTCAGTTGGCCTTCCTTTGATTATGGAGTGGTGGGCGTTCTCCATCTTTTGTCTGTGGTGGTTGGAAATGCAGATACTTGATGAGGCAAAGGCATGAGGTAAACATTTTGGAGAGTTTATAAAGGGGTTATAGAGGACTTATGGAGGATTACATGGGATTTCCAAAGGATTGGTTTGGTTAATAAATGCAGGCCTGTTGAGGCCTGCTTTATGGTTGCCAGGAAGAGAATGCTGGTTTGCAGCGAAAGCCTAAATACAAACAAATGCATGTGCATACCTCCTGATTGCAGTTGTTGTGGTGAGATGTAACCTGCAGCAAAGTTTCAAGAGCTTTCTTCATCTGATAGGCCAACTCTTAAATCCAATAATAATAGATGAATAGAAACTGATGCACACACACACATTAAAAGCAAACAGACACAGGCATACACATCTGTAAAGTATCATGGCCTCCCATTCACCAGGGAACTATCACTGGGCTCCTGCAAACAGACAGCAATCACCATCTGAGAGAATGAAACGCAGCAGAGCGTGTAAAGAGAGGGGGAAGTATAGGAATAGGAAAATACCACCGCTTTAGATCCTGCTTTCTTAAACTGTTGGTTAGAAGCCAAAATCAATCTGGGGTTTAGTCTTGTTTATTCTGCCTGCAAAGGAACATTAAGATGTGTCAGGGAGCATGTTTAAGTCCGTTCATATAAAGCTGCGGGCGGGTATTGTGACTCTTTAAAAGTGATATTTGTTTTCTCTCTATTGTGAGAAAAAAAGCTTGTCAAATAAGGCAGATAAGTTTTATGCTGCTCTGTGAATTTATAAATATGCTCTTAACATATCTTATTCAAGAGCTTTTAATGTAAAACGTAAAAGATCACCACTTGTCCTGCTGGTTTTAGATGTTTCCCTGCAGCATCACACCTGATCCAAATGACAGCTTGTTGTCAAGTTCTGCACAAGCCTCTTAATGACCCATTAGTATTTTGACTCGGGTGTATTGCAGCTAGTAAAAATCTGCATGACAGTGGATCAACTGGTCCACAGTTGGTAATCCCTGCACTAGTACATTAGAAAAACCTAATAATTTTTTTTACTTTTTAAAATTTATTAAAAAAAAAATAATTTGAAATTAAAATTGATCCAATACTTGCAGATCTAATAAATACTACTTACATTCCTAAATCAGCAACAGCTGGATACATACCGAGTAAAACACCATCGTTTTCAGTGGGTCTGGTTCCCGTTTAACGTGATCATGGCAAAGTCAGCAGTTAATGGAAACTGTGTTCAGTAAATGTCTCATTCTTCTTCTGAACATTTAAAGTGGAGCAAATCTATTAGTACAAAAGTAGTACCAAACTAACGTTTACACCGCTGTGGCTCTAACCTGGTTGCTAACATAGATGTTAACATTATCTTTCATATTGCAGTGACTAACCCCACAGGTGTGTTTTAAGGTGGATGAAGGTGGATCCAGCATGTTTGCAAAGTTAAAGCGACAGCTGCATTTACCAGTGTTGTCAATGTATTTATTGAATGTGCAAGCATTGCTGACATGTCAGTGTTATGTTTGGGGGAATATGTCTTCAAATCTGGACTAAATTATTCTATAGAGCACATAGACAACACATCAACACAGTTTCTGATTTCTCAACCCTTTTTTTGTGAAAAAAATAAAAATAAGGACATTTTGTGATTTTGTTTTGGGGGATGCAGACTACATTAAGTTATAGTCTGCAAAAAACAAAACACTTCAATATGTCGACTCTTCAAATCTGGACTGAATTAGTCTACGGATCACATAGACTTCTTGTCTAATATGGGTTAGATGCCAAAAACACTTTCACTAACAGAGTAAAGAAAGTGTGTTTTAGAGAAATATACATGCATTGTAAAATAATTCAGTCCAGATTTGTCTTGCAGTTTTTAAACAGGACCTGGTCTAGTGTGGTCTGGAGAGAATAAAGGTTTGACAAATCCAAAACTGTAAAATGATTCATGTAATTATCAGGTACTGGTCTAATGTGGACAAGGTTAGAAAAAGCTGTGGAATCTCCATTTAAGCCGTGAACTGGAAACTGGAAACTGAACTGGGTGCTAACTTCACCTTCTTCCATGACCTTGGTTAGGATAAAGAATGTATATAAAAGTAAGGAATAACTTTATTATTTAGGATTCTACAGTTAGTTGGATTCAGCTTGAAAACTTCAAATAAGAGCACCACATATAGTATACCTACAGAGTTAATGCTTTTTATGCATGTATAAACATGCAGTCTCAAGCTTTGCACACTTCAGTTCTTTTGTGACTAAATGCAACTGGGCAAAAAGATCCTTGTTGATTCCATACACAGTAACAGAGTAAGAGAAACAAGATGCAGAAAGATGGATGCAGGAAGAAGGTCTGCCCTCTTGTTTTTGTAGTTTATGATGCAATCTCATTTTCTTGCCTCTTTGCCCTACAGGGATTTATTTTACAATACTTATGCAATGAGTATAGCTAAACAAACAGTCTTGTTTCCATAGGAGGATATTCCATTGACTTACTTTGTATTCGTTTCCCACCCAGGACTACTGATCCTAACTTTGAACCCAAAATGTCATAATTTACCTGATGGAGTCTGACTTAGACCCCAAACAGAAGGTAAAATACATTATGTTCCCAAATCTTTGTCCCCGTCCCATGAACAAACCTTCCCCTACACATTTTCCTCTCTGATCCCTCATGTCGCAGATGACTCTCAGCTGTTCTGGACCACAACCAGAACCCCTGACTCTTAAAGTGAACACTGCTGAGATATTTCAATCAATTCACTATCAATATTCAAATTCAATATCACCGATTACGTTTTGCCTCCCCCCCATCCCAAACAGCCAAACACAACACATGCATGACATTCAATTTTATACACCAAGAAAAGCTAATGTAAACTTTTAACATGAGTTTGTGAGTTAACCTTAAGGGACTATCAGAAAATTATTATATTTTTATAAAATTCTGTTAAGATGGTGAAGCATTTCCCTCGATCATGATCTCTAAAGCTGCAAATTCGTGGTTTTCTGCATGATTTAACTATATTTATAACAGGATAAAAGCTGTCCGACATGTATAGATAAATAATTCAATGTTCTAGCTTTGTTCAGCCATTCAATCAGCTGTTTACACAATGTAGTTTGAGTTTTGTCTTTCAACACTCACATTCTTACATCTCGCCAAGTTTCCACCAAGAGAGTTGCGTCACTTGCTGACCAGCTGTTTTTTTTTATTTTTTGGCAGGCTATTTTTTTATTTTTTTTAATTTTTCACGAGAAACAATTCAGCAGTTTCTTCCTTTCCAGTCTTCACAGTACGTTAATCTGATCATCTGCTGGGATCAAGCTTTATATATTCCATTTCAACCCAAATACTTGATTTGAAATGATGATTAAATCCTGATTAACAACTGCATCTTCCTTCTGTCTGAAAGCGTTTCTCTGGGTGTCTGCAAAAGAGGCCTCCTCCTGCCCTTTCAAATGCAAGTTTCCACCTCACCCACATAATTAGGATCAGATCTCACTATCACCCCCCCACCCTTACATTCTCCAGTTCCCTCAAAATCACTCTGAATCCCTTTCATCTCCCCCAGAAGAATGCTTGTTTATCTCTCGTCCCTCTCCAGATAGGGCAGGAACAAAGATGCTTTTTGTGGTTGTGTTAGTTACAGAGAGTGAGAGAGTCTGCATGAATGGAGGCCCAAAAAATAGCGTACGAAAGCAGAAAAGCAGTTGGAGATGCAAGAAAGTTCCAAATATCAGACATGAGGAAAGGGCAGCATATTCATGCTCACATGCATTTACTTATTTTTGACTAGTTTATCATGTCATGAATCATTTCATTATCTCCTCTGTAAGGAAGAGAGTAAATATTTACATATAGAGTCTATTTAAGGCCTGGGGGGTAAGTTAGTGAGTGATATGAAGAGAGGCACTATCAGCGTTTACTTCTGCTCATTTACCTGAACTGTTTGCTCTATAAACGCCAGGAAAATGGCTCTAAGTGCCGCTTCTCATGTCAGCATCTAATTGGACAGTTTGTGTGTCTATGTGTGTGTATGGAGACTCTCACCTTGAAGTTGGGGGCACCCACCTCAGTCATAACCAGACAACCACCATGTTTTAACAGGGAGCCAATCAAATCACCTCCAACCGCCTACACCGCTGAAGACCAATCGTGTGTGTTCTTAGTGCCTCCACCCTTCCTGTATGTGCATGTGTGTGTGATGTGGGTATCAGGTGGGCTATGTGGTTTCACTGTGGAGGGGAGGTTGGGCGGTGTTTGGATATTGGGAGTGCTGATGAAGGAGGGGTGGGAGGAGGGGTGCAGAGGAAAAACAAGAAACAGCTGGTTGTGCGAAGTTGCTGAGAGATGGCGACAGAAAGGGGAGAGATGGTGTCACAGACTGAATAAATTTCTTCTCTCACAGCACTTATCTGCTTCCTTCCAGATAATTTTTTATCTCATGACCACTGTATGCCCCCCTTTAACCCAGAAACCTCTCAGGGATCATTACTTTTTAGCTTCATCTGATAATATGTCTCTCTGTTGATGTGTTGAAATTATTTCTCATGACAAACCTTGAGTCCAAGGAGTCAGACCTCCCCCCAGCCATCAAACACCTCCCTAGCCTTTCTGCTGGGAGTCTTATACGGCTGCAGCCCCTGCATGAGGCTGGAGTGAGCATTGCTTATTGTTCTTGGAGGGAAACGTCTTTCCAAAATCCTAAAATTGTATAAAAAATTCACACACTTGTTTAAAAATGGGGTAATAATAATAATTACTGCAGGCAGCAACACTAAAAGCTTTTTTTCCAAATTTGGTCCGGACTCTGGGAATATTAAGATAGAAAATATTTCTTGTATACAAAGCATAATAATTCTTTGTAGCAGACCTGAAAGATAAGAGGGAACCAAACCAAGAAGAGCCTTATAAATCAACAACCAACGCATGTACCTACGGGAACTTGGCATACAAAGTCAGACCCTCAGTGATGAATGAGGTGACCACAGTCTGTCACTAATCTTAAAGTTGAATAGTAAACTGTATTTAAGAGTGAAGACATTTGAAATGTTTCCATAATCTACCAGTGGTAAGAACGTGGTCGAGACAAGGCGTTTTAATGCTCTAAGGGAGAGGCAGGATTTATTGCGGATTGCAGAGTTAATGTATACTAGTAGATTTGATCTGTACCTGTACTCATTACATTTTCAAATATGGAAATACAAGTTACTATACACCAGTACTAGTGTATGTCCCTAGTTTTTCAAAAATTTCCTCGTGTGACCACATCTGTATGCTGTATGTCAGCAGTGCCCAACTCCTGTCCTCAAGATCTACTATCTTGCCACTTTTAGATGCACCCTTTCTCCAACACACCCAAATCGAATGATGTGCCAGACCTCTGCAGAGCCGAATGACATGTGGATGAGAGAATTCAGCCATTTGAATCAGGTATGTTGGAGAAGGGTTGCATTTAAAAGGTGCAGGATAGAAGATCTCAAAAACCGGACTTGGGCACTCCTGCTGTGTTTATTCTCAGACATACGGGTATGTTCAGTCAGAATGAAAAATACCAGGGTGAATGCAAAACAAAGCAAAATATCAAAGATAACCAGAACCAAAATTCAAAGTTTAAAGGTAAACGATGTGATCTGGATAGCCACACCTAAAAACGCTTTCTTACATTTGAAATTAAAAAAGGGAAGTGATAACTATTACTTTGCTTCTGGAGTGCTGAATGAATAATTTTGTGTATACGTTGATGACGGTGGTGCAATGGTTTTGTGACACTCTAATGGAAATGTTCACTGGATTGCACCAGGTTCTATAGCCAGAATTTACTCCTGGATTCTACATACCAGAGTCATTTTTAGCCCTAAAAATATGTCGTAGAGGAAAAAAAAAATGGCCGACCTAGCTTCACTGAACTGCATACTTTCACCCCTGCTGTTGTAGTAATTCTCCCTTGTTTTCAGATCTCAGTTCTTATTTTGCATGTGTGATAGCCAAAACTATTACAATCAGATCCAAATCACATACCGGCAAGTTTCCAGTATCTTTCTAGTAAAGTCCAAATAAAACTAATCTATTTGCCTGACCTCACTCCCGGCCCTTTGCTACAGATGGGACATACATCTCTAAGACTGCAACACCGAATTTGATATTTCCTTTTTGAGGCTATTTAATTTGATTCATTTTAGAGGGCTCAAGGCTGTAAACATGAATTTAATAGGGGAAAAAGTCATTAATCTCAGAGCTGAGTGGCTGTGAATAAAGATCCATGTTTTAACACTGTATGAATCATCCTATTTCTCTTTGGGGCATTGAGAGCCTGAGATTGAAACTGACTGTGTGAGGATGAGGAAGCAACTGGAGAAAGTAAACAGCCGTGTTGCAAGGTTTTTGGCTTCAGAGCAGGGACACAGAGTTCGGTTGGGGGGTAAGTGAGCAACTCTTCTCTCCTCACGAATCATAGAGGAGTGTAAGTTTGGTCCATTAGCGGTTCGTTTGTGGCTTTAATTCAGGGTTTGGATCATACCATATACAACCTCTGCCCCTCCTATGTTGCTCCCATCTCTTATTTTACTCCTCAAGACCCCCTCCATTTGCCCCAGCTCTCCTGAGTCTGCCCAACGCTCAACCCTATAATTTGGGTGAAAGATTCAGCGGCTGTTATATTTATTGAATTCACAATAACTTTGCAAAGATTACAGTTAAGTGCCGGCGACTTGAGCTCACAGCTCTGCTGCGGCAGCCGTCCCAGGACCAGTGGGATGTTAAGTCTGGTGCCAGGGATAGGCGGTAGGACTGTCATTGGCTGTTTTGTTTTTTTTACACAGCGCTGGGGAAAACTCAGGGCACTAATCATCACATTTATAGATGGCCTGTTACTCTCACGAGGACCCAGGCAGAAACTGCCAGGTTTAAAGGCAGCCAGGGGGCTGCTTGCCACTAATAAAGGGATTGCATCCACAGGGAGTCATAAAGGTATTCTATACTGTACTGTAAGTGTGAGAGAAGGTGGCTCATACATATTTAAGCCTGGTAAATTGTGTCATTGTTGGATGTTGGATGCTAAAAATATGACACTCATAATTCAAACATTCATGTCCTCTTTTATGAATTTTCAGTGAATCATGTTGTCTAATTTGTTCCACAACGTTCACATTTTTGTTGCTGTTGTGAAGCGACGGATCTATGATAAGTAGTCATAAATAGCAGCCTATTTGACTCCTTACAAGGTTTACGTAGTGATGTCATATAGAAGGATGTTATTCATCTTTTCCCTCTTAATCATGCAATGCGTGTGTGACAGACCCATGTTGGAGCTTTATTCAAGGACATGAAAGAAATAAAAAAGTCACAATGGTTGCACTTTAAGTGTAAGTTTGGAGTGTAATAACAAAAAACCTTGAATGTAATTTTAAGCAGGCAAGACATGCTTGCTCAGGGTGGGATTTCTGAGTAGAATTTGGACTGCAGTCTTTCTTGTGGGCTTTCTAAAACCAAAAATACAAGAAGTATTTGTACCTTTTTAGCTGTATTGTTGTGATATGCCAAGGGACAATAAAATGCTTATTAACTACTACGCTAACTGTTTCACATTTTTGTGCATTTCTACTTATGTTCACCTAATGTGCAATTGTCCCTTTTTAAAGATGAATTTTAATTCATGCAGGGCAAATTTATTTGTATAGCACAATTCAACGACAGGATGATTTTAATTAAATATGTAACATACACTACTCATAACTTGTGCTCCACTGATAATATATTGTATCATAAGTGTAGGACATTTAAGTAGTCATGTAATAGTAATTTCTTCATCTCAATCAGTTTATCCAAACAAAATCTAACAATGGTGGGTATACCACAAATGAAATGTGAATGTATCAATAACTCGTCATGTGTTAGGTGTCATCTTGATTTTATGGTGTCAAAATGTGAACAGTATGATGAAGAGGACTATTTACATACAAGCTGTCATTGAACCAGAAAATCTATTGGTTTATTTATGGTTCAGATACTTTTTTTTTTGGTTAATCACCTTGTTAGACAACAGCCAATCACATGGCAGCAACTCTAAGCATTCAGTAATGTAGACATGGTCAAGATGACTCTCTGAAGTTCAAACTGAGCATCAGAATGAGGAAGAAAGATGATTTGAGCCTTTTAAATGGCTGTTGGTCTGAGTATTTCAGAAACTGCTGCTCTACTGGGATTTTTACACACAATCATCTTTATGGGTTGCAGGGAATGGTCTGAAGTAGAGAAAATATCCAGTTGTTCAATAATAATGTTATTCAATAAATCTTTAAGCATTGAACAGTTTTACATGTGCATTCAAAGCTTTAGAGGTCAAATGAAGTTCACCTATAAAACGCTAGGTACATTCTGACATAAAAAAAACCCTGAATATCTTTAACTTTTGTGAAGGGTGTATATCTTACCCCCAGCAATCATTAGCATATTTAGCTAACTAGCTTGCCACTGCAAACTGTGCTAAATTAAGAGTGCATCTTTAGCAAACTTGCATTAACATTTATGTCAGTACGTTAATCATTATTTTAAAGGCCAGTCTGGTACACTGGGATGAACTAATAGACGGTATAATATTTCATTTGTTGAGTTGTTTTACCTGGTTAGCGATAACTACCACAGTGCAGATTCTAACTTGTTTAGTCTGTAACCGAGGTAGCTAACACTAACTAGCCAGACTCTAAGCTGAAAAACTACCATCAGACCATACTGAGTCCTTTGTGTAGCCACAAAAGACCGTTTCATAG
Source organism: Rhadinocentrus ornatus (assembly GCA_037177495.1). Classification (NCBI taxonomy): domain Eukaryota; kingdom Metazoa; phylum Chordata; class Actinopteri; order Atheriniformes; family Melanotaeniidae; genus Rhadinocentrus; species Rhadinocentrus ornatus. Next base: position 4,960,475 of record JBAMHW010000018.1, read on the forward strand.
TTTGCAAACATTGTGACGTTTTTGGTGGGCGGAGCTTAGCCTGGAGGCAAAAGCGGAGGGTAGAGCTATGTTATCAAGTGACAGCTAACAATTTTCTGTGGCATTTTAGTAAACGGAGGGTTTTCAAGCAAGTGGTTCAGTCTCAGAACTCTCGGAATATGTACATACACTCACTCTACGGGACTGTGACACTTATTTTAGAAAATTAGATGGAAGCAGGCTGGCTGATCCATCCACCTTACGGGAGTGAAATGAAGATCTTTTGGGACTGGTGACGGTGAAGTGGCCAGACAACTACATCTACCTAATCGAGACACCTGGTGTGTACAGCAAAAAGAAACTCAAACCATATAAATCGTTGGATGCTTACAACTACGTCATAAATAGCCACATTCAAATAATAAAATACATCAATTTACGTCCCGATCTTTGTGTGCTGTGGTCCAAAGTTTAGCATTTGTGCGCTTGCTAATGTGCTGATAAAGACAACGTTATATATCCAACATTTTACTTTATAATGTACAATTTTGTTAATTTGGACTCGAGAACAATCACTTAACATTACATTTATCTTACCTGATATAAAGTGTGTGCTGCAAACACGAGAATTGTTGATTATCGTCTCTGTCCTGTCTTTTCGTCTTATTGCATTCAGCTATAATTGCCTTCGTTTATTTCTGAACTGGTACTGGAACTGCCAGGAAAGTTTTTCTTCTTATTCTGGCAACCAAACACACAACAAGACGACATTTTTAAGTCGTAATAACACTTGAGATAGCTCGTTTCTACACTGTTTTTTACGTGCTTTCCTCTTTTTTTGCCTCCGGATACAGTAGTGACGTCACTGATTACGTAGGCCATGAAAGGGTCTATAGGGTCACTAATCTGGTGGTCTGACTTCTCTTAGTGTGTGTTTAACCCCCCTGAATATCCACCACACTTTCTCACGTTTACATGCACGTACACATTGCACACAGTGACATATACTGGTGTGGCGGTTGCCCAATATTCCCAGTAGAGTAGGATTGGTTACAGTTTTGCATGACTCAGAGTGGTGACTATGCAGACACTTAACTCCTCCACTGAAGTTAGTTTGAAGCCAGCATGGCCTCCTCTGCCTGCCCAGTGTGTCTTACGACCAGACAAAACACTGTTTCTGAGCTGTTAGCAGGATTGGGTTTTTCTCACACTTTAAGTGATATTAATATGTATGAAGTTGTGTCTTTATGAGTCTGACCCTTAGTTCCCAGGCCCACCAGACCACCCCACGCAGAACAGCTGTCTTTAGTGTAACCTCTTGGATGATCTTCCAACTAATCCGCTTGTAATGATACTGTAATTACCAGAGAGGCACCAGGTCTGTAAACCCTTTAACCCACCAAAGGATTTTGGATTGTAAACATGACATCCTTAACTTGCTTGATACATTACTAAAAAATTCTAAAATGTTGTCAGCACGACAATGTTCATTTTAATTAGCTTGCATAGTCGTAAATTCATTCAGAACAACTTGCTTATGACCGAATTAACTACAAGTGTTAACAGTTATGATAATAACTAATATTCAGATTTTTCAGAAAATGTTGCCTTTCTGAGTTCATTTCTCACAGGTTTAAAACTATATGTGAGCAGTTTGCTCCTATCAAGACAGTCAAACTCAATAAAAAACAATAAAACATTTTTCAATATTTCCAGAACTGGCCAGGAAAAGCAGCAGAGATGTAAAAAAAAACTCACTGGTTGTGGCCAAGAAGTAATTCTAAACTTTAACCTGCCATAAGTACATGTATTTTTTTTCCCCAGACAAACAGAAAATGCAAATTTTTTCACTTATTGGACAGAGACAGACTTCCTACTGAAGCTGTTTTCAAACTCTAACTTTATAGTCAAATTTTAGTGCCGTCTAGGTACTCACGAACAAGAGCAATCCCCAAGGTGTCAACCAAAGACTGTATATAAAAGATGGACGGAGCCTCTGTGACATCACCCGTAGGTTTCTGAAGAGCAAAAGTGAAGCTTGTTGGTGTCACGCCTGCCGTTGCACTCGTAAAATACAAAAACGAGCAAAGTGGCGGAGCTGAGAGGGGGCTGTGAGCGTTGGGGTGGATGATTGACGTCTATCAAACTCCGAACTGCCTATAGCTAAGAGCTAACTGAGCCAACTCGGTTCTAATGCTAACCGTCGCGTTGCTAAGGCGCGCTGTTAGCTGGCTAAAAACCGCGTTTGTGCTACACTCTCCCTTCTTGCCACGGATTTTGGATACATGTCAATCAAAAGGACACGCCCCTAATTATGCTGAATTTCAAGATTAAATAACATCCAAACGGATGAGTAAGAAAAATTCATCCCCCTCACTGTTGTCATGAAGGTAAACTTGACCTATTAATCCTAAAATAGATTTTTGTACCAGGCTTTAAACATGTTTATTTCTGCTGTGAAGTTGGTCTTTTTAACATGGGAGTCTATGGGGATTGACTCTGTTCGCCCCTAGTGGATAAGGGGTGTACTGCAATTTTTTGCACTTCCGCAAATGCTTCACATTTTACCACCTGAGGTTGCCGCTTGGTGTCAACCTATTCTCTGATCAACACCCAACACTGACATTGAGAATCTAAATAGATTGCTGTAAAAACTTTTATAAAAGCTTTTGAGAAACGTCTTTGTGTCTGCTTCTGTCTATCGGGACTCTCTTAAATTATTTTCTAGTATTACTGAACAATCCTCTTCAGTCTGCCTTTTAGAAAAATGGCAGCTGTCTCATTGTTGTGTAGACTCTTCCTGTGTGTAAGTGATGCTGTATAATTTTTGTGCCTCTTCACTGGCCTGGAATTGAATTGCTGTGCGGCCTCTGACCCCCTCGGCATGGAGGCTTGTTGACGTAGGGAGCGGATAGAAGCTGGGCTGCAGCCCATGGCAGCTTCTCAGCAATTGCCAATTAAGCAGCACTGTGATTTACTCGGGTCGCCGGTGCCAAAAATAAGCAGAATAGAGTTAAACTTGTCTTTGGCAAAGAAAGATGTCTGATTCCTGATTGTGCTGCAGCCAAGAACATCTCTCCTTGCCTCTAGTATACACAAACACAGACACACACACACACATGTATAGGCAATGTCAAAGTGTGATTCACTGTGTATGTGTGTGTTTGTGTGCTTAAGTGCTTGCTCAGACCCAACATGTGTTGTGGTTTGTCAGGCCAAAACATGGAGACTGTGAGTGGCTGCAGATGTTAAGAAGAAGACAGCTTTTTTGGGGAGGTGGGTGGGTTAACATGCTTTCTCGCACTCCAGTAAGATGCCTCAGCAGACCTTGGACTTATCCTACAATCACTGGAGCTTATGGGAGGATTTCATAGCCTGAATGGTTCTCACTGTCCATCACCACCCCTCAGTATACGATGGTCCCCTGAGGATTAGGGCACCAAACGTCAAAAACTTTGGAATTGATATCAAAAAGACTCTTGGAAAACTGATTCACATTTAAAGTACAGGCTTTATAATGATAATTAGAAACCATTTTGCCTGTCATGTACCACATGATCAGAGACCAACACAGGTTCTTTTATATCTAGTTTAGTATTGGGAATTTAAACATGGGTCTTAGATTCAGGTGGAATATGTATGGGAACGGTTTACTCAAATCTAAATTGTAAAGAAAGTTATGACTAAAAGCCATCATCTATTATATCTGAAGTTTTTATTTGTTTTTGTTGTTTTCTTGTGTGAATTAAAAGTAATCCGACTTCCACCCTCATGCTGGGAAGAGCAGAGAATATGAGGAGAAGGTATTTCCTCAAATATGAGTGGGCAAAGGGAACAGACCATCCATTGATAATGCAATCACAGGCGCTCATGCTGCCATCATGACTAATCTTGAAATGCCAGTCAAGAATCCAACCACAATATCCCCGTGGTAATCGCGCCGGCATCCGGATGGACCATCAGCCGGACCCCTGTGCCGCACAGAGTGTTATTCACCAGACGAGACGTGTGGGAGAAAATGCTTGACCTTGGAAACTATACATTAAGCCTCTGGTGTTAGTGATCTCTCACCATCGTCGTCACGCTGTGCAGAGATTCTCACACCCCCTCCACACACACCTGTCTGTAAGCATTAAGTGTGCGGTCAGGCTCGTCTGGGACTTGGTATGGCGATGGTGCTTTGCGAGGTCACGAGGTTACCCACCATGGAAATCTGTGCGCACCTTATTATGGACTGAACAGTTGTCGTGTCTCTGCTGTGCCAGCTCTCTCAAAAATCTTTCTAAACAAATCAGCAGACTGTTTCTTGGGTTTTTCTTTCACTCAGCTGGAGCTCCACATTTACTTTGGCTTTTCTGACAGAGCCAAATATCTGCAAACATATTCCAAGATACAAGCAGTCACGGGAAGGGTCTTGTTGGTTTCTGCTTTCTGGTCATTTCCTGTCAGTGTTTGCCATGAAAAGCTTGTTTAAGATATCAGATTTTACTCCTGCTCTAAAAACCATTAGAAATACAATGAGCCAGACAATGCCAAATTCCTGGATATGCTTCTCTGACATTCAAGAGTCCAACTCAAGTCTTCCATTCAACTGTTCTATTTACACAGAATCAAGTACTGATGAGGTTCACACTGCTGAGTTCACATGTTTTTCTTTTATCCTGAAACAAGTTAGAATAAAATACGACTTCAACCCTTTGGATACCCATAATGAAATTAGTATATCTTTGCAACCATAAGGTTGATTTTAATTTGTTTGGAGTCATAGTGAAGGGAGATTTGCTCAGTTGTTAAATAAATGAAGATGGTACATCGCACAAATAAAAACTTTTTCAGGATCAATATGAATATCTCTTTGGAAAGATGCAACTGCAACTCTAAACCGCTATCAGATCATAGAGCAATATGCAAACAATACGTGAAGCAGAAAGTCAGGCGAGGTCCCCAAATTGGACATTTTGGTGCAGTTTGTTTTCACTCCCTGTTTTGAAAGTCTCCCAAAAGTTTCCCAAAATTCTATAAAGATTCAAAACAACATTTTTTGGAGGGAATAATCAGGAAACTCATAAGGAAGTTTTTGTAACTACCTGATTTAAAGAGCATCAAAGGAGGATTTAGCTGCTGGTAAAGAAATTAAAACCAAGTTAATATTGAAGTGATCAAGTTATCTGGTCCTCCTTTAGACAGAAGACATATTAAAGTCCCGATCTGGACTGTAGAATGTGACGTATTTACACCAAACACCCATAACATATTTCATATGCACCCTACTTAATATTCAGTAAAGAACCAAATACAAAATTCACAACCATGTAAAAAGACTAAGTTATGTATGGCTGCGTTCACATTGCAGGTCTTAATGCTCAAATCTAATTTTTTTCAAACATCAAAGCTGGATGAAAAGCGGAATGATATCAGACACGTATAAGTTCTAGGACCTCATGTGAAAGTGGCCTGTAGCAATATTACAATCAGTCTGTTGTCTTAGTCTTGTCTGTAGGAGTAGGCCCAAAATTCAAGAACTGTCGGACATAAAGGATCCAGATCGGCTGCTTCTTGATGTCCGACAGCACAGAGTGCCTTCAGGAGTCTTATGATGCTCATGCATAATTGAAAAGGCTGCGTTATACCTGTTTGTGGTAGATTGGTGTCATGTGTGGTAGCAGAGTCTGAATCAGGGACTAAGCCACTAATGTGCTTCTGATCTTATGGTCAGCATATGAGGCAGGAATGGTCTTATTGATTGAGCTCATCAGTAACTATTGCCATAGAGTATGGATTATAAGCATCTATTATCCACATTGCTATTTCTTTATTGGTTTTCTATTCCAGAGACAAACAGGTGTGCATCATTTGACAGTTGGTATGGGGAGATATTGGTACAGTAATGGTATTTAGATGGTGTAAATGATGATGATGATGGTTTTGAGTAGCCTATGACATAATGTAATGTTAGAAGAACTTGTATAGCAATTTCACTGGTTTTTGGGGAGGTAGTTTATGTTTGCCTGCTGCTATATTTAAGTTATTGTGTTGATGTTTAAACCACAGAAGTCGCAACAATCTTAAAACTAAGGCTTCCTGTTTAGTTCAGATGTGTAGTAATAAATATCAGCCACTTCAACATTGCTGACAGCTGAGGTTATTCAGGATCTGTCTTTTGAGCCTGAAATAAGACATTCGTGATCAATAAGTTATGCCTACAGAGACTGTGAGAGCAGGGGCGTTGCTAGACATAGGGCCCTACAGGGGCCCAGGCCCCCCTTACTCAGATTATATTTATGAGCATTATAGAATTAACGTTCCATCTGTTACTGTTGCTTCTAAACCACTGCTACTGAAACTGAAACAACAGCAATAATAATAATAATAATAATAATATTATTAATAATAATAATAATAATAATAATAAAATAGCCCTTTTCAGAATCCCAAAGACGCTTTACAAGATAAAAGAACAATGACAATAATTATGACAAGTTCAACATAAGGCACAAATACAGACAACACACACAAAAAAATAAAACACACTGTGAAGGTTTTGGAGAACAGGGGTGATGTGGCCTTGGGAATGGGTGTGGGTGAGGAGGTGGAGGGCAGAGTTTTGAATGCTATTGCAGTAATCAATGCCGGATGTCATGAAGGCATGAATGAGGATTTCAGCTGCAGGGAAAGAAGGAGAGGGGCAGAGGCTGGCAATGTTTTTGAGATGCTAGAAAGCTGTTTTGGGGACCGTTCTAATGTGCTGGGTGAAGGTGAGTTTAGTATCAAAGATAATGCCAATATCAGATTTGACCAAAGGCAAAGCAGGTTCCTGAAGGTAAAACCTGAACTAGAAACACCTGATTATCTTTTACTCACCCTTCTTTGGCTTTTTCACTATCTGATCACCCCAGCTTCTTTCTGCTGAGGTCTTGCAGCCCTTATGCAACCCAATCACAACGCTATTTAGGGAAATGAAGTTAAATAAACTGATGTGAACCAGATAAAAATAAGGAATCTTATATAACAATGAGGTTACTTCATAGATGAATGGTCCTTGGAATGAACATTGATTCTCAAGACCTGTGTTTATTTTTATTACCATCGGAATAGCTTTGCCTGTGAGAGCTCTGTCAAATGAGGATGGAAAGCAAATGAGAAAGAAATTCTTTAGGTCTTAAAGAACCGCTAAGCAATCTCACAGTTCAAACATGCACCAAGTGATTGATTTTTGCTCAACAAACGACTCTCAATGAATCCAAAGTTCTCATGTCAAATAGCTTCGGGTTATGGAAATCGTGTGGTTACATGTGCAGGTTTGCATATGTGTCAATTAATCTGTTTTACTGAGTCACAATCTTAGTCCTCCTGTTCTGTCCCAGCACGTTTGGATCACATCAGTGAACCACCAGCATAAACAGCCTGTTAGTGATGTTGACTCTAGATTTAGATTTACACAGTTATGTTCTGACAAGAGACCAATACAGATAATCCCTGAGAAACTTAGAAATATGAGGAGTGCTACATGATTTTAGATCTCATTGTTCTTTCAACACGTAAAAGGTTATAAGGAATATTTTTGAGTATACTGTACAAACTGTAAGGCTTGTGGAAAGTTTTTTTAGGCTTTAGAGGGGAAACTAGGGAAATGCAGCAGTGACAGTGATATTCACAAAAGGAAGGATTACATTTAGGAAAATCATATTGTTTAATGTCAAAACATGTCGCTACTTGATAAGGGTGTGCCAAAATGTTAGACCAACTCATGTAGATTTAGTTTAAGAATGAAGATCACAAAACTGAATAAACCAGTCTTAATTGTTCTTAATTGCCTCAATGAAAAGAATAATTTCTTAATCCAAAGCCAAAATCAAAACTGAAACAGGTAAAAGTACATGCACACACAAATATATATATAACGTCAAATGATTACAATTTCAAATCAGAAATTTGCCTGTTTTTACTGTGTTGTATCAACAGAAAGAGCCAATGCTACAAATATTTAGTGTTAACTGACCTATTGGGTAAATTTCAGATGTCCAAGGGTCATTAAATGCAGCATGTAATGTACTTCTATATCAGTGTTGTTTTTGTCAACGATGACGAATTTACTTCGTTGACAAACCTTTTTTTCATGGCGATAACGAGACAGTAACGAGCTAAACATGGCTCTCTGATGACCAAAACATTACGAGACGTTTGTGAGATTTCGTTGATGAGACGAGACGGGACGAAAATGTTCAAGGGCTTATTGTTTGACATTAAAATAGCGCGACATTTCTGCCTACTGTGAGCGCAATCTGTCAGTCAGCAATGCTGCTGCACCTTGGCCACGCCCACCACCAGACGTGCAGCGCACACAGACAAGCAGTTTATTCATTCATAGATGAATCATGGCCACAGCGTCGACGAAGGGGTTGGATGGTCGGAAGCGAGGAAACGATATATGGACATATTTTAACTACAATCCATCACAATTTCACTGGCAGACGAGGTCAAGCTGAGCATATGTGTTCCTCAGCCACTGCTCATATTTGGGGCATGTGTATGATCAGGGTAAAGTATTGCACTTCAGAAAATTCTCAGAAATAAAGCCACAGTTACTGTGCTAATAAGCATTTTTGTCCTGAAGACTAAGACTAAAACTGAGATGCATGCCATGAACAACACTGGTCTATATGCTGTTCTAAATCTTCACTACCATGTTCTAGATCATAATTTAGAATTTATATATCATCATCTCACCAACCGTCTCCATGGTTACAATCTCTGTCAGATGTGACGACTGAACAGCCAACAATAATTAAGAAACTAATGATCTGGAAAAAAAGAAAACATTTTTCCATTTATCATTGAAGTGTGAGTGGTTGTGCATGAAAATAAATCATTGACTGTTTTGAACATATTTCTTCACTTTCTTTTTTTTTTTTTTACACTTTTTTCATAGTCAGTGCTGCTGTCTGGCCCCTGGTCAGACCTTTTCTAGACCTGCCCCTGCATAGCTGAAGTATTAACTCTACCACCAGCCAACTACTGTGTTAGAGAAGGTCCTGCCAACAACAAAACTTTGTAGTGAAAATGTGCCGGAGTGAAACATGAACCGCTAGTTTCCTCCTTCTCAAACATAATGAACAAGGGCCATGAGAGAAAAGCCGATCAGCTGATCACTGATAGCTGATAGCTGTCACTACACAGAGACGACCAGAGATCCACTAGAGCACGTTGGTGCAAGTTTTAAAAAGAATGTGGGAAAAGTGTGGGTGTGGAACCCTCTCACCGGGAAAAGAGTGTGTGTTAAAACACCCCCATCCTCCACAGATAATACTTGGGATGCTCCATTTATGCCTTTTCTTTGTCTTTCTTCTTACTTTGTGCACCAGTTGGCAGCCGTGTGAAGCTTTGAGACCAACATCAATGGGAAAACGAGTGGCATGTAATCTATCCCAAATGTTTGCATCTTTATATTAATCTTTAATTAACCTGTAAACCTGACGGAAACATTGTTTTAACCCAACTCATAAAACCCATATAATTCACCACCAGCCAAACAATCCACAGCAAAGTATTTCAGAGTGTGAGGTGCCTCCCCAGAGATCTGTGAGGCAAAAGCTGCAGGTGCATGCACTTCAGAAAACAACAGGATGTTAGTTATTGAACTTTGGCTGCTAATTTGGACCACTTATTAACACAGTCTGCAGCTGCTGCTTTGAAGCAGTTATGGTCATTTAAAATTTAGGCAATCAAGGGAGTTTAGGTCCAAACAGGGGCTAATATTATCAATTCTGCACAGTAATTTCAATTGTACTATTATGCCTGTAAACACAGACAATGAAGCTGAAAGGTAACTGAGAAAAAAATCTAAACATGTACTTGTAGGATTTTCTTACATAATATACTAAACTTTATTTAAACTGTAACTAGTTTCTCTGCACGCTGAGCATGTTTTGAATAATGAATTTACATGTTTGTCACGTTGCAAATGAGCTGCAGTTTTTAAATTCTCACCGGTGATAGCTGGAACTTGGATTCTGTGCTACCTCAAGAGGTAAGCTGGAAATTAGGAGAAGGATGGCAACTCCAAAAAGAAGTAGAGTTGTGATGTACATTATATTGGACACCAATAAGCTTTAACATTATGAAACCATGAAACAGAGTGGGCAGGACTAAAGAGCGGTGGCCCGGGACGCTAATCTGGGCTAAATGCAACTAGGACCTACAGCATCCGTCCATGGTAAATGGATGGATGGTATTTATATAGCGCTTTTATCCAAAGCGCTGTACATTATACATTACATTCACCCATTTACACACTGATGGCGGAAGCTGCCATGCAAGATGCTCACCATCAGGAGCAACTAGGGGTTCGGTGTCTTGCCCAAGGACACCTCGACATGAACTCCACTTGGCCGAGGATCGAACCGAGGATCGAACCGGCAACCCTAGGGCTCTACCCTGCCAAGCCATGCCGCTCCATGGGTGATGGAGAGCTCAACTAGTGTGTAGGTGTAGGTCCTTGTACAAACATATAAAACTTAAGGCTGTTTTTAATAAAAATGTGTCAGAACACACACTGAATCACAGTTTGTTGCTCATTAGGCTGTTTGCAATGTAAGAAGTTGTTTTTTGTACAAAATTTGGATGGTATGATTAGTGTTTCTTGCTTACATGGGGAAGACATGACATTAAGATGACAGAAAGCATCTACCAGCAGTAAACGTTACAACTGATCAAGTACATGTGTTCCTTGGTTGCAGTGGTCTCTTTCAGCAGGACAATGCACCCTGCTGAAATGTGGTTCAACGAAGGTTGTCCTTTCTGCAGATTTCAGATCTACCCAGTATCTGTGGGATGTGCTGTACAGACAAATCAGATCCACGGAGGCTCCATCTCACAACTTACAGCTAATGGAGCCTGTTCCCAAAACAAACATTGCTGAATGACCCTCGTCAACCTCAGCTCTAAATCTAAGATGCAGGTGCTGTTCTTTCTTCCCAGCTGCATAATCCACTGTTATCTTTGTATATAAATACAGAGATCTAAAATACGGGAATAACTCTGCAGGAGCAATAAGCACTGAGGCAGTGTTTGCCTGTTGTGTAAGCATGACAATGCCATCGAAGGCCCTCGCTGCAGATGGGACAAAAACAAGCATCACTTCTTCCATCCTTCACCCTGTGCCTGCTTCCTGGAGCTGAGCTCAGCAATGATATGTGCCTGTCCCGACTCTCTGCCCTGACCTTTGCTCTAATCTAGCGGATGAGGAAGTGTCAGTGGGAACCAGCTGGGTCAGGCTAGGTCTGAGTCCTGGGATCACTGGTTCCCGGCTGTTCAGCGAACACATCGGCGCTTACTGTATCGAGCACTCCACATGTGTTTCCTGTTGTTTTTCAGACTAGTAGCACTGTGCTGGTCCACTGCATCAGAGCAGGGGCCTTTTCCTGAGGCTTTGTTTGGCCTGGCCCCTGGGAATGACTTAAATTTAGGTGTATTTGATATAGCCCCACACCCACCCCCAAGCCCACTGTGTGTGCCACAACTAATACAGTAAAGTCTGGCCTCTGTTTCTTCTCTTCTCTTTTTTGTTTTTTTGAAACACATCTTTCTTATTTCTGTCCAAATGCTGAACATCTGAGGCAAAGATCTCTTCTCTCTACGGAAAATGGAAAAAGGTTAAACAGTGTGTATTTATGTGAAAAATTTTTTAAGGATCTGATGAATTATATCTGATCAACTACTGATGTAAATATTTATGTGAGAATTGATCTTACAAAAGGACTAAATATCATAGTTCTTTCTTGATGCTGAAAAATTACTTTAGTGGCATCTCACAGTCTTCATTAGCATCTTTTAGAAGTGACAGGGTAACTCAATCATGTGACCAAATCTAACCTGGGTTAATGTGACATATGTGTTATTAAACACAACATCTACTGAAGAGCAACAGTCAAATGATTTTATAGAGCTCCATTGCAAGACTTGGCTCATCTTTGATACATATTATGGTCGGATTTCAAATAGAAACGTCCACAATGACTTGAAAAACATCTCTCCATCCATCCATCTTCTACACATGCCTATGTTGAGGGTCAGTCAAGTGGGGGTATAATTTTGGATACATCTTTATATGTATATTGAATTAAGATTAGGATCTTTTCCTAACCTTTGCTCGGTAAAGAATTAATGGGCATCTGTCTGATTCAAACCAGAGAAATGTGGGCTTCAAAAATCCACCCCAAAAATGTCATGCTGCTTCTTGTTTGGTTAATAAGGTTTTTTTTTCTTGTTTTAAGGTCTTTTTTCCTCTTTAAAAACCCAACCAGAGACAAGAGTTGTGAATTAGCTTAATGCTATATCCTCCTCATCAAAAAATCAGTGGCACTTTGTCTTCTGTGTTTCTATACATTGTTGCAGATAGATTACAGAAAGTTAATTTAGACATTTACTTCACCTTTCAAGTTTTTTTTTCTTCTTTTCTTACAGTTACACCAGATACAAAGCCATTTCAGTTGAATAAGAGTTTTGGAATAAGGCTTCATAATTGACTTAACATATCTGTTTTATAACCTCCAACTTTTTTTCAGTGAGAATAAAAACAGCTTTTAAGTTGTAGAAGTAAGTGGGTGAGTAAAGAAGGCTGCGGTGTGTTCCACTTTAAGAGACAACACCACATCTCTGATACATTAAGCAATGGAAATTGGACTTCTATTTTTACCTAATTGTCTCCAGCAGATTGGAAGGCCAGGCTGTTTGTATCGCCTCTGATTTTTTACTTAAAAGGGGGAGTGTGTAAAAGTTTTATTAGAAGCAGCAGGATTCATCTGCTTGTTCATCTGCTGGGACTTGAGATGTTTTCTTCTTGGCCTTTCCTTAATTGAAACGACACCAAAAACCTGAACCACCACCCCCGCATACTAAAGCAGAACATGGCTCTTTCTCTCACATTTCAAGGCCCCTCGTCATTGCCCCCCAAATGTTTTCCATCAAGGAACCGGCACACTAATTTACAGTGTGGTGAGAAAATAAAAAACTGATGGCTCAGCAATTCCTTCCCCCTTCTCTGCTCTCTTCTTCCAACAACCCCCACCACCACCCTCTACGTCCCGTCCACCGCCATTGCCACCTTCTTCTTCCCCTGCTTGTGTCTTTCTCCTCCTCTCTCCTGACACAGCAGTCCCGTGCCAGCATGTGACATCACAGCACTCATCTCCAGAAAGCGGTAAAACATTCCCAGCAGCGAGTGGAGGAGGGATGGGAGAATGGCTTCCATATGGAGCACTGTACACCCCGCTCTTTTACCTCCCTCTTTTTCCACAGGGGAGGAGGGATTGATGAGCATGATGGTGGGACAAGAAACAGAAGAAGGAACAAGAGAATTGGCAGTTTATCTTTCTGAGTGAAATGCGAAATGGAGCTTTCATCTTTAGCTGGTGTGCCATGTCTGCCCACAGCAGAGCCTGCTCTCCCAAATCTATCATTTTATCATCTGTGTGTAGACAGGAAAGACGGCTCATAAGGCCTCTTTCTCTCTCTTGTCCAGTGATTGAGGAAACGGTAACTGGATCTCTGTGTTGGGCCGCTCTGCTTCCAGCCGCCACAGGTTTGGCTTGGCCTCTGGCCAGCCCGGCTGCCTGACACTCTGTAGCATGGGAACATCCTGCCTCCTTGGCCCGACTGAGCGCAGAACCAGCTCCCTCATACACCAACCAGAGTGCACACAAATGCAAAGAAAACTGAAACAAAAATCATTCATTTGTTTGTGTCCACTTAAGTAGAAGATAAACAGTAAAGACTGACCATTTTTTCGAGGAGCAGTGATTCCATATGGGGCTGATTTGAGATCACACATGCACATACAGTGAAAGGCAAGTTGTCATGGTAGTAAAAAAGTAGTGTAGCGGTGTCTTGTGTGTGTGCAGCGGAACGTATTCCAGTGGAGAGAGGAGAATAGAGGCCTGCACAAAGAGATTAATGAATGTCTGCCCTTTGTTCTCTGGCAGCACGGGGGGTTTATGGCCCTACAGTAACCCTTAAATCTCTCTCTCTCTCAAACACACACACACATATATACTACTCCTTTATATCTCAAACACAAGCTGAGGGCTCCTTCTCTTTCTTCAGGCTTTGATTTATATGTCCTCAGTCAGAGCAGAAAGGCAGTCTGCGAATAGAAAAGTGTGTGTTTTGTGTGGGGGAGTGTGTTTGCATGTGTGGTATCTGTGTGTACATCTCCACATTTGCGTGTGGTGTGTGCGGCGAGATCAAGAAAGAGAATTCCTCTTCAAAGCGGCTCCGAGATGCCATGAAAGTGGAGCCTTTGTTTGGTTGCCTTGTTTTTTTCCCCCATTAATCATAGTTAATGTCCATCTAATCCTTCCTGTGCTGCCATGATTGCTGGCCAGGGGGTCATCATCAGCAGACAGAAAAAAAAAAAACATAAAGAAGAAGATGGAGGGGAGGGGGAAGCAGCAGAAGAAGAAGGACATTAAAAAGACAATGGGGGACCTGCTGCTGGTGAACCCCCGACTCCTGGGGCATTGTTCTGCTAGCTGATCAGTGCTGATAATTATTTCCAGTGTGAGATACCGCTGTCCTGATCACAGTAAAACACTTCCAATTAAACTGCTGCGGATTAACACATTCTTGACCTGCTATTGGAAAACAATTTAGAGACAAAAGAAGAGAGAGAGAGGAGCGGTGGAGCAGGGAGGAGAGCGAGGGAAGCAGCAGGTGACACAGGAGAGTCGGAGGAAAAGGCTGCCAGTAATCAAGAAGGCTTAGCTATATTTTCTTCTCTCAATGAACTCCTTGTCCCAGGCTTTTTTTTTAAAAACATCAATACTTTGTCATTGGATTTCTACATGGAAAATATGTGAGCTCCATACATGATGATTTTTCCCAGGACGCACCAGGGCCTGAGCCAGGGTGTAAGTGCCAGAGCCGAGTGCCCAGCTGAGAACACGAGGGGTTTTAATTTAGTCTTTATTCAAATAAAAAAATAAGATGTGTGTGTGCACCTGCTTGGCTGCTTTTCTCCAGTCTATGTGTTTTGTGTGTGTGTGCTCACATGATACCAAGTAACTTTTGCATTTAGATTAATTTTTTTTTTAAATGGCAAATCCAGGTAATCATGCTTTTTTAAATATTTTTTTCCAATTTAGAAGTTGGAAAATCCCAGATTCAGTTCAGACTGGAATGAAATGATCCATACCCGACATTTTAAAGGAGTTTGATCATGAAAACCTAAAAACAAAAATAAACTCATTAACAAAATGTCTAAAAGCAGCCATCTAATATGCAGCTAGTACGAAAGAACATGCATTGCTTAAAGACGCTTTATGTAACTTTCCAAGGTAAAGCTCTGCTTTCCTGAAGCGTTTGATGGCACAGTAACATTTATTTTGCTCATTTCTGGAGCTGACGTGTCTAAGAGAAACTCACTTTATTTTATTATATATTTATTATAGTATTATATTTATTTTTGTTTTTCAGCCGAGCTTTGCTTCACGCATCACACGCTAGCAAGCAGATATAAACACATGTTTTTAAAACACGTGGTTGATTCTTGATTATCATCAAGTATGGAAAAAGAGAGAAAGAGAATGAGAGAAAGCGACAGAGCAAGAGATAAGACGATACGATAACCTTTACTGGTTGGAGAGATTTATAGTACAGCTATGATGCAAGATGGATGCTGAATTAGCCGTCGATAGTGGGTATGTCACTAAAAAAGTTCTGTCTTTAAAACAGGGGCGTCAAACTCTGGTCCTGGGCCGCTGTACACATTTCCTTGCCTTAACACACCAAACTCAAATTAACGCATCATTGTGCAGACCTTGACATCAAGCTGTAGGAGTTGTTTGATTTGAATGAGTTGTGTTGGAGCAGGAAAACATCTAAAACCTGCAGGACAGTGGCCCCTGAGAACCGGAGTATGACACCCCTGATTTGAAATATTCTGGTGCTGTGCCGGATCTCTGCCGGAGTTTTTGTGCTGAAAAAAAAACCAAGAATAAAAAATAGAGACAATTCAGTAACGTGATGTGCGCGCAAATGGAGACTATTTGCACATCGAGTTAATCTTTTAATGGTCTGAGAGGATTGCAGCTTCGCTATCAATTTAAAATATTACTCACGAAGCAGGAAGTTGTGCAGGACTTGGAAGATGATTGGTTCAGTGATCCAGCTGCAGATTAGATCAATGATAGACCACAGATAGATACAATAGAGCAGAGACATTGACGGATAGCTGTAAACGTAGAATATGGTACGTCAGTTTTGCACGGAGGAGAATAGTGAATGAACACGTTTACTTGTTTACTATCAAGATTCTATCACATAAATATTACACATCTCTATTCTAAAGAGTAAGATAGGTAGGTATAAAACACTTTTAAATAAACTAAACTCACATGTTAGAGATAAAAGTTCAGTCTTTCTTACTAATCAAACTACCTGAAAAAAAATCGCAATACAGTATAGCGACTCAGTCAACTGCAGCTGCTGCAGTCTGACACATATTACTATACCGTGATGTAATGCAGGAAAATTATGCAGTCTTGTTACAGCACCAAATGGGCTTTTTTAAATTAGGAAAATGACTGAGACATATTTTGTTTAGCTTGGCCATTACAACATATTTAAGGGAGAAAGGGAAGGAAACTGGAGCAGACCAAACCACTATGAGAAACCCATATTTTTTGATGCACAGGTACAAGACTGGGCAAGTCCCTCTGTCCTCCTGTAATTTGCACCTATGCAAATATGAAAAAGAAAAGATTTTTGACTGTTGCATCAAACTGGAAACTTACTGATACATAACTTCAGCCTTCCAATCTGAGGTGTGGTGTTTTATCAACCTTGCCCAGGTCAACACACGGCTTAGAACAAGAATAATGTGTAAATTCTACTTAAAGTATTTGTTTGGTATTTTGACATTTTGTTGCAACCTCAGGAGAGGTGTGAACTTATGATTTTAATAATATTTTAGAAAAGGTAATCTAATGACCCAACTTACAGTCCTTGAACTAACTTTATATCCAATTGAATTTTGTATTGAAGCTGTTATGTGACAGGGTGCAGATCTAGCAATATAAGCATCTATATATTCAAAATAATGTAGCCTACTAGCTGTTTGCATATAAAGCTAATATAGAGTAAACATTCACACTGTAGCAACACTCCAACAGTAACATTTCTTATATTCCTAAAGAAGTTGTAGTTGTTGGGTTTTCGATTAATTACTGCATTAAAAGACGTCAATTTTATTGCTGTTGGCAAGAACTAGTAGTTATAGATGGCCAGATTTAGCTGGTGGTTATAGCTAGTTAAATTTAGCTAGCAGTTATACCATGCTAGATTTAGTTAGCGATTACAGCTCTTTTAGCATCACTTGCACTGTAGAACTGTTTGCAGATTCTTTACATCCGGTACCTGGTGATTAAGACTTCTTATCACACACGTAGACCAAAATTTACCCAAAAATTTAAAATAATGCTAGAATTTCTGCAACATATTAGCTGTGTTGTAGCCCCACCATTGCCCTAAATCATTAGCTTGCCAATTATTCTTTCAAGTTCACTGGAAGCTTTTTGGAGGCAGCTCAAATACTCAACATGGAGGAAGGTTAAACTCCGATCAGACTAAAATTAAACTTCTTTCTATTAGGGAAAATGCGGGTAAACTAAACATGCCATACAAGACCAGAACACCACAGAGAGACCTCCAAAGAAATTAGAAGCACTGTTTGTAAATTTATGTCTCTATTTTATGTTTAGTTAGTTGAGAAATAATGCCAACTATGCAAAAGTACTTAAGTAAAAAAAATTTGACTACTTTTGTCATTCAAAATACTTCCCTGTTAACTTCATATTCACAACTCTTGTCTTTTTAACAAAGACTGAGTTGTCCTTCAGTACAGCTGCTACTCATTTGGACTGATGAATAAACCAGGAGAGTCACCTACATTTTAAGTTGGAAAATTTATTATTTTGTGTTCTATGAGCAGGACATTCATAGCCATTCACTTCAAAACAGACTGAATAAAAAGAGACTGAATAAGAACGGGAGGAAAACCTGTAACTGAAAGGGGGGATTAAACAGAGCTGAACCCAGACTCTGCTGGCTTTTTTTCCTGTTTGTGGTTTATTTTCTCTTCAGCATTAACTGTAAAGAAGAAGCTGGTTGATGGGTTTGAGTTTGCCAAGATGACAGATTCACCCCAATGGCTGCAGGGGTTTGTTTTGGAAGTAGTTTGGCAAAAGCTTTCTGCAGTTCTAACTGATCAAATCAGAAACAGAATTGGGGCCCTTCTACATCACAGAGTACAATAAAAACTAAGAACTTTCATGTTTTTACATTATTGCGACTGTTGGCAAAGAGTTCGTCACAGTAAGATACACAGAGTTTTGGCTCAGTGTGTGAGAAACACAATCTTATGTACGCTCAATAACATGGGAGGATAATTGCACAGTTTTTTCAACCATCAATATTTGCCGACAATCAAAGCTGAAAGAGGAATAAAGTCCTAGACTGAAGAATTCCAGTAAAACCAGCTACAACTGCCAAAAGCAACCATAGCTAATTTCTTGAATTTTCACGAGTTTTCATATTTAAAAGAATCCTTGCATATCTGACATTGTTTACTCATCATTTTGGTTCAAGTTTATTCTGTCTGCAGATTTCATACATTGGCTTTTGCACGCATTGAGACATGTTTGCAGAAAGAATATGACAAAATACCACAAGTGTGTTTAAAAGACAAAACACATTTAAAGTTTTTTTTTCTTTTTAGAGGAAATGGCAGCATTACAGAGCTGCCATTTCTTTCTATCTTATATTAGCATTTTCCAAACCATCTCAAAAACCAATGTGCTGTAGTCTGCAAAGTATAAAGCATTCAGATTCTTGGTTCTCCTGCTTGCTAAAATATTGCTGTCTTCCTTCAGTTTTCTTGGTGTTAAGGCAAAAACTTAAAGTTCCTCACTAGAGGTCTACATCATGCTTTCTTCTGCTTGCGTGAAACGTGTCTGTGTATGCAAAGTCCTGATTGCAGAACGTATGGAGCCGCAGGCATGTCTGCAGCTGTACCCTTGTATGTATTTCATAATTTATTTGCCTAGATTACGTTGCTCTTTGCCACATGTTGTTATCACTTTAGTTACATAAAATTACTACCATATTCACTTTGTGTGCATATGAAATGTGCACAAAAACAGGTGGATGTAAACACGTTTTTCACCTAAAGTATTGCATTTCTAAATACAATACATTTAGTACTGACTCCAACATATTAACAAATTCAAATCAGGTCATAGTTGAGCACTAAGCCAGCTTTTACAGTGTTGAGAGATGTACCTACAGTATTTCCAGTAGTAGCTAGCTTTACTGACTGCACTCAACTTTTTAAATCCTCTGACCTCAGCTAAATGTACACTAAATCCACACTTATACCATTACCAAGACAGCAAAAAATACTTTTGTTTTGTATTTGTTTATTTAAAAGGGACAATGCAAATTAATGAACATAAAAATGTAAATATGCCAGAATTATTCAGTGGCTACTTTCCATCTGTAGTCCTTGAGAAATCAAGAAAATATAAAAGCAGTTTACAACAATAATAACAGAGAATTAAACACAAAACCTATCCACACAATTCAACACTTGAGGCATAAGACATAAGTAAATGAAGTCATTGGTGGTTGCGTGTCAGGTTCCTCTTCAGCCAACATTTTTTATATCACCTGTTGACTGAACTCTGTGCATTTATAAGGTACTACACAGTCACGTTTTATAGAGGCGGTGGTTATTTTACCATTTATTCTGGATTTGAACTTGATAAATACATTAAAGGATGACAGAGAAAATCTATACAAAATCCTATAAATCAAACATGGCAGTAAATTTTTTTTCAAATTTTCAAAATTTCAAATATTTTACTTCTGAAGTATTAGACATTGATGAAATAAAAACAGCTTTCTTTTAATTATTTTTAAGCTTTTAAAGATTCTATTAAATTTAAATTAGCAATGTTTGTCGGTCACCAGTTGGTAATATAACATTGAATATGTGAAAAAATCCTACAATGAAGAAACATTTTAGCAGCCTTTACTGGCAATGATGAACTAATGTTAAATACAAGACGACTTTAGAGTTAATGGAAGTGTGGTAGAGGCTGACCTTTAAGCTAACGTGTTGCAGACAAGATTGCTAAGTAAAGAAGCTAACGGCAGTTGTTTACTAGAGCTGGGTTAAAAAAATTGTATAATCAATTTTTAATCAAATCATATCAAATTAACCCAAAATCGATTTATAAAACTGGAGATCGATTTTTTTATATGACCTCTTTTTCTGTAACATGACCCTACTCTTGCGCGACTTACTGAGGTTTGGCAAGATCTAAGCATATATACACATACTACTGGTTTCCTGTGTTGCCTCTGTCTAAAATCAGCTTCTCTTACTGAGATAATGTCAAGTTCAGATGTTTTAACTCACCAGTGTGGATTAAATTCACCTTTAAAGTCCTTTACAGCATATTAACGCTAGCAGCGAACGCTAAGATCGCGGCACTCATATTAGCAGCTAATGCCAACGGTCACTACCATGTTCAACAGGAAGTGATGTCACCACGCACGTAGTTTAAAAGAAATCCGATATGCTCATTTAAAGTCACATTTAATCTATAACAGGTTTACACTTCGTCCTTTTATTAAACAGTAAACAGTCTGATGCTTTTTATCTGGTCTACATGACGACATGTTATAGCTGCGCCTGCTCTCTCTGTCCGTGGCAGTAAGCACACATGCGCGCACACACACACGGGTTTCCGACAGAGATTCTGACAGAGTGCACGCGTCGGTGAACACGTCAACCAGCTGGAAATCAGACAGAAATATGAGAGTTTTCTAGATTCTCTCAGCAGGTGGAGATGGGAGCATCTTGCTCCAGGTGGAGTAGATGGAGAGTATATCTCCTGCTCTGGTGTTACGCTGATATTGTCACACTCGTCACAAGAACACGCACAGCTGATCAAGCTGAATCTACCGTCATTGAAGGAATTTATTACGTGTTTAAATGGATCCAATATTTTTTATAAGTTGTATTAACATCAACACATTATGTAAGATCTGAAATAAAAAAATATTTAGAGAGACTTAAAGCGTTTTCATCAGGACATTTAAAAGTTTAAAAGTACAGTGTGTATTTTTTTTTTGTATTTTCTTAGCAAAAATCAAGAATTGCTTTCATAAATACGTATTCAAAGCTAACGCGGAGGTTGTAGCTTTCTGCTGGATAGGTGAGTTAATGCAATCTAACAATAAAGTTTATTTTGCCGTTATGTTAGAAACAGGGCAGGGTGGTCCAGCAACTACTTTTCCCTCCCATTTAAGTCGGATAATTTACTTTTACTTGCTATATAAAATGGCAAAAACGGCTAATTTGTTAGTTAGCCTGCAGTAGAAAAGTTGCGTTGCAACAGTTTTCAGTTGTTACTCTTCACAGAAGTCATACCAGCAGGCGACCGTGCGCTTCCTTCAGACGTATTTTCCGAGAGCTTTCCCTCGTGTTTTATATTTTATTTCAGCTGATTTGTCAACGAGATGGGGGTAGTTGTCCTCCTTCTAGTCAGACAAAATAGACCAAAGTTAAACCAGTTTCTCGGTGTGGAAAGGATATACGTGATTTAACAAGATACAGCTTTCATTTATTTTAAATCGCACATTTCCTTATTTTTTATGTTGCTCCCTTTTATACATGCCTTTTTATTTGGAAGGAATATTATGTTGTATTAAACTTGACCTTATAGTGTATTAAATTGTGTTTCTTTTTCCTTTTTTTTGTTCTTTAGATGCTTCTTCTTTTGTTGAAGCAGCGCCGCCGTCCAGGCATTTGGGCTTTCAGCCGGGCCAATGAGTGGTGGGATGTGACAGTCCCGGGGCTCACACACATGCAGTGGATGCGCAATTTCCAAATGTCAGAGGAAACCTTTTCATACCTTTGTGAATGGCTACGAGCAGCGATGGAGAAGCAAAACACTAACTTCAGAACCTGTTTGCCCCTGAGGAAACGAGGTGCCATTGCACTGTGGAAGCTGGCGACCAACAGTGAATACACAAGTATCGGTCATCTTTTTGGTGTCAGTAAATCATCAGTGTGTCGGTGTGTGCAGGACTTCTGTAAGGCTGCCTGCACATTGTTAGTTCCTGAAATGATTTGTTTTCCGGACCAGGAACAGCTTGAAGACATGGCTGAATACTTTTAGAACAGGTGGGGCCTTCCACAGTGTGTTGGTGCTATTAATGGCTCACACATACCAACAAAAGCACGACAAGACTACCACACCGACTACTTCAACAGAAAAGGCTGGCATTCCATCATCCTCCAGGGAGTTCTTGGTGGAAAAAGAATCTTCTGGAGTGTGAATGCAGGAAAGTCTGGGAGTTTGCATGATGCTCCGGTTCTGCGATTGTCCACACTGTGGAACTTGGTTGGGCAGGGAGGCCTGTACCCTGCTTGCACAAAGAATATTGGGGGGGGGTGGATGTTGACTACTATGTGTTGGGGGACTCAGCCTACCCTTTACAAAACTGGCTTCTGGAACCATTTTCAGACAATGGCCAATTGACAACAGAACAACAAAGCTACAACAAAAAAACATTGGGGTCGTAGTTGAAAATGAATTTGGGAGACTATATAGGAGACTAGATTAAGGGTCGGTGGCAATGTCTTTTAAAGAGGAACAACAGTGACATTGAACTTGTCAAATCCATGGTGCTTTCTTGCTGTGCTCTTCACAATCTTTGTGTCATGGAGAAGATTACCAGCAGGATTTAGATATGTCTGCAGTACTTCTAATAGCTTGGGATGCTGAAGAAGAGGGGAGTGAAGCACGTGAGGCTCTGATACCTCAACACTTAATAAGCTAATAATGTTACATACAGTATAAGCTGATTAATTTCCTTTTTTTTTTATATTAAACCCTTTGAATGTGAAATATCAGCTTAGCAGATGCATAAGTGTTGCTTCTACAGGGTACTAAAATCTTTCTTTAATAACTTTCAAATAAAACTGGAATAATTATACACAACCTTGTTATTTTACTTCCTGTTTTAGCAATAGCAAGGTCAATAATTTGATCTATAATTATAATGAAATGTTTTGTGTTTACATGTTATGATTTATAAATATATTTTTATATATTTAAAAATTACGGCTGCACGGTGTGGTGGTGGTTAGCACCACAGCCTCACAGCAGGGAGGTCGCTGGCTCATTGTATATTGTACCCCCTGTGGAATAATTTTACAGCCAAGCACCGCCTAAAGCAGAGATGTCAAATTACATTTTAGCTCAGAACAATCTGATCTCCATTTGCCCAGACCACTAAAATAACAGCATAATAACCTATTAATAATGTAATCTCATAATTTCCCCGATTTTGTGCAAATAAGTACATTATCAAGATGTTTACATTTAAAACACGATCCTTTTAGAAAACATTATAAAAAACTTGAAATGAGCAGAGTTTCACAGAGAAAAATAAACACAGTTTAAACAATATTTTGCCTCGGTTACACATACAAATTTAGATTTTTTTCTTTGCATATTTTATTTCTATTTATTTTATTAGACACTTTATTATGCATATTTTACACATTTTTATGCATGAATTTGTATAAAAATTTGTGTAAATTTATAAAATGAATCATTAAATTTTTATTTGAAATTTATGTATAATTTTGATATATATTTTATATATCTTGAAAAAAAAATAACTTCATATATTAATTGTATTTTATAGTTTATCATATACATTATATTTAAGTTTTTATGTTTTTATGTATATGAAAGTTTATTTACTAATTTATTATTTATTCATTTATTTAATTTACACATTTCTATTTTACATGCCTACATATTTACACATTTACACGTGCATTACAACTTACAGATGACAATGGATGTAGAAAATAAACAAACATTTAATGTCATGTATCTGGAACTGAAATATACAGTATTTCATGTGATGGTTATTGACATATTGTCACCTTCTCAGTTCTGCTGATTGCAGTTCTGGACATATATGCTGTTGCAAAGATGCATCTAGAAATTATTTTTGTAGGTGTTTGGTAAAGTTCAGTGCACGAACTAAACTAATTCTATGAATCTCATTTAAGAGAGTTAGTTCAAACAAATAGGGGTATTAAGAAAATGAGTTAATTAAACTAATGAGTTTGAGCAAATTCCAATTGGTTGCCCATGTTGATACAACTTGACATGTTTAGTTTTAGCATTTGTAAAAACAGAAAGGTTTAAGGGAACGGGTTTCCACGAACATTTCTAGTAAACTCAACTAATCCGGGATAAGAGCAAACCTGAACATTTCCACATAATCCTGACCACCAGAACTGACTCACCTCATAATACGAACTAAACTCAGATCTATTTAGTAAGAAAGATGTAAAAGATAGAACAAGCTTTTTTATTTTCTCATGTAACCCCTCCAAGGGTACGTTTTCCCCCCAGAAACATTGATTTAGATCAGATTTCGACAGTTAACTACAAATTTACCCCATATTACTAAAATATCTGTATTTTAACATGAAAATCAATTCTAGAACACAAGTAGCTGTTATCGGCTGTATCGACATTTTAGTATAATTCCACACCATAAAACCTCAGTGGATCATTTGAGTTTTGGTTGCTTAATGATATTGGGATCTCAGGAATGGTGAATGGCTCGTATTTATACAGCCCTTTTATCCCACATTATATCACATTCATGCTCTGATGGCAGAAGCTGCCATGCAAGGCACTCATCACAACCCATCAGGAGCAATTTGGGGTTCGGTGTCTTGCCCAAGGACACCTCGACATTAACTCGACTTGGCTGAGGATCAAACTGGCAACCCTAGGGTTACAAGACGACGGCTCTACCTTGCCGAGCCATGCCGCCCGCCCACGCAGGAGGTGGTCTTGTTTGAGTGATGGGCAGAAGTGTCTTGCAGGGGCATTATCATTGCTATCATTTGCCATTGCTGTAGTGCGTGTTTGTTCTACAACATCAACATCACACCAGGACTGAATATTTTCATCCAAAGTAATGAGACGACCTCTCTGGTTCATCTCACCTTTCAGTGGTTTTGTGAGAAGCTTCTTTTTTTTCTCCATTTATTATTAATGTTAGTGGTTTCTTAAAGATAGTCTCTGAGGTGTCATTCACAGGCACATATAATGTTAAAAAATGCACCTTCAACCACTTTCTCAGACTTGCACACATGGATTTATCACCATTGTTTCTATGTATAACCTCTTTGAAACCGTATGCATTGAACGCTGGAGATGTGCTCACCGCAAGGAACTGAAGAAACCTCAAAAATCAATTTATTTCAGAAACTTTGGCTGCAGGATGCTAACCACAGTCAACTTGTTCTTTCATTTGTTGGGTTTAAGAACTTGGCTGCAGCTTAACTTTGTAAGAACATTTCTTAAAAGCAACCAACCTCAGATCAGCTATATTTCCTGCAGCTGCAACATTTGTGCTACAAATGGCAGCGCGCGAGCTCATTTTCTTCACTTTAATGTTATGTATTGATATGGTCGATACGTCAGGGTTTAGAAATAGTTCTATAGCATTCAAGGGTGAGTATAAACAGACCCTCGGCTCTATATACATTCTTATATTAAAGCGCGCATATGTACTCAGACACACACGGGCTGCTTGCATTCCACCAGCATGAAAGTGCTTTCATGTTTACAGCAGAACAAACAGAGGAGGGCTTCACCTCCTGTGTTTATCTGTAATATGCTTGTTTCCATGACAGCCTTTCCTCCTGGCAGTAAGAAACAAAACATTTGCTTGGAAGGATAAGAGCCTGACAAGCAGCAAGCACATAAGATAAAAAAATATTTATAATTATCATTAGCAAACAGGCGCACGATTGTCTCTCATAAACATAGGTTATGTCACAAAGGGATAAATGTCTAATTAAGTAGAACACTGGCAACTATTGGACAAAAAAATCCTATTTATTGTTTACTTTGACACAAAAATGAGAAAAAATGAATGTCACAAAAGAAAAAGCTTAACTCACATCATCCTAACGACTAAACAAGCAGTATTATTTTTATTTGCACATTTTTAAACAAGAATATCAAGCTCTGCAAAGGCCACCGGTCTTAGATGCTTCCCTGCTCCAACTCACCTGACTTAAATTAAATGGATCCAACAATTTGTTGGCAAGTTCTGCACAATGAATACTGATGTAGATCTCGGTCATTCAGGTCTTGGTAACCCTAAGCAAGGCAAGGCAAGTTTTTTTTTATAGCACATTTCATGTACAAGACAAGCAGCACTGAGATCTAGCAGTATGTTTCCGCTATCTGTGCTCAAGCAGATGTCACTCAAGACCTTAAGTAGAGCAGTCTGAGTGCTGTGGTGTGGCCGAAAACCTGACTGGTAGACATCAAAACTGTAATTCAGCATCAGGAAGTTGTGTAGCTGTTGAAATACATCTTTTTCTATAATCTTACTAAGAAAGGGGAGGGTTGACCCCTTTTTCAAGGCAGCTTGTAGCTGCTCATGAGTGACGAGTCTAACCTGGTTTTTTTAGTAGTGGCTGTTTTTAGGGTCTGAGGTAATATATGTCAAAGCAGAGACATGTTTTACCATCCGTAAAATATCTGAGGCCATGCATCCTGAAACGTTCTTAAAAAACATGATTGGCAGGGTGTCAAAACAGCTAGTGCTGGTTTTCAGATGGCCAATTTAATCAAAATGATCTACAAGCTCATCAACTGAAGGCCAGGGGTGTGGGGGTGGGGTGAAAGCGAGAAAGTTAGTATAAACATTTCAGTCATCAATGTAGATTTCACCATTATTGTGCAATAAAGTCTCACCCAGTTTCTCAGGTGGTCTTGTAAAATGTTGACTGACCACTACTGACGTTAATTAATCTACAGCTGATAACGCTACGATACCTTGCCTCATTTGTTCGATCCAAAACAGTCAAACTTGATGCACTTTTTATGAAGCAAAATTTCAAAGGTTAAAGGTTTGCTTCAAATTTGCTTTGTCACAGTGTGGAAACCCAGCTTACGTCAATGGATTAACTGGCACACTAAATGATTTAATTACTTATGTTTCCTCCACCAGTCTAAGAAGTAATGCAATCAGACAAATTATCCAAACTTAATTAAAGGACAACCACAAAGTGAATTGTAAAACTGCTGTTGTCAACAATCATTGCAGTTTAAAGACCATTTATCTGGTTCACTATAAACTTAAACATAATAATGTTCTTCTACGAATCAGAAGTGTTACGCTTCATAGTCTGCCCCGTGTTGTTTTATTTACAGAACTTTGTTATGTAACTTTCCAATATTCTAAATTTAATTATTACAGAAAAATAACAATTCATCTACTAATTAACCCGTATCATGGATCACAGATGTATGACATAGCTGTGTTGCTTTCTTTTGAATGTAACTGAATAATAGGCAGGTTATTGCTGCTGAAAAAGCGAAGGTTTTCTCATCTGCCTCCCCTGGATGACTGGAAGCTCCAGTATGTGTATACTCATGCACGTGTAGGGCAGTCCGTCATTCCTGTGAACCTCAGTGTCCTCTTAAATTATCATACACTGAGTCTAGGTAATGCAATAAGTCAAAACTGGCAGCAGGGTCTGGGAAAGTACAGTCCTCTGCTCTGCATCAGTTTGTAGTCAGTGGATGTGGTTGGTGAATGAAGACAGAGAGCAAAGTAACAACGTCCTTAGTGTCTGTGTACATGTACCTTGTTGGATTTGGGTGGATGGTCTAGCCAGCTCTCGCCTTGCTTCATTTGCCATCTATCCCCAACTGAAATAAAGAACACATGGGAGCAGTTCCCTCATTGCGGGTAAAAAACACTAAATTTCCCCCCTGACTTCTTACTGTCTCTCCACTACCCTCTGCCCATCCCTCATCCTACTCTTTGTGCCTGAAATTGCTCGCCCAGAACAAACAACACCAATCGACCTAAAAATTTCCATTCGGAAAAGAAAAGAAAAACCCAAATAAACAGATGATGAGGAAACAGAAGAAAGAAGCGAAACAACATTTGCGTGCACGGCGGTGATGGGAGGGCAAATGCTGTGCCAACTGTGTTATGGTTGGCAAACCTTGAAGTGACTGATCAGGGGAAGGAGGGAGGGGAGGAAAAAAAAAACATAGTGAAGCAACGGGCTGCCAAACAGTGCGGTCACCAGCCGCTGTTTTTGATGTACGGGAAAATTTTCATATGGTTGTAATTTTCTTAATAAAGCAATAGGGGTCTTTAGTGTGTGTGTGTGTTGGGGAGTGCAATGTATATGTCATTTACAGTATTACTGAAGCTAGTATGCATTAGGAGATGTACTGTAATTTTCCCCATAATAGCCCTATAATAATGGCACTTTGGACAAGCCACAGGGAGTGGTGTACTGGGTTGGGTGTGAAGAGTCCTTGAGTTCAATTTCCCATTTCAGTGTTACAGCAAATCATTTACAATATTTACCTGTTTTTTTTTTATTGAAAAAAATCAAATGTGGTTCACCAGTACTTTCTCCAGTTTACATTTTCCTTGTCAACGCTTGCCTAGATTCTTTCATGCTGAGCCATTAAATAAAGTGAGAAGTTCAAATCCAACATTACCCACCATTCCAAAAAGAAACTGTCTATTTACATTAACAAATTTATTCATTATTCTGCTTTTATTATAAACTTTTTATGCATATTTTTTTACAAATGTTACTTTATTTGTTTTGTTTGTTGTTGTAACTATTTTTAGAAAAAACATTTAAACCCCAATGTTTTCTTTATTGGGGTCTTCCACATCTGGAGCTACCTCTGTTCAGACTGCGATTATTGCCATAGTGATAAATGATGAGGTGATAAACTTTGGTGTTTGACTACTTGTTCTTTTAAGATGCAAAAAATGTTTGTTTTTTTTTATTTTGTGAGGCACTTTGTGTTGCAATCCTGCATGAAAATTGCTATATAAATAAAGTTTGATTTGAAGTTTTCTTTGTCATCAGACGGCATCTTTGTGCTTCAGTGTAGCACAAAAAAATGTTGAAATTTTGTGGACTAAAGTTGGCCTCTATCCTATTTTTGTGTAAATATGATATAATAGCTTGACATAGTTCATTTTAACACTTACCAGGTGCTAAAATAAAAACCACAGATGAGCAGAATATAATTTATTCTTAAAAATAAAGCTAAAATGTATCCATCTGATGATTCACCAGCTTATAGAACCATCTTTAGCAGCAATGACTTGAAAGTAATTTTCTATATGATGATTTCAGTCATGGAGGAAATGTTGGTGGAAGTTTGATCCACTCTTATTAACATTTATTGATTTTGCTGTTGTGTTTGGGATCAAGACTAGATTTCTGCCTATATTTGTAGACTGTAAAGCACTTTGGTATTTAGAGTTTATGGTCAACTGAATGACTGCAAGGTGTCCAGGTCCTGTAGCAGTAAAAGAAGCCCAAGTCATCAGCCATCCACCACTGTGCTTGCTGATGTGCTGTGTTTGGTTTGCTCCAAACCCATTGCTCTGAAAACATTGTTCTAGAAGTCTTGTGGTTTGTTCAGATGCAGCTTTACAAATCTAGTCCATGCAGCCATGTTTTAGAGACAAGAAGCTTACTTTTCCACACACTCCATAGTTGTTCAGTCTTTTTCTACTAGTGCTGTTATGGACTTCAATAGTTAATATACCAACTGAGGCCTGTACAGTCTGAGATTTTTGTGTTTTAGCAGTTTTTCTGAGCACTGTACAGTCTGATCAGAGTGAACATGCTGGGAAGATTGACAGCTGTCTTTAATATTTTTTATTATCTCTCTCAATGTGGAATGATTGAATGATTGACGACAAATAGTTTGGAAACAAACTTAAATTCCTTCACAGATTGATATCAGATTCATATATCAGTCATCTGTTTTAGATAAAACATGGATTTATAACTTAATGAGCATCACAAGGCGTTTCTGAATAAACTAAGTTAATGTTTCCTGTTTGAAAGCCAAAGCTGGGTTAAAAAATAAAGAAAAGAAAAAAGAAAAAAGAAAAAGCAGCTATTGTACACAGAAAAAAACCCACCAGATACCCAAACTGACTCTTAAGAGGCAAAACTCACAGTAACAGAGAGCAACCACGACATGCCAAGTAACACCAAGGAGATGTAAACAATACTAAACAGACAAAAAGAAAAAGAGACAACACAAGGAGACAAAGAAAACTGACCACAGAATGAGTCACAGACAGCACAAAGACAAACAAATCAGCCCCCAAATGACACAAAATTAATCAAAAAGATGAGACATATATTGCATACAGATCCTGCTAACTAATTTGTACAAGCGTCTGCAGTAGAGCCATCCTAAATAAGCATGAATAAACTTGAACAACTTACTACAAAGGAGGCATCTATAAACAATGCAGTGAGTGGCACAGGACAACAACAACAAACTTTCAAGGAGAAATGGAGGTGCAAGTGCAGAGTGGCAATATGACAGTGTGACTCAAAGCTAAATTGGCCATTGGAGGATTTGTTTGAAGGTCCAACCAAACTGCTCAAATCCAGAGGGGGTGGGGGAGACAGGATTCTCTTACAAATAATTTTCACAAAATGCAGGAGTCAAAAGTTTTGGCCCGACAATACAACACTACTTAACTTTAACAGATTTTCACACTTTGGGACC
Organism: Rhadinocentrus ornatus; assembly: GCA_037177495.1. NCBI lineage: Eukaryota > Metazoa > Chordata > Actinopteri > Atheriniformes > Melanotaeniidae > Rhadinocentrus > Rhadinocentrus ornatus. Next base: position 4,991,164 of record JBAMHW010000018.1, read on the forward strand.
CTTAACGACGTCAAATTCAGCATCCATCCTGCATCCCGTCTCTTTTCTGAGCTCTCTCTGTGCAGCAAAAGTCAGTCTGATGTTGACTCTCAAGTTTTCTCCTTTACTCTTGTCCTCCAATAATGTCCTCTTTGGTTTCTTTGCTAAATCAGCAGTGGTGGTGCATTTTCAAAATGTCCCGTATGTTGATATCCTGTCATGGCGTGTGTAAAAAGCAAAACACAACTGTCACATGATGCTCCAGGCTGGATCACAGAGTGGTGAAGTGGAGCTTTTTTAGGGTCGGGATGCTGTAGGGCAACAATGACTTTGGAACTGTGTTGTAATTAATGTCAGTGTACCATTAAAACTAGCCAGGAGCACAAAGCTTTAGAGTCAGAAGCTCATATGGTGTTGCTTTAATGCAAACAAACCAGTGATGATTGAAGAGCAGGCCCAGTCTTTTTAAAGAGGAGGCTATGTTTAAATGTTTAGAACTCTATCAAAGAAGACCATTTTGTGTAAAAAGAAATTGTTAATAAATCTTACTGTACCCATTTAGTATGTTTTTAAATATACACACTTACTATCAGAGGATGGTTCAAACATGACTTTTGTTCAGTTTCTGTGTTTCCTAACTTCATTTGCATGTGTACAACTTTGTTAAAGATATGTTTAATCAATCTTCCCATTAAGTTAAGTCATGTTCCAAAGACAGACAAACATCTGTGGAGATGTCTTCTGGGTAATTTACATTTGTAATAGGATGCGTCTCACACATTTCCAAAGCTGCAAGAGATCAGGTCTTATTCTTGCATAAACATAGACATACTTGGCTCTACTTAAGGGAATACAGACACATTAAAGATTAACTTCTTGATTCAAATATTGCATGGAGATCTGTGTACAATTAAATATGACTGGAAGCGTTACTGTTGATTAATTTCAAACTCTAAACACACTGCAGCATCTTTTAAAAAAAAGAACTTCTTGCAGCTTGCTGGTTTTCGCTTTTGAGCTGTTCCAATAAAATGAGGTTTGATACAACAATCAGCTTTATGAATACACAAGCAGAGCAAACAGAGATTCAATGATACATGAGGGAAAAGAGGAGGGAGAGGGAGCGGGCAAGAGAGTAAAGCAAAGAAGGAACATTTAAGTTTCCGTGCTATACATCAGATTCCCTCTCATTAGTGAAAACCTAGATATGTGCAGGGTTTTCACACATCCTTCAAAAAGCGGTGCGGTTTTGGTTTTCTGAGCCAAAATGGGGTTTTTCCTTCTTGGCTGTCCATGTAAAGAGGGTCCCAGGCTTGAGTCAGACAGCAGGATTAGTGGGAACAGTTCTTTGCCAGTAAGATGGACGGATGTGATGGGAAGTCTCTAACTTCCAAAACACAAAAAAAAACTTTCAGAAAAAAAAAAGAAAAACAGATGTCACTCCAGATTAATGATGCAGCATTTGTAATTTGCCCTTGTGGGATTGGACTGACTTTCAGGGGACCTAGGGGGTCGTGTAGCTTGCAGTACCTTTAATGTCCATGTCAAACTTCATTGCTTGTTAAAACATGAAAATCCCTGTGGTTGTAATTACAAGTTTTACACAACAGAGGGAGAGCAAAAGAGAAGAAGAAAAAGAAAGAAGGCTGGATAGATGGAGTTGTGGAGAGGAGGGGAGGGAAAGTGTATGCCTGTTAGCTGGAGGGGAGCCAAGGGAAAGACTTGGCAGAACTTGTGGGATATCTGCGGTTAGAGGACGGACAAAAGATCTGCATGGCTTTTAAACAGAGAGATGTGAGCGGCTGACCGAAATCCACATCCTTAGACTTCAGACTGTGGTCGGAAAACTAAAGTAGAGTTTTGTAACATCCATGTTAGTCCTGCTTGTCTGTCATGTTGCTGTTGTATGCAGTTGACAGTAATCCTCATCTCATATTGCTTGAATGAATAAATTTGTCCTGTTTGTTGGGTTTTATACAGAGTTTGACTTCTCACTCCACAGGACGGTTCTCCCTCTGTGTAGGTTCTCCCTCTGAAGCGAGAGTCCTGAGTTGTTCGCTTGGTTCACTGCATGTTAATGTCTGAGAAAAGCCTTTGAGCATGACAATGAGCTCTCCGAAACTTAAAATAATTCCAGGATTGCTGTGGTTATGTGACATTTCTTGATAGGTTAACGCTTTAGAAATTTTTTCAAAGAATTTTCTTTGCTTTTTCCAAGTTCTTCATTTTTATCCATTCATCCATCCATCAAGCCTCCCTCTCCCCGGCCACGTATTCCACCTTACTCTGAGGTGTTCCCGGGCCTGCTGAGAGATGTAATCCCTCCGGCGTGTCCTGGGTCTTTTCCTGGGCCTCCTGATGTGCATGATCAACAAACCTGATGTTAAGTTATGTAAAAAGCATGATCACGACACTGGAAGGATTCCGAACAGTTCCTTTCACTTTTCAGAAGAAAATGCGGAGGATGTTATTTCTGGATCTTGATGCACTAACCAAGGTTTTGATAATTTAGTTTACTGACTAGTGCATTGTTCATGGGCCCAATGTAGATAAAAACAAAGAAAAGAAATACAAAGATGTTCAGTAAAATATTTGGAACTAGTACAGTTTACAGTTACACTTGGCCTGTTTACAGATTTTATTGCACTAACAAGCAGTAGGAAAAATGCGTCTCTATCCGTGATGTCGAGTATGTCTGGAAGTTTGATAACTTACATAAACTTAGCATAGGTAAAGCCGTCTTTCAAAAGGTCTGAGGATTAATGTCGACCATGACCATGTGCTTGCATGCACATGGTCTTTGACAGCGAGCTCACTTTCTCCCGCCCTGTTCTTTGTCTACAGACGTCTCCTCTGTGAAACCTGATCACAGGGGCAATCATCGTTCCTTAGCTATTAGCACCAAATCTTTGGCTGGCTTTGACTGTGAGGAGATGTTGTGTTGTCAGCTGGAGGGCTCTGATTTCTCCCCAGATGAGAAAGGGGTCAGTGACGCCTGTCATCGACCCCCAACGGCCTCTGGTTTCCTGTCCAGGGACCACTCAATGGCCCCCATTACGTGTCATTGAAGAACCAAAATGGTCTCTGCTCTAGATAGCCACCACAGAGTCTTTATCATGCTGGTTGTTCAGCTGAAACTCAAGAGTTTTCATAATGAATGCCTGGTAGGTAGCAAAAGCAAGCAGTTAAAGATGGAGCTAAGATATACATGCAGTGATACGGGTAATTTCCCTTGAGAGGCAATAAGGTTCTTTGTCTAATTTTGGAGATTGGTACACTTTTACAAAGGTGTAATTTTTCTGTGCAGATGTTGGAGATGCAGACAGCTGTAACTTGAGATGGGACTGGAAATCTTGGCCAACAGGATGAAGAAGAAGGAGTTAGACAACTAAAGTCCAAGGAAGCAGCTGTGTGTGAGCAAGAAGCATAATGTTCAACACCAAGCTACCACAGTGGGTATCTGTTGTTTCTAAGTTCTTAGTTACACTGCTAGGTGCTGTCAGCATCTGTGTGATTTTCATATAAGCCAAAACTAGATTTGACTTTGCTGGAAGAAAAAGTAACTGCACCAGAAATAGCTGTTTAATTTCTGGAAAGTCGGACTAGTAGTGTAGCTTTCTTTGCCTGTGTAAGTGGTCCTATAAGAATGTGGATACCAACTTTTCCTTGAGGACCCCTTTAGGCAACTACCAAAAAGCCATGTGTTATCACTGGAACTCTGAGTCAACCAAAGGCTTCTGCATGAACATAGCAAACAGCCATTTCATGAATAATAGAATAACATGTCAAGTATGATGACTAAATCTGATTTGTAAACACATTTTGGAATTAAAAGAGATTCACAGATCATACTAGAAGTGGTCTTTATCTTCCTCAATATTAATTCCTTCTTCTTACCATTCATGTCTGAGATATACAACTTGAATATAAATCTGATGGATTACCATTTTGCACAAAAAAAACCACATCTGGTCATCAGTTATTGCACGATTCATATGGAGCCGTCAAGTAACAAACTAATGAAGCAGCCAGCTAATATCTACTTTCTACTATGGAATTTGAGCAAAAAACTTAAACATTACACTTAGCCTAGTTCTTTTTAGTACTTTTCAGACCCCACACCTCAGCAGGATGAGTGGACATTTCCATTACTGCTAAGGTCTAAGCACAACAACTATAAATGAAAGCTTTTCTCTGACCTTAAGGGAACCATTTGGCTGCTAAAACCATGAAGACAGACCTCATTTATTTCTAATCTGGGCAGATTTCAGGTTTAAAATGTTAAATATATAAAAGATGACATAAAAAAATTAAAGAAATTTGATTATACATACATTTATTTTATGTATCTGGTCTGAGTATTAGAGAAACTGCTGATCTACTATGATGTTTCACAAACAAAAGAGAAAATTTCCAGTAAGCAGCAGTTGTCTGGACCAATATGCCTTGTTGATGTCAGAGATCAGAGGAGAATGGACAGACTGGTTGGAGATGATAGAAATCTGGTTCCATCCAAGGTATACAGAACAGCATCTCTGAACACACAACACATCCAACCTTTAAGCAGATGGGCTACAGCAGCAGAAGACCACACCGGGGGCCTCCTGTCAGCTGAAAACAGGAAACTGAGGCTACAATTCACACAGACTCACCAACACTGGACAATAGAAGATGGAGAAATGTTGCTGGTCTGATGAGTCTCCATTTCTTCTCCACATTCAGATGGTTCGGCTCAGAATAAGATGAAAACATCATGAAAGCTCCATCCTTCAAACTTTATTTTTATTTATAAAGCGCTTTTCATGCCATAGACAACACAAAGTGCTTTACATGATTAACAACATTTATACTTCTTTTTATCAACGCTGCAGGCTGTTGGTGGTGGTAACCATGCTGACCATGTCCATCTCTTTATGGAGCATCTTCTGGTGGCTACTTCTAGCAGGATAATGCACCATGTCACACAAGATCATCTCCAGCTGCTTTCTAGAACATGACAATGAGTTCACTGGACTCCAATGGCCTCAACAGTCACCAGATCTCAATCAAATAGAGCAACTTTGGGATGTGGTGGAAGGGGAAATTCTCATCATGGATGCAGCCGACAAATCTGCAGCAACTGTGTAATGCTGTCATGTCAATATGGAGCAAAACCTCTGAGGAATCTTTCATACACCAAGAATTAAGGCAGATCTGGAGGAAAAAGAGGGTCCAACCTGGTACTAGCAAGGTGGTAAAGGTGAAGGTAGTCCATGTTTGTGCCTGTGGAATTGGCAGCTTCAGTATCTCTTGAGGCACATCAGTGCTGAAAGGAATACACCGGTTTAAGAGCAACTTATGCTCCCATTTAGATTACGTCTTTTTCAAGAACAGCCCTTGAATGCTTTAGCAAGAGAAAAGTCAAACTGCATACTGCACCTATTACCACAGCATGACTTTGTACTAGAAGAATCTTGATGCTGTATTGACCTGACTGGAGTCTAGACCTTTCATCAACTGAACATATTTGATGCATTGTGAAACTCTAAACACAACAAAGAAGACCCAGGACTGGTGAGCAGCTAGAATCCTATTATTATCATCCTTGCATCCAGTTTAATTTACATTTTTACAAAGCATCCTACACTGTATGGATTACAGCTTCTGTTTCAATTCTTCACCACATTGTATCACATGTTCATGTTCTGCCTCTGGTCCCGTGGGTTGTCCTGCAATTTGTGAAAGCTTTTTGAACTTTTCTGTGGCCCAAGTTGCTGATATTAGATCACAAAATATACAAGCTCATGATCGCTCTGCTCTCCCAACATGCACTGCAGTTTTGGACCACTTTGAGCCAGTGTCTCTTTTCTTTGCTCTGCAAAGTGATGTTTCTGTTTTTGTTCACCACTTGTAGCCTGGACATTATTCTATCTTGCATGCCGAAGGGCTTTGAAATAGTTGGCTTAAGTGTGTTGTCTTTTATTAATGAGTGTCTTGCAGTGTTGTTAAAAGAATTTATTTCGTTGACAAACCTTTTTTTCATGATGATAAGGAGACAGTGACGAGCTAAAAATGGATCTCTGATGACGAAAACATGACAAGACATTTGGGAGATTTCATAGACGAGATGAAAATGTTGGAGGGCTGATTGTCCAAAATTAAAAACGACATTTCTGCCTATTTTGAGCGCAATCTGTCAGTTAGCAATGCTGCTGCACCTTGGCCACGCTCCCACCACCAGACTTGCAGTTCACACACAGACAAGCAGTTTATTCATTCATATGTTAACCTTTCTCGTTTCCCTCTTCTGACCGTGGTCGGAAGACACGGAGAAGATCCGTCTTCTCCAGGGCCAAAGTAGCATTCGCTTCGGGGTTAAGTCGATAAGCTCCTCTCTGCACTTGTTAATGGGGTGAAACACAAGGAAAGGAAGGCAGTGGTTGCGCTGAAGACGGCATTATTACAAGACTGCACTGTCATTTACTGTTCCTATTGCTTGCTACCTTCTCTGTCTTCAACCAGGAGGTATCTGCCTGACTCCCTGTTGATACTTTTTACACCACACCTCCGCTCTCTTCACTCCCGATGCGCACTTCCTTCCACGTGCATGTTCACTCACACTCACACTCACACACGCACTAAGCTGGCTGAACCACACACACAGCAGTTAGATACATCCCAAAACACATAGATGAATCATGGCGGCAGCGTCGACGAAGGGGTTTGATGGCCCGAAGCGAGGAAACGATATACGGCCATATTTCAACTATAATCCATCATAATTTTACTGGCAGGTTAGGTCAAGTTGAGCATATGTGTTACTCATCCATTGCTCATATTTTGGGCATGTGTATGTCCGGGTGGAGAATTGCACTTCAGAAAAAATTTCCGGAAATAAAGCCACAGTTACCAAAGTCAGGATGTTGTTACTCTTTGCTTTTTGGAGTAATTGATTCCACAGTTAGCACTTTATCTGTGCGATGCATAACCCTAAGTAGATCAGAAAGTATCTGCTGCTGGTTGAGAAACTTTCTAAGTCTAAAACTATTCCTTTTCATTTTGTAATTATTGATGAAATAACCAAACAACAACCTCACAATGTGTTGCTATATGTTGAACTTCTAGATTTCTTCTAGACTTCTAGACATTTTTGTATGATGAAGTAGGGCATCAATTCATGAAAAAAGTTGAAATATAGAAATAAAAGGTGTCTGCCCAACAGTATAGCACGGCAGCATTGCATCTCTGTTTATGGGAAAGTCTCGGCTAAAGCTATCAGTCTGGTAAAGGATCTGGTTATTACGCAAAAGCTGTAGTTTAGGAGGAAGAGCAGTTGTCTTCCAACCAAAAGGTTGCTGGATCGAGTCCAGGCTTTCCCTGACTACCTGTAAAAGTGTCCTTGGGCAAGACACCTAACCCTAGGTTGTCTCTCGACGGGCCTATCGGGGTATGTGTGTGAATGGTTGAATGTGACAAGTAGTGTAAAGCGCTTTGAGTGGTCAACCTGACTGGAAAAGCGCTGTACGTATGTAAGTATGAAATATTTTATGAATTGCAATACTTGTTATAACCAGTTAACCTTGATTCCACTTTTTAATATGTTTCATTGACCTAAATAAATTTGCTAAAAAATGCTTTTTTATTTGACTAAAACTAGACTAAAACTTTTTGAGTTTTTGTCGACTAAAACTGGACTAAAACTAGTAAACTTAGAAATTACTATAATATGACTTAAACTAATAAGCATTTTCGTCCTGAAGACTAAAACTAAGATTAAAACTGAGATGCCTGCCAAAAACAACACTGATGTCTTGTATCTGTCCCTGCTGGTTTTAAGAGTGATGTGGTTCAGCCTCTCTTAAAAAAAGCCAAATCTGGATTCTACAGTTCTGTCACACTTAAGACCAATCACGAAATGGTAATTTCTTTATAAATTGCTGGAGAAAGTTGTTTTTATCCAGGTTCAAAACTATTTAAATGATGATGGTCTTAATAATGTTTTTCAGTCTGCTTTTAAAGCTCTCCACTGGCTTGATGCTGAGGGAGCCACCACAATAACCACCCAAATCAGCGCAGATTGGAGTCCACGCCACGGCCATAGAGTTGCAGTGCAGGACCCGCAGCCACCCAGACAAGGGTGATCACCATGGCAACAACCCTGCAGACTGAGAAGGCAAGTGTGGAGGATCACCATGAGGAAAACACTTGAGTTAAAAATGTTAAAAAGTTAAAACAAACATCAAGTAAACCTAAAAACAATGACAACAGATAACAGGGCATGACGGTGGGATGAAGTCTCACCAGAGGTTTAGGTCCTGACTTTGGGAACAATTAAAAGCCTGGTACCAGAGGACCTCAGGTTCTTATAATTTAAGTACAAAAAGAAAGGCCCAAGACCACTACAAGAACTTTTAAATCTTTCCTGAACAACACGAGGAGGCAATGTAGTGATTTTAAAACTAGTGTAATGTATTCCTACCCTCCGGTCCTCGTCAGAACACATGCTGCTGAGTTCTGGAGTAATTGTAGGTTTGAAATACTCTTTTTAGGAAGATCAGAGAGCAAGGCATTACAATAATCTATTCTACAAGAAATAAAAGCATGCATCAGCATCGGAGAGAGACAGGCAGAGTCTGGCAATGTTTTTAAGATGATAAAATCCTGTTTTTGAGACGTTACTCATGTTTGGAATAAAATCCAGCTCAATGTCAGAAAGACACCAAGATATCTCACACACTGAGAATATTATAAGTTTTGTAAATTTGGTAAAATGATCTCTCTCTTGTCTTCAGGACCAATAATTTAAACTTTAGTTGTGGTTAGGCTGTGGGAAATTCTCTGCCATTAACATCTAAAATAGCTTAAAACAGACCTGGGCATATTACAGCCCGCGGGCCACATCCGGCCCTTTGTCCCTGTCCGGCCCGCGAAAGGTCAATCATAAATTACAACATGGATAGATTATAAAAATATCTATGTTGGGCGTGCAATAGAACTGTGCTGCTTTTATTTTGAAAAGCGTTACGCTACTTTCGTATTGACGTATGTGCGTGATGCAAGCTTTGAGTGAAGGTGAACAGCGACAATTGATGCTAGCTAGGTTACCCTGAAGATGTCAACTCACACTAAGAAAAGAAAAGTTGATAATGAAAGTTGTGTTTTTAAGAAGACATGGACAACAAGTACTTCTTCACAGAAATTAAAGGTAAAGCTGTGTGCTTGATTTGTGGTACACAGGTCGCTGTGTTAAAAGATTACAATCTGAAAATCGGCAGAAAAAGTGGGGCATTTTCTGAGTTCATTAAGGACGGCTTATTGAACTTTTTTTAACTGATATGCTGAAGAAAAAGGACGTGTTTGAGAACGTCTCACTGTGATGAGGCGGGTTGAGGAAACTTGGAGCTTCAGCTGAAGAACAGAGCTGCAGACTTTGTTGTTCTCTGGCTCTGAATGAGAGCTACGATGTGCGTGACACTACCAGCTTCTCATCTTCTTACGTGGAATAACTGCAGACTTTCTAGTCACAGAGTAGCTGGCAGCCATGCAGCCAATGAAAGAGACAACCACTGGTCAGGCCTTATTCACAGAGGTAAATGCATGTTTGCACAAGTTAGGACTGAAATGGGACAATCTGGCAAAAGATGGTCGTCCAGATCTGACTGGAAAAAATGTTGGTCTTTTAAAGAGATGCAGGTTAAAATGACAGAAATTGACATTTTTGTATTATACATCAGCAAGTGTTACCTGTAAGACGGTGTTAAAGATAAACCACGTTGCTGATGCTGCTTAAAGAAGAGAACTTTCCACATCTGAGAAGGCCTGCTCAGAGGATTCTAGTCCTCTTTGGATCTACTTGTGTATGTGAACATTCTCAGTGATAAAGTTCAACAAATCCAAACACAGATCCTCCATCACTGATGACCACCTCTCAGCTGTCCTTCGCATAGCCACCTCAGACATTCAGCCGGATTTCAATGCCCTTGTTCACAGTACAGACTGGATTATTCTCACTGAAAAGGCAAAATGAGGAGGAAAACATTGCAAGTATTGTTGCATTTCTATAAACTTGTTAAAGTTGTTTGTTGTTTTTCATTGTCTGTGGAGATTAACAAGTTAAAATTAAATTGCACTGATTCAGTGATTGTTTTCTTATTTGACCAATGCACCACAGTTTCACATAGCCTAATATAAATATTTACAGAATGCTTTTATTCTTCTGATTACCAGTACCAGCTATTCATAATATATAATTTAGTTCATTTTTCAAGGGAAGAAAGTTGAGCAGAATTAAGTTCAAGTTGTTTTTCAAGTTTCAAGTTTGGCCCTCTGACACAATTCAAGTTTCTCATGTGGCCCCTTTTAGAAAATAATTGCTCACCCCTGGTCTAAAAGGACGTTCACTTGCTCTTGGTCACCAGGAGACATGGCGATGTAAAGCTGTTTGTCATTAGCATAGCTGTGAAAATCAATGCTGTGCCTACAGATAACATCTCCAAGTGGCAGCATGTACAAATTAGAAAGAAATGGACCTATAATTGATCCTTAGCGAACCCCACATTGGATTTTATGAATTCTTGAGGACTATGGATCAATACTTACAAAAATTCATGAGAAAAGTTCTGTAAGATAGCAATAAAAACACACTTAAGAACAGTATATGAGAAACCCAGACTTCTAAGTCTGTTTATTAAAATCTGGTGATATACTCAAATCAAATCAAAGGCAGCGCTTAGATCCAGCAGCACCAGAACAGAAAATTTCTGGAGTCCAAGTTACAACTGAGGTCGATAACAATCTTTAAAAGGGCCGTCTTGGTACTGTTGTTTGCTCCACAAACAGACTGATCTTTTTCTAAAATTTTTTCTTCATGTAAAAACTTGTCTATTGAAAAAAAAAAAAAAAAAAAAAAACCTACTTTTTTCTATCATTTTACTTAAAAACTATAAGTTGGATATAAATTGGTGGTTATCAAGAACGTTGGTTTTAAATGACTCTTCTTCAGAAGGGACATCACCACTGCCGTTTTACAGGCAGATGGAACGACTAATGTGGATAGTAGTCTGACGAGATAGCCTCAGAAAACAGTCAAGTTAATAAAGCATCAACCAGGACAAAACCTTCCAATGTTTCCTCGAGTGAAAACAATCGTTCAGGTAGGTTAAAATTAACCTTTTGGTGAGTCTATTTTCTTGTCATTTTGTCCCTTTTTAGTTGAGCTACTTGTTTATTTTTCTAAAAGTTGTACAGCACATTGGTTCAACAGCTGCTGTTTTTAAATGTACTTATAAATAAAGTTGACTTGTTGTAAGGGTCTAAAGTACTGCATTTGTACAGAAATGACCCACAAATTGTGTAGTACATGTGCTCAACTGATTTCTGCACAGTCTGCACAGAATACTTCTTTCCCGTATGCAAATACAAATATGAGAGCAAGTGAAAAGAGAAAGGCACGTACACACACATGCACTCACACTCACACCTAATGCTTCTCATTCATCTGTACGTCCGGCTTTACAGTCATCCAGACCACAGTTGAAACTCTTTGAGCAAAGTCAGAAGTGAAACCACATCCTCCCTGATTGAGTCTGAGGACCTGCCGGGTATCTGGGTAGCTGTGCAAACAAACTGAGCTGGATCATGACAGCCTGGCGGCACAACACACACACATACATTTACCTAAAGTTGGGTTTGAGTGGATGACATCCTTTTTCTTGACTCCTTATCAGTACCTGAAGCCAATAAGACACACTTTTACAGCATTGGTTTTGTTGCACATATTTGCTAATAGTGAGATAAGAAAGATAAGGAAATGGACAGCTCAAATGGGGCCAGAAATTTAAGCCAATGTTTTTGAAGTCAAAACCTTCTGTTTCAAAATCTGCGAGTAGTATAAGAAGTGACACGGAAACAGAAAAGATTAAAGCAGCTGTTTATTGACCAAGAGAAAGAAAGCTTTGATCTTCACCACTATTAAGAAGCCCCCTGATTCTACAGCCAAGAGGCCATAAAACAGCCTTATCATTGATGTGTTACTCCTCATTTTGTTCCACTTCCTTAGCCAAGGCTGCCTGTCTTACTGGTCTGATAGCTCTGATTTCTGCACTAACTCATTCAACCAGCTTATATAACATACTGATAAATACCACCCTGCCGCTTTCTGTTCCCATCCATCCCCCTCCTTTACTTTCTTCCTTTCTTCTCCCCTTTTTTCTCCCAAATCTGGCCTCTCTGCCGCCTCACCACATCCACGTCTCCTCATTTTTCTCTTTATGTTCGTGTTTTCCTGCCTCTCATAATTTAATGTGTCTACAAGTAATTTAAGAAAACATTTGTTTGGCAAGAAGAGAATCACAGCAAAACTCAGTGAGATCACATAATAACCAGGAAGCAAATATTTAAAAGAAAGAAAACAAAATACAAAAGGGAATCTATGGGGTAAATCTTTCCAGATGCTTTAATGCCCAATGAATTTTTCTTTTTCTTTTTTTGGGGGGGGGGCGGGGGGTGAGAAGTTCAACATGGTGTCATTTAAAAAGAAGAAATATAATTACAAATGCCTTTTCTTTGCAAGATCCTGACGATCACCTAACGTTGGTTTGTGTGGACATGCGCTGTTATGTTTAAAAGCTATTTTCGATTATGAAATTCAAAACAGACATCGTATGAAAGCAGCTCAGCCTTTTTAGATGTCGAATACTGATAGAAGTTTGCAAAGCTTGAATGAGGCAACATTCAGATAAATGTAGGCTACATTTATCCTCAACACACACATAAACAGAGACACCATAATTATCCTTTCTGTCTATTAGATCTGGCATGTGCTTCCCTCTCATGCAACCAAATACTCGTGGTTTTAGTATTTGGGCTACAGAAGGTGTTTGTTGACACATAAGGTTTAGATTGTTTATCTGGCTTATTTGTCTCAAAATAAAAAAAGAAAATCATACAAACAAATGAAAAAAAAAATGTTGATTTGTGAAAATTTGCATGGACAAGAGTTTTATTACCTAAATTTTCCATGGCAAGGTTTCTCGCAAGTACCAGGTTGGGCCACTTTTTCCTTCAGAACTGCCGTAATTCTTGTTGTCAAAGATTCAACACAATGTTGGAAACATTCCTCTGAGATTTTGCTCAATAGTGACATGACAGCATCACACATGCCACTGGAGTACCCTGAACTCATTGTCATGTTCTAGAAAGTTGGGGATGATCTGAGCTTTGTGACATGGTGCATTATCCTGCTGGAAGTAGCCATCAGAAGATGCTACACTGTGGTCATAAAGGGATGGACATGGTCAGCAACAATATTCAGGTAGGCTGTGGTGGTTAAACCGTGCCACATTGGTACTAAGGGTCATACTAAGAAAATTTTCCCCACACAGCAGCATGGATCCATGTTTCATGTTGTTTCTGTTACAACCCTGGCTCAGTTAGGTCAAGGGGGTGGCTACATTAAAGACAAGAAATATGATATTGTAAAAGGTAAAACAGTTTACTAGACAAGAAAGGATTAATAGAAAAAACTAACAAAAAAACAAGAAACAAATCCAGTGTATCCCAACACAAGTGCTTGGCCTTAACAAAAAAACTAATGTCAAGAACAAAGACCCAAACCATCCCACGTAAGGCTTTTCACAACCTTCACAGAACAGGTCAACCTAGTTAACAGGTGAGCAAAACTCACAACAATAGGCGCATTCTGACAGAGAAGTTCTTAGAACTGCCCTAGTTCTATGACTGGCCCTTCGCCAGGGGAACTGTTTCATGCTGCATTTGCACAAGAGTTGAGGGCGGTAGCGGGACTGATGTGATGCAACAGTCTACGACAGTGAGGTGTAAACTTGTGCCACACAACAACAAAACAAAACCTGAAAAAATAACAATAGCACACCATCAACCTAATATGGATTACGAAGAGATTGCCGTGTTCATGCTCTGCCTCTTCAAAAGCTCTCGGGATGTCCTGGGTGGCGTAGATGGCCAAAAGAGATTTGACCTCCTTGTCGGTCCATTTGTCGCTGGCTTTGTCCATTGTCGTGTTGTTGTCTGTAGCTGAAACCCCAGCAGCAACAGTGAATTTTAAAAGTGCCGGGGTCACAGGAAGCCGAAGTAAATAAGGAGAACTCCGGTAAAGGGCGTAGCAAAGGATGACCAAACACCTACGTCACGAAGGTTCCGATGGAACCACGAAAACACCCTGCCTCGGAGCAGGAGCTAAAATAGTTATAGGAATGGAGGGTCTTTAACCCTAGTTCCTATATGTAGGAATGCGCGAAAAAATGGCATGGTTCCTGAAGAGGTTATAGGAACTGAAAAAGGTTCCTACAATCGGAAAGGGGCTAATAAGTCCAAGGACTTCAAAAGGCAAACTGCTCTGAACAATCACAGCTGCCCTGAATGACTGACTTAAATAGTGGAGGACTAGGAAGACAAATGACTAGGCCAATCAGCACCAAGCAGGAGATGACAAAGCCAACCAATTGCAGACAGGTGATGTCACAGCCAGGTATTTGCTGAAGAAATCCAGACAGCCGGCCAATCACCTGGTTGCAACCAAACAGAAATTTAAAAACATTCACAAAGGCCAAGGCCTGAGGCCGTAACACCATCTGAATGTGGAGCTGAAATGGAGACTCATTAGACCAGCAACATTTCTCCATCTTCTATTGTCTAGTGTTGGTGAGTCTGTGTGAATTGTAGCCTCAGTTTCCTGAACTTAGCTGACAGGAGACACCCGGTGTGGTCTTCTGCTGCTGTAGCCCATCTGATAAGGTTGGACGTGTTGTGTGTTCAGAGATTCAGACCATTCTCTGTAAACCCTAAAGATGGTTGTGTGTGAAAATCCCAGTAGTCCTTGTTGTAGCAGTTTGTGAAATTCTCAGACCAACAACCATGCCACGTTCAAACTCACTTAAATCCTCTTTCTTCCTCATTCTGATGCTCAGTTTGAACTTCACAAAGTCGTCTTGACCATGTCTACATGACTAAATACTCTGAATTGCTACTATGTAATTGGCTGATTAGATATTCGTGTTAACAAATTGCTATTCAAGTTTTTTATTATTAAAATTGGACTTAATAAAATGCTGGGAAATGTATTTCCCAACACAAGGCCCTTGGATGTGTCAGCAAAGTATTTTGCAAAAAAACCCTATAAGGTTAATCCAGGCATCTGCACATGATCAGTTTCAGGTGGCCCCTTTGTGTCATGGGCTCCATTTACACTCTAAGATACCCTTATAAAAGACAGTGTTACACCTTTAGAACTTCAGTGTCTAGAAAGTTCAGTGTCTGAAAACTGTTTATGAATCTCATATTCTGTCCTTAAACTTTAGAGACCCTGGCTTCCTCTTTGACCTTGGAGCTGCGTGGTAATGGCCTTGCGTGCAACTGTGGGAAAGTGTTTTCTGTGAAAAAAATGAGGAAGATGAGTCGGATGAGTCAGTGCTTGGTGTCAGAGTGGCAGCATATCTTGTTTGAACAGCGGTTTCCTCAGTTGTAGAGCGAGTGATGGGCAGGTTACCGCTATTTCCCTCAGATCAGCAGAGGAGAGGATGTTTGTCCCCTTACACGATTCTGTTTGGTGCGTTTTTCTGTTTCTGTCTTCTGTGTTTTTGTGGTGTAATTTTACTTTCTGTTTCTGTGAAAGCAGCACAGTTAATGAAAACAGATCCTAGAAGGCCTTTTTGTTTTATGTGAGAGAAAAAGTCACTGACTGCAAAGTCTACAAAGATGAAGTAGCTTCAATTGTCTAAACTAAATGTTTTAGCGTTTACCAATGATGACAAAGTGCAAATAAATAAATAAATAAATAAACAAATAAATAAATAAACAGATAAGGTGAACCTTGACAGTAAAAAAAAAAAATCTTTTAATTTAGGTTGTTATACACGTGTTCATTTTAAGACTAATAGTTTTCTGTTTTCTGTCAATAAGTACTTTTCCCTGATGAAAACGAGACAATTACCAAATAAAAACTATTGAATGAGGATAAAAGCTATTAAGATAGTTGATCAGCGAAACACAACGTGATGAGATCCATCAAATCTTATTTAGCTGTGTGGAAAGGCTGTGTGATCCAATCAAAAAGAATTTCCATGCGTGGTAAAAAGGAAAGCGCAAACATTTTATCTACCCTCAGAAAGATGGTAAAGTTAGTGTTAATGTACTGAAGCTAATTTGACAAAATGTCAACAACTGCAAAAAGAAAATAGCCAAAACAAGATGCTTTTTAAACCGTGTAGAGCAACCACTGGCGAAAACACGACAAATTTGAAGCAACAGTTGAACACTGGCCATCTTGAACATGCTAATGTTAGCTTAATCATGCTAAAGCTAACATTATGTCCATAGATGCATGGTGTGCATGTGCTTGAGGAGAGTGGGATTATCATCAGCTGTGATTTTATAATTGATAGGTTTGTGTATTTAGGCATTTTAGAATAGAATAGAATAGAATAGAATGCCTTTATTGTCATTATACACCGGTACAACGAGATTAAGCCATCACCA
>JBAMHW010000018.1:5009303-5020961 GCA_037177495.1 Rhadinocentrus ornatus
AAACAGACCAGAGCCGGGGTGGGAGCTGTCCTTTATAATGTTCGTGGCTCTGCTGAGGCAGCGGGAGGTGTAAATGTTTTGTGCTAATATTTGCATGAAAAGTGTTTTTGAATAAAATTTGAATTTGAATCAGATAACAACAAATCTTTTGATCCATTACTTTTGCGTTAATATTGCTGCTCCAGTCCCTCTGCGTCTCTGTGCTACGCCACTACCTCCATCCTCGTCTGTTGCTCCATGAATCAGGTGTGTCGGGTATCAGCTGAACGGCTTTCCTGACACAGTTGCACCTCTCTGGGTTTTGGTTCGTTGTTCAGCTCGTGCTGAGGAGGAGGAAACTACCCGGATGCTGACGCAAAGCGGTAGCCTGTGTAAATCAGAAAGCCTTTTGTTTGAATTTTTTTTAATATTATTTTCATTATTAGCTGAGGTTTTCTGGGGACACAGCTGTAAAATCTGCTTGTCACGATACAGTCAGATGGATCAGCCTCGGATATCTAGCGAGTGTCAAGATTAAACAAGAGTATTTCCTCTCTAATTCAGATGGTCTTAAACTTTGTAAGCCACGACCCCAAGATAATATAGGTTGGTGTTTGCAATCCCCAGCTCCACCCCCACGCGACGACTGAGTGATTAATTGTGACGTATCAGATGGATCGTCCTGCAGCATCCTCTAAATGTAAGGCTGGAAAACTTCCAGAATATTCATTAATAAGGAGGATAAAGTGGTTTTTGGTGGTTTATTTAAGTGAAAAGCCACCTGCATGCCCGAAATCAGCTTCTCTCACAGCGATAATGTCAAATCCAGATTTTTAATGTGGCATGTATACGAACTTTGTTGTTTATGTGTAAAAAATTAAGGTGCTAATTTCAATGATTTATTTCTCTATTAATTTTGACAGCACTAGTAAAAATTGTTAATTTATTTGAAAAACGTTGGCTATATATTTTTTACAATTATCTGAAGACCCCCTGAAATTTTCTTCTGACCCCAATGGGTACCAGAAAGGGTACCGGTCCCGAGTTTGAGAACCAGTGCGCTAAATCATTTGTGATGTGCAGATGTTGGATAGGCATATTTACCTTTTAGGAGCCATTAATGTGGTGATGGCAAAATTATGAAATGCAAATCAGAGCAGGGCCTTCCTCTAAGCAGGTGGCTGACAGGTAAAAGAAAAGATTCATATGCAGGGGCGGGTCTAGATAAGTTTTGATGAGGGGGGCAGGCAGGGGCACTGGCCAGGAAAAGGGGGGCACAATTTAAGGCCTGGATTTTAGTAAATAAATATTTGATTATTACAACTTAAGTAGTCATCAGATGTTGAATTTTGAAAAGCAAAGAGCCTATAGCTGCGTTTTAATTACAGTTTTTCGCAAAATAAAAGCAATATTTCTAACATTTCAACAAAGTGCAATTGCGTTTTGCAGGTGTTTCCATTGAATGGTGTTTAGTGCACTTGGCATTACTCTCGTAAAATTTCTTTCTGTGAGACTCCACTTTCAGGAGAATAGAGATTTCTAAATCTTTGTAACACTCTGCATTTCACCGTTGTTTGCTATCAAGGATGACAATTATATTTTTTTCTTTAGTTATTTGTAAAATGATTTCCGTCTCTTTCTGCATTGTTCCATCTTTATTTGATATAAACTGGTCATGTGACCCCCATATCGACACTTCTGAGGAACCACCTCATGAGTGTAAAATTTTTTTAGCAATATTTAAGAGATTTTTAAAAATTTAGGTGTTTGCATTACCGTGTTTTTTTTATTGCGATATTTAGTTTTTGAACAATTCTAGGGGTAATAGAAACACACCTAGTGATGTTTTTCAATGCTGATGTAGAACAAGTAGAAGTGCATCACGTCATGTTGTAGATTTATAACTGTGAAAGAGTGGTGGTTACACTCAGACAATTTCAGCCTTTGTCACACTTGAAGAAGTTAAATCGGATGTATTGATCAGTGATGGGTGATGGATGGCTTGACTGTACTGAGGCATCCCAGTACAGAACAGCTACTGGTTACTGATTATTTGACGCATTTACTTTCATTGCTGTTTTCACATCATTTGTGAGTGTAGATTTTGACTGAACTGCTAATGTGCCAAACCATATATATATAAATAAATGTGCCAAACCATGCAGCCACCCTGTACCTGATGATGCTACTAAGAGCAACAATATAGAAAATGAGCATGTTCTCAGGTTGGACCCCAAACAGGTTGAGTCTGCATAGGAAAGGAAGCATTTGAGCTGGACCGCAGCACAAATAGTAAACATACGCACTCCAGCACAGGGTACAGTAGTATATTCACAACTTGGTAAACTTTATTTTTGGATATTAAAAGCATTACATATGTAGGGGCCATATTGTAGTTGCATGGACTATTACTATTTGCTGTCTGTTTTTTATTTTGCTGTATCATAACCACAAATCTGCCTCTGCCAAAGGGCAGGTCAGTGGTTAACATGGTTATTTTTAAAATAAGCTCTCTCACATTTTAAGTGGGTAAGCAAGTTTGTAAGCAATGTAGAAACAAACCTTTTTAATATAAAAAAATTAGTGGATTCTGTGCGATAATGTACTAAAATTTCAGATCAATCCAATAAACAAATCAATTAAAACTATAATTAACACAAGCATATGGAAAACAGTTGTAGTAGATGGTTAAACTCCAGTATTACTGTAGGACTGGCTAGTTTTTAAGCTTCACAAGCTGCGACAGGTCGGATCAGGCTCAGAGAAATCTCTTGTTTTGTTGCTGTCGCTGGTAAATCCATCATCTGCACAGTGACACAAATTTTACAGACTGTTGACAACTTGTTGATCTAAGATAAAGTTACCTTGCAAAACCAGTAATTGGTGACTAATCTGTTGACTTGCAAGACAATTCCTGTTCTGCCATGAGAAAAAAATGTTCTCTCCCGGTGTAAGAATATCTTTTTACTTCCACACTGCTCCGTCTCTGAAAGTTGAAAATCAGCATCACTTGTGCAGTCTTGTAGCTGTAGTTTATTTTAGGAGTTGCTGCATTCTGTAACACCTAATTTCTCTCTGAGTGATAATACTACAAGTAAATATAATGCAGCAGTCAAGAAATGCACTGATAGAAACCAAGGGTTAACCCGAAGCCTTAATTTCAATCATATTTTAAAATGTTTTGGGTTTTTTTATACACAGAAGCAGTAAATAAAGTTTGATACATCACCTGAACTAAAAATATGCAGATCAAAGCAGGAAATTTTCTGATGTTGTTACCACAATAGTAAAATCTTGCAGCACTCAGCTTTATCTACAAATACCTCCGTTCTGTTTTTAAATTTTGAGTTAGTCTATTAACTAGTAGAGTTTTGGAGAAATGCAAAATGTAATCATAGTCTATGTTTCATTATCACTTTTACATTTGCACTAAGAAAAAAGAAAGTTTTTTTTTGCCTGGATTAATCATAACAAGAATTTTTCTTAACAAGTGTTTGATATAACAATAAATATTTTAGAAACCTTGGGTTTAATGGTCAAAACTGGAAAAAGATTTTTTTTTAAAGATTCATTACAGTTACTAAAAGATTTGCTCTACCAAACAGTGGAGAAGGCAATTAAAGGGTTAAAAACACTGTAAAATTTTTATTAGAACAGAATTAGAAATAGAAGATCAGCCACTAAAATTTACAAATGGTGCTTTTCTGCACATTACAAGATTAAATATGTCTAAACTTGACAGGCAGAGATGAATTTGCAACATATCTCTGGTTCTTTGCCATTTAAGCAAACTTTTGCCCTCCATATAAAATGTAATACTAGCTCTAATAGTTTATAATATATGTTGCAGATTTAATTTTTATCGAGTTATTAACACTCATCTTAATTAGGTCAGATGTGCTATGGAGTAGAAAATCTTTATGCTGTAAGTCACAACATTAAAAGTTTATAATGTTTTTAGTAAAAGCTACAGAATTTGAACTAAACTATAATGTCATGCTCCTTTTCCAGTAAAAAAATAAAAATAAAACTGCATTTTATTCTTTGTAAATAAAGCTATTTACAAAGAATAAAATCCCCCCAAACAAAGCATCTCGTGGATGCTGGATGATCTCTATCTTCAAACGTATACAGGCAGCTGCTGGAACTTAACAGAGGGGCGATGGTGCAATGCCCGCATTAAATTCCTGCTGCAAAGCAGAAAAAAGAAGAACAATTTAAGTTATATAAATAAATAATGCAAGTAATATAAAATTTAAATAATTGTGTATCGAAAGAAATAAAATTAAAAAGATTTTTTGCGAAGCATCATCTGTAATTTAAACTGATTTGATTCTATCAAATTTCTTCCACAACCTCATGTACTTGCAGTATACATGGAGTTAATTTAACCTCTACAACCTCATCATTCCTGTTTTAAGGCAACCACTTTGCTTTTTTTTTCTTTAGAAGTAAAATCAACTAGTTTTACAGTGCATATAAGCAAAATGGTGCCAACACATCGTGTATTGACATGTATGCAACATACAATATTTCTAGAGAATAAAACTTAAATGATTGACTAGAAGAGGCTAAAACACGCTGTAGAGGAGAGAGCAACAGATGATGATCTCAGTTGTCTGTAACCTGATTAATCAGTTCCATTTTATAAACCACACATTTACATCAGCCACCTATTACTCCATACCTTAAATCTGCCTTTTTATTCCTGTCTTACCCTCCCTTACTGTCTCTCAACTCCTCGGTATCTCTACAGGCCTTTGTGGCCACCTCAGCTCATCTGATTCAGAGTCGTACGTCACGGAAAGAAGCCCCATCACGACAGTTAACCTGCTGTTCCCAGCATTCCCCACTTAGCTGCTGTAATCCTGGCGGCCATAGACAAAATAAACACACACAGTGGATTACACTCAGCTTGTGTATGTGTGTGTGTATGTGATAGAGGTGATAAAAACGAGGATGACTATTCTTGGTGCAGTTTAATCCTTTTGCAAACAGGCGTGAGTTCATGTGTGTGAGTTCATGATGGTCCTTCTCACCAGGTAGGCCCAGTCATTATTGATAACGGTCTGTGTGCATGGGGCTTACTGCAGATCCCCAGCTCTCACAAACAGAGACACACACAACAGTACAGAATTGGGCCACCCAACAATTTCTGTGAGCTGCTTTTCTTTCTTTTTCTTTCTTTGTGGTTTTAAAGACCATTTCTATTTAGCAGAGATTGATTGCCTACAAGAGTGGAACATTTCCATGCTTAGATTCACTCACATGGCTGACCCAGGGATGAATGTTAGTAGATTGACGATATATGCAAATACACAGCAGCTTCATTTGGATCTGTGTCTCATTCACATGTATGAGGTCTATTAAAATGAGTGCCAGCAGGCCTGTACTGTATGCACCATTGGAATGTCCATGCTTGAGAAAAGAAGTATTGTACTGCTGTTGCAGTAAATGAGCGTTGGTGGTAGGGTGGGGTCTGTATCAGTGTAGATACCCTAAAGAAGCTTAAACATATTAATGAACTTGAAGGGTTTAGTGTTGGACAAGGACAATAAAGTCCCTTTAAGCATGAAATGGGAGAATGACTTTCCTGCTGACCTCCCTTCACACACACTTCATCCTCCTTTCTGCTTTCTCTCCAGACCTCTTGCAGATCTTGACCTGTGGAGTGGGGAGGGTGAGTTTGGATGCGGTGTCCTTTCCTGCTCTTCGGATTGACCCTGTCTGATTCAACAACAGCAGCTGAAATGGCTTGCAGATGTGGCTGCACTGTTAAATTCGCGAGTTTGTCCGATGGGAAGTGTTGGGCAGAACAGGCTGGACCTCACAGAAGTGTTTACATGAAAAAGGTTGGATGTCAGCAAGTTTGTATCTGTGTATTTGAAAAAGTATGCAGATGTCGCTATACAGCGGCTCTGCATTCTGGACCATAAACTCATAATGTTTTATGTGTACTTACACATCCGTGGTGTTTGTATGTTTGTCCTCAAAAAATTTTCTGGAGGGGCTGAATGTGAGAACGACTCCATGACAAATGCTCACAACACTAAAAGAACAGGAGACAAATACAAATTATTTTACACTCTTTATTTACATTAAAAATTATAAGATACAGATGTACAAAAATGAAATTGTCATAGTTCTCGTGTTTGGCTTTTGTCTGTTTTGGTTTCTGTGATATTGTGATCTTGGCCTATAGTTCTGGTGTTTGGTTTCTGTTTTGTTTATGCTTTAGGTTTTGGGTTTTGTCATGTTCAGTTTTCCTGTTTTCCTTCATGTGCTCTGTATTTTCTGTTCCTGGCTCGTTAGTTCACCTGGTCTGATTTCTCATTCACTTCACCTGCTCCTAATTACTCCTTCTGTGTATATATGCCCCATTGTTTTCAGTTGTATTTGTCAGATTTTTATGACCCCTTTTGAAGTCCAGGGGTACAGGTTGGTAACAAAACAATGGGCCGCACAAGTCTATAATTTTAATACAAAACGGGTTCAATAAACAAAACAAGGTAATATAATAGTTCAATACAACAACAGGTGTCCTATACAAGGTTAACGTAAGTCCGGTAAAATAAACAAACAACAATTAGCACTTAACAAAAGGTGTCCTTAATAAAGGTTACAATTAACAATTAACTTACTTTAACAAAATTAAATAACGTCTCCTAACGAGAATTTAAGTCAAAAATATCTACCAAACCAAAATGCTCAAAACGTCTCCTATTGAGATTAACCAAAATACTATAATAACACAAATCACTACTCAGTACGTGAGAGTGTCTCCCCCAAGGGACGAATATTAACACCTTCCAGTTGGGTCCTTAGGCAAGACCCTTAACGCTACTGCCTAACAATTGTAAGTCGCTTTGAATAAAAGCGTCAGGAAAATGAATGTAATGTAATGTAATGTCTCTTCAATCCAAAACCACACAATATTGGGCAACTACAAAAGGGTTTACAAGGCTTACAAAACCACACGGGTCAAACACAACCAGAGCTCACAATCCCAATTGGCAAACTGAGTACGTTGTACACAGCTGCCCGAATGTTTGTAAGTCCTTCCTTTTAAAGACCGGGGGTCCCGTTGATTGGTCGAAGGAGCTTAACCATCATCCAATCCTGAAGATGGTTGAGGAGGTTGGTCCCAACGAAGATGTGTCAGGATGTACAGCGAACAATCTCCTGAGACGAAGAGGGGGGTTCGAGCTGGCAACTGCAGCCAATCCCCATCTGGCGGTTGCACAGTAGGATCTGCATACTCCATACACAGGCCACATGCCTGGGACACTGATCGATATGGTTTACTCCCTGTCGTGTGTGGTGTCCTGAGTTTTGGAAATGAACCCTTTTACCTGCACTGATCTGCCTCATCTGACTGCGTTTGGGTCCTCACCTCCACCAACACACGAAACATGTTCACATATCAATTTAAATATGAGAATATGTACATTTTTTTTAAAACCCAATGCAATGAGGAGAATATATTTTTTTGTATCCTTTCCCACCAATGATCAGACTTCCTTCTGAAGAACCAGTACATTGATCCCATCTGTGCAAAAGGGGGGATCCCAGAGGTCCCAGGCTGCCTTGAGCATGCTGGAGTGGTAACACAACTGATCAGGAAGGTTCAATAAGGGAAAGGAGACTTGTTATGGTTGGACTTTGTCAATGCGCATGACTCCATACCCCACAAACTAGTGGAAGTGGCACTTGAAAGACACCATGTTCCAAGCAGCATCAAAGTTCTCATGGATTATTATAACAGCTTTAAACTGAGATTCACCTTTGGTAAAGTTATATCTGAGTGGCAACGTCTGGAGAAAGGGATCATCACTATATGCACTATTTCAGTGACTCTTTGCTCTGGCCATGAACATGCTGGTCAAGTCTGCTGTGCTGGAATGCAAAGGCCCTAAAACCAAGGAATCCGTCCGCCCCATTCCGAGCATTCATGAATGACCTGACAGTAACAACAACATTGGTCCCAGGATGCAAATGGATCTTTAAGGACTTGGAGAGAAAAGCCAGAAAAATCCAGGTCTCTAGTCCTGAAGAGGGGGAAGGTGGCAGACCGATTCCAGTTCTCTCTAGGAGGTACCCGTATACCATCAATCACAGAAAAAACAGTGAAGAGCCATGTAAAAAACAGTTGACTGCTCCTTAAAGGATGCTGCTTTAATCCGGGCAGCCAACAAACAGATTGCTAATTACAGTCGACAACTCAGGTCTCCTGTTAAAATTCAAGGCATGGTTATACCAGCATACCAGCATTCTGTGGCCATTGCTGGTGTACAAAATCCTACTTTCCACTGTGGATGGGTTTGAGAGAAGGGTAAGTAGTCACCTCTAATGTTGGGCCTGCCAAGAAGCCTCAGCAGTGGTGCCCTTTATAACACCAAAATCAGGTTGAAATACCTCAGCGGCTTTGAATAGTTTGATTTCTTGCTTCATTTTTGGTAGCTCTTTTGTGTTGAGTAATTAGTAAACTAGTTGTGTTTCTTTGTTTAGATTATCTGTTAGTATTTGTTAACCCCCTCGTGTGTTTAGACTGGTCTGATCAGCCAGTATTTAAGTTCCCCTTTGTTTCATGTTTGTTAGGTCCATTTGGTCCTTTGTTAGGTTAGTTTGGTTTCTATGTTAAACAGTTAGTT
Organism: Rhadinocentrus ornatus; assembly: GCA_037177495.1. Taxonomy (NCBI): domain Eukaryota; kingdom Metazoa; phylum Chordata; class Actinopteri; order Atheriniformes; family Melanotaeniidae; genus Rhadinocentrus; species Rhadinocentrus ornatus. The sequence goes on from JBAMHW010000018.1 coordinate 5,017,934, forward strand.
TAAAGTTATTCCGAGTTACTGTTCTACCTTTGGATTAGTTTTGTTTGTTTGACCTCTTTAAAGGGCCCAAGATGTTTTTGTGAGTATTCTTTTGGGGTAAATAAAACCTGTTCTTTTTGCAGCCACCTGTGTTTTTCTCGGTCCATCACAGTCAGTTTGTTGACTGTTTGTTTGCTGTTGAGCTAATTTAATCTAGTGTAACATTACTTACACAAAACAACTGAAAGCTTAAACTTTTTCTTTTACCAATTTTTTTCATCTCTTTTTGCTGCAGGGATGCTCAATTTTTCTAAACATAACCACTCCATTTTGATAAATAACTCATATATTTTTTTTATGTTTAATAACGTAATGATGTGTACACTGCTGCTAAAAAGGCCACTTCTTTCTCTTTAACTGCACAAAAGCCACTTTCCCCACTGTGGATTTAGACTGTCAGCACTCAGATTACAGTGCCGGATAACTTTTTACATTAAGTACAGTCAAGCACATACACACATTACAAATCATGCACCTTGAGTGTTACAGGAACAGCACACAAACCTCACTGTTCTGACCTAATAACACACACACATACACACATATCTGAAGTCTTTGGACCTGAGACACTGTTTTTCTCTCAACAAAATGCTAAACCTGTGTGCGAAGGTATGCCTGGTTTTGCTCAAAAACTCTCTCCACACATTTAAATACACACACATACATGAATACTTTTCAACATAGATCTAATCAGTAGCTCCTACCCCCCCACCCTCCCCAGTTGAAACAGAGAACATAGAATTACTTTCTAATTTCTCCACTTTTTTGTCCTAATTTTTTTCCACAACTTATGTAAAGATTTTGTGTGTGTGTGTGTGTGTGTGTGTGTGTGTGTGTGTGCATGTGTTCAGGGCAGAGTAATGCCTTGGTGACATTAAACACGGTTGACGGGGAGAGGGCAGAATAAACAAGGTCCTGAGTAAAAAGGCTGCCCTTCAAACACTCTGCTCAGTGCATAGGCCCAGGATCAACTGTGTTTATCAAAGTCCCCTGGCTACTGAGAAAGAGAGACAAAGAGAGGGACAAAGAGAAAGACATAGGGTTTGGGAGAGGGGAGCAAAACTGAAGAATGAAGTAAAATGTTGAACATCCATGGACCCTGTAGTTAAGCCCCCCTTTTTTTATGTGAGCATAGTGAACAGTGGCTGATTTCTACAGTGTATTGGAGAAAAAAATCTGACTTTTTAGTTATGAATCACTACATACATTTACTCATAGTTTAGTTTTTAAACTTTAGCTTTTACTTTTTCCACTCCTTTGGAATAAAAACTTTAGATAAACAGATAATACTGTAAATAGAGCTGATCTGATTTACTGGGTAATAGAGAGAAATATGACAACATAACTGGAACAATTCATCCATTAGCCATCTGTAGAGGAGTAAAACTTAGGGATGCACGATATTGGATTTTTGGCCGAAATCCGATATGCCAATATGTTTCATTTGGCAGATGCATTTGCTGCTTGTTGCACTTCCAGTTAGATGCTAAACTGACTTTTGTTGCCCTGTACCTACATATGTGTAATGACAATAAAGTTGAATCTAATCTGAATATAAATATATTCAAACTGTTTTACAAATATGCACTAGTTCTTCTTTTTGGCATCACTTCTTTAAGGTGAGGACAATGTCTGAACAGACTGACCAGAGAATGAGAACAGCAGGATCTTCTAAGATTTTGGTATTAGACTAAGAGAAGCACATCACTGAACTTCTGCTGATAAGGAACACTTGCGAGATTTCAGACGAGTCTGTTTCTGTTCCCTGGAAGATCCACGTTGGATTTGGTGGCCTGTTTATTTAGCTAAAGCACCACTTTGAAGTACAGATAATAAAGATCTAGCTGGAGACAATGTTCATGAAGTGGTTAGTCCTAATATTTTCTTTTGTGGTTCATAAGTGGTCCTTTATCCCAAAGAGGATAACCCAATCCTCTTTTTGTTCGTATTCTATCCAGCTGCAAATACATCTGTATTTTTTAAGGTCTATAACAGACTGGAAAACACAAATAAACTCCTGAAAGATGCACCCATAGCTGCATCAATGAGGTACTGAATAAATATTGAAAAATTACATTGAGATGAAATCCATTGAACGCAAATATATTAAAGTGATTGATTTTAATCCTCATATTTTACCTGTAGGCTCAAGTAACAGCTTAGCCAAGTAACATTTCTCATGTGATTGACTGTCATGAAACTTGCAGCAGAAAATCATAGTTTCCAGAGGATGAACCATTAAGACCTTGTCTGTCACATTTATTGAGCCAGGCAAGTGTGGTAGCATGTGATTGCAAACCAGGACAGTGCCGAAGGCAGCGGTTGATTCTGCTGGGGGTCACTATGTGCCTACTGACTACTGACCAAGTCTTTGAAAATGGTTGAGCTGTAGTCTTTGTCTGTGGGGGTGACAAAAAGAACATAGAAGCTTGAACTTATTTGTCCCACTTGTTAATAATAATTAAGAATAAATTCCTTTCTGTGTTGCAATACCAAGATTAAGGAAAATACTGTGAACTTTATCTAGTGGCCTACAGTCCACCCCTCAATTTTAGTATAGTAGAGCCTGAAACGTCTTTGTTATTCTGTAGGAGAGCTTCATGCTTATTTGGGAATGTTATCTACAATTGGCTGTTGCATGCTGCTAATCTTATTGAATAACACTGGATGATTCACTTCAATGCTTGCTTCTCAAAACGCTTTGCTCTGGAAGGAGAAACTCCTATTAGTTCCAGTTTATAAGCTGCAATAAGCTGGTTTGGTTCATATCTGGAACACCCAATTTGTTCCACTCAGTCACCTTTTCAGACCAGTAGAATGGGGGTTCTACAAGACTCATTCCTTTACTTTATAATGTATATATATATATATATATATATATATATACACTGCTCAAATAAATAAAGGGAACCCTTAAACGACACAATGTAACTCCAAGTCAATCACACTTCTGTGAAATCAAACTGTCCACTTAGGAAGCAACACTGAT
>JBAMHW010000018.1:5057109-5073353 GCA_037177495.1 Rhadinocentrus ornatus
AGAAAGCTGCAACCTCCGCGTTAGCTTTGAAGTCCCTCTCCTCATCAGCTGCCTCCATCTGGTAAATGCTCCACCGACGTACACTCTTATTTTCTCCCGGTTATTATTTCTTTTTCTTTTCTTGGCTATTTTTGTCATCTGTCTCTCGGGCAAAGAGTATAGATGGCCCTCCATTTCAATGTAAGCTGGCAAGCTGAATCATCCACGGTCGTCTTGGCTTGTTTACACCATCCCCGCGCCCTCCCCCTGCCCCCGAAACAGCGGGGACTCGCAGGTAAAACGTACAAGGCTAACAATTTTGTCCCCTTTCGGCTACTGTATTCAAAGATGGCGAAGCAACATTGCAGCCTCCAGTTGGGTGCGCCGCCACCTATGTATTTATTAACAACTAATTCTAAGCTACGAGAACGCTTTCATTTGGATGGGACTGTGATAAGACTTTGGTTAAATACATATTTATTAAAGCAATTCTTGATTTTTGCTAACAAAATACCAAAAAAACTACACACTGTACCTTTAAGGAAGTGTACCTGTGCCTAAAAAATTGTAGGCACACAACTGTATGGTATTATGAACTTCCATACCATGTTGTCTCCTATAAAATGTGAATCAGATTCAGTGTAGTGTCTTGTGTGAGAAGGATATTGCATTATTGTTACTGCCTTATTAATAGTTGGGTCATCATATCCATTTAGAGCAGAACAATCGCAATGGTTTTAATGCAACAGTAGTCAACGAAGGAAACAGTCCAGGGATATAAATAGAGGGTTGGAGCCGATTCAAACTCATAAGTAAGAACATGGGAAGCAGATCACACTGAGTTCAATCAATTTTTATACAAATGGTGTTTATGTGGAAGTACATAATAGTAACAATCACACCAACTATACCTCCTTCCAATAAATGAAATTCTGTTACTTAATTGATAAGTTAGACTTTGCATGTTGTTTATTTTACACTGAGACAGAAATAGTTTTCTGTAAGAATTCCCCCACTTTACAATGACCGAGAAATCCATATGAGAAATGTTGGGGACGAAATTGTTCTTCAAAGATCCATTAAAGGGTGTTAATTTTCACATATTTGGGGCAAAAAAACAACAACATTTTTTCTTGTACAGAAGATAAATTAGCTTGTGGAAAACCGCATGCATACCCACAGGTGCATGATTAGGCACCTCGCCAGATCCTGCATCCCTGCATGCACACAATGGAGGAATTATAATCAAGTACTAGTTTCCCAGTGATATCAGGAAGGAATGAAGGAATATGAAGGAATATGAAGGAAAAAAAATTCAGTCTTTATCCAAGATTCACAACCTTCCATTATTCTTTTGTCATATCCTATGACAACCACGCCAATAAAAGGACCTAAACTTACCTAAAACAATAGATTTTATTAAGCCTAAACTAGTATAAAACTTTGGAAGTGAGGCATAATTTAATGTACAGTTACTCTCATTATGCATATTGAAAATATTAAAATGTCTTTGTTCTGTACTTACATTTAAAGTAAAAAGAACAACAACACAGGAGAAGAATTCAACAGACGGTCCACAGTTTCCATCATCTTGACAGCAGAAGCAGGGACACAGGGATGAAATACAAGCAGAAAATAACTGATGGTTGACATATCTGCACAGCAATAATAAAAAAAAGTTTGTGTTTGAGCAACTCTTCTAGAGAACACAAGGAACTGATCAAACACAACCAACATGATCTCTTCATCTTTCACCATTCACATATGCCGTAGAGCTCTGACTCCCCGAGCACTTGTTGTTCCTCTAATTCAGCTGACCTGGCACAAAAAGTCTGGGAAAACTCCCAGAGCCAAGGAGAAGAGGACTTTGAGGGTCATTATCACCTCCACATCTGCTTGTTTCACTCAAGTCTAGATTCCCCTGATGCTAATACCTGTTAGATAACTTCATGCTCAAAGACAGGGGGAGAGGCAGAAGACATGCCAACACTAGGTGGCAGTCTAATACAAAGCATGATGAGGGTATAGAGTAGGCATGATTCAGTCCAGACGAATGAAATGAAGAATTTATAGGCAACTCATAGACAGCTCCCTAGTTTTTAAAGATTGCGAGGAAACAACAGCATAGTCCAAAGCTATCCCAAAACAGCCCTCTCATTTGTTAACAGATGATTATCAGTTTGTAATTGCCTTATTTTTCAATCAGCTTGAAACACTCACACAAATGCCAGATTTGGTCAGTAATGGCTCTGTTAAGCGCTCATTTAACCATTGGAAAGAGCAGGGCAGCTAAGGGCTCCAGAGGAACGTTCACCCCGTTAGACAAAAAAAGACAGAGAATGGATGGCTTTATTCTGTCTTTGGCCTCCACTGTTCTCTGCTCAATATTCGCCTCTCAGCTTGTCTTCATGGTTACATAAACAGCATCTGAGACAGCCAGCCACATCCTTCGCATTAGATTCCATTGAATCTGCTCATAATGGCTGTGGTGGGGCTGTGCTTCATCGGGGTGGAGGTCTCTCCCCATCTCTTTTCTGTTTCATTTCTCTCTAAGTTGGTGGGACCGCTCTGCAGTGCTGCGCTAAAGCGTCTGTTAAGCAGGGAAGCCAACCTCCCTTCATGTGGCTGCAGAGGAATGATCGCCGCCACCGCAGCACAAGGAGCTGCTTCTGCGAGCAGTAACATGAGTCAGAAAACAACACCAGGCACCTCGAGCCACACTCAGCCACCATGTGCATGTTCTCTGAGAGTGCACATACGTGCTCGTCAATGGGGTGTGATTTCGAATAACTGATGTGTGTCTGCACACTGTACCTGTCAGCACTAACTCAACTTTGTGTGCATAGCCTCCATACAATAACCTCAAAGCATGTGAGCCTGTTAATCTCTCAGTGCATGTGTGTGGTTAAGATGTGTGCCGTCTGATTCCTGATTCCCAGACAGGAAATGTGTCTGCAAACACTCATGTGCACACAGTATGTGTCTGAGTGTATGAGTATGTGATATTTTAAAGCACGGCCATTTTGGCTGATTACCAGAATGGGACATACCTTCAAAGGGTTACTGGATGGTTAATATAAAGTATCAAGCTTGAGTTGGCAGGACACACCATTCTCAGTACCATGACAGTGACTTACATTCAAAATAACATTACATAATACAGTACTTCATCACATTGTACACAAAGGTTAAGTTTGTTTCAAGGAATGCACACTACGTGAATGGATTGTACCTCAGAAGTTATATTTATTCTCCTGACTGGATTTTAAATTTTTACCATTGTGTTTGATTTTACAGATTATTTCAATTCATTCCACATATCCATAAATGGAATGAAAGTCCTGGTTGAATTATGATGGTGATTTGCTGGTCATTTGCTGGTCATTGTATATTTAACAGGTTTGAAAACGTTTCCATTAAAATTTTGCTAAATTGGACATTTTCCTTTAAGATTTTGTAGTGAGCCTGCCCAGGAAAAGACTGGCTACATCTGAAAGTTTGAGCAATTTCCTAAAGAAAAATCAGATACTCATGAGAAATAAATCCCCCTTAAGGATCATTTATGTCCCTTTACGTACATAAAAAATTAGGTCTGTTTAAAATGTTTTCACTGCCCACATTCTTCGATGCGTGCTTTACATTGCCGTGGTTGCTAGGCCATACATCCACTAGAGGGCGGTACAGAGTTTAGAGTTCACCAGCAGTAAAGCAAACATGGCGAGGTGAGGTGAAATCTTAATGATGTATATTCTCAGAAAGAGACATAAAAAGAGGCAGGACAGTAGATGGCAGCAGAAGTTAAATTCACAGCAGCTTTTTCTTCTTCTTTGTTCTTTTCTGAGCTATACTACACAGCACTGCCCCCACAGTTTCCCATGGTACTGCTTGGTTTCATCTGGCAACCATGAGCTCTCTGAGAACAGACTGAAACATGCATGTAAAGGTCGGAGAAGACCGACAAAAGTTCTGTATCTGTATTTAAAGGCTAAATAATTAGGATTTTTTTTCTGTAAAAATAATTTTAAATGTTCTCATTTGTTGCGAGGGATAAAAGGAAGCTTCTCTATAAACAGTCTGTCTTCTACATCAACAATGTCTTTGTCAAGCTTTTAAAATAAGAGTTTCGTGACGGAATAACTTTGTTACATTGTGTAGGTCTTTCCTACTTCCTGGTTTCTTAACCAATCATATGCGACTCCCTAAGTTGCCTAACAACAACGCAGTGTTTGGTATTTTATGTCGGCAAAAGAACCTGCAGTAATGATGTTTTGGCCAAGTGAATAGAGTGTTTGTCCTTATAAACTTAAAAATACTATCAAATTAATTTATTAAGTGAGACTAAAGGAAAACAGCTGCTGCGTGGTATTTGTTGACTAATGTAGCTTTTGTTTGCACTCTATTTAATGCTAATTTAAATTAGCGCGTGAAATTAGCGCTAGCAGTACAAAGCACAGCAACTTACTGTGTGTGAACCATCGTCACTCGTCATCGCGATGTTTGCTGGTGCTATTTTCTCCGTCTTTTATAGACTGTATATAAAAGAGCCGTCCTCTCACAAACCGGCAACCTGCGCGAAACTCTCTGGGGGGTGGGAAGAACGCTTTCTGTGTTTTTCTCTATCAACTGCAGTTCTGATTTGAAACACTAGGTGTCAATGTAACTTATTTAGCCTTTAATCTAGAGCATAAATGAGGCTTCAGAACGTAGATTAACAGCATATCTTTGTTATATTAATTTAATCTTTCAAAATAAAAAAAATTAAAAAAAATAAAGCCATCTTGTATTGACAGTGGAGAGTTCCTTATTTTATCTGGCTAATGGACATAACAGAATCAGTGCTGTATTAAACTTTTTCATAAATGCAGGCACGTCACCAAACATGGGATTTTAGACTGTGGTAATATTTCAGACTTGCTAATGTTACTTTCTACTGTTCCTATAGAAAATGAGAACTGATTTGTTCTTAAATAATTAAAAAGAAGGTAACTGCACAGCGTACTTTCTTTTCTTTCTTTCTTTTTTTTTTATCTCTAGTGATTTGGAAATGAAATAGTGATTTCTTTAGTCCCTTTTAATTTTATTGACAGTATTTTTCATCCACTATCCCACTAAGACAGAGAATGTGCTTTTATCCTCAACAGACGAGCAATCTAGTCTATTGCTCTTTGTCATAAATGCAAATGGAGTCTGGAAATAAAGTGGCTGTTACCACAAACCAGACCAACTCCAAAAATTTTGTGGCCAGATGACAAACTCCACATGAAACATGTAGCATTGCAAAAACTGGAGAAGACAGGGTAGACCAGTGTCATCTGGTGATTCATACAGATGTGGGCATATCCAAGTTAGCATGTTCATAAATCTTCACTCATTAAATGAGTAGAATGTTTAAAAGTTATTCGCAGGTCAAGATTTTTTCTCCTCAGGAAAGAAGTTTGGAAATGAACAATTTTAAGGACCATATATACTGTGTGTGTATATATATATATTAGGGCGGTCAAATGTCATTATCAAACCTTACAAATTAATTATGATTAATCACCATTCCAGACTATGCCTGAAATTTGCCTGTTTTTACTGTGTGTATCAACAGGAAGAGCCAATGAAACTGCTTTTCTTCCCTTGGGTAAACATTAGATGTCCAAGGGTCAGTAAACGTAGCATGTACTTCTACAGGTGTGTCCGGATATCAGGGTCTGCACACTTCGAAGTGCAGATTCGTCAGCCACGTACCTCATCACGGTGCGCAAAGTACTGTCCGAATTCACAGAATTTGAAGGACCCTCCAAATCCACACTTCATTAGGCCTCAAATGAAGGCTGCTGGTGATGCATCCTTTGCGGGCTCTTTTCTCCCTGAATTCATTGTGTACAAGAAAGTGGCGAATCAGCAACCAAGCTCAGAGGAGCACGTTTTAGGTTTCAATTAAGCTTTTTTTTTTTCAACTATGTTCTTTTTAACTACACTTTGGTAAAAAGGCTACAAAACCAAGTGAGTGTTTGTGCAGCAGTGATAAAAGTTCTACAGCAGCATCACCCAAAGTAAACACCTGTTGATAAAATTGGTTATTTGCAAGTTTTTCTTTACTTTTTTTACGTTAGATGATCACTTTAGTTAATAATCGGTTCAATCCTCAACAGAAGGATTGAAGTGAAAGTTTCCACCCAAAAGTCCTTTGTTGTCAGCTTACCTACCTATGTTTTAGTGACTGTCTAAAGCGTGGTTTGGAGAATGCTACCACAGAAAGTGAAAAAAACTCTCTTCTTTTTTTTCTTCTGCGTCTTCTTCTTCTTCTTTTTTTTAATGGCCAATCCAGACAACTTTTAGGTGCAATCTGCCACCTACTGTGAAAAACAAACTTCCTTAGCCAAATTTGACAGCACTAATATATATATATATATATATATATATATATATATATATATGTATATATATAGACAGCTTGGTTGGTTGCTGATTTGTATTGGTGATTCAAATTAAAACAACTAAAGACTAAGGTAGAACTCCTCTAAGGTTTAAGCAGCATCACCCAACATTCGTTGTGAATGCAGACACCACTGGTAAATGGCCCAGTTGTAGCCAAGTCTATTACGGGTAGCCTGTCTCAGCTGCTAATGAGGTGACAGTGCAGGCAGGGTACACCCTCTTCAGGTCGGCAGTCTACAGCCACACATAAATGTAACCTACAATAAACAGTCATACACTCACTTATATTTTATATTTTGTTTTAAATATAATTAAATCCTATATAAAATATAGGATTTAATTTTCAAACCAATATATGACTTTGTTTGACATTAGTTTAATTTAATCAATAACATCACACGTATTCTAAAATTGGTGTGCATTTTGGTCTATGATGTGGTGTTATGATTTATTTTTCTTTTGAGATGTTTCTGTGGCTTCAGTCCCTTGGTTCGGAAACAAGCAGATGCCCATGGGACAGGGCCAACTAATTGGACCAGACCATAAACCAGCTGGTGTATGGTCAGTTTGTTTCATTTGTTTGCACGGTTTTGTTTGAGTTAGTTCTTTTTGTTACCAGTTATTGAAATAGAGTCTGCAATGTTGACCTCTTTTATGGGCCTGATTACTCATTTATTTTGGAAATTGTCTGGATTACTTATTTTGGGTTCAAATAAAAAAAACCTTTTTTTAACTTTAAAACTGTACCTGACGGTCCTTCACTACTCAGTCCATCACTTACACATAGGATCAGTTTATAATCATGAGTAAGCTAACATCCATGGTTTTGCACAGTGGGAAGGACATGGAGAACTGAGATTTGAACCAGCAACCTTCTTGCTTTAAAGCAACTGTACATTCAGAAATTATTTAATATTTCAAAATGAACTTTCTCACCTCACACGCAGATTAAATGTGTACATAAATTGCACCTCAACAGTCATTCCTGGTTAGAAATTGCAAGCCAAATTGAGAACCACCTTTAAAAGTAACTCATGTTATATAAGATGGTCAAACAGCACGAGAGCTGAGCATAAATTCTGTACAGCACTAAATAGCTACAGCTGTAAAATAATTATGGTGCATGAAAAAGTAAAATATTTACATTAAAGGCCAATATTTAAAGAAAGTGAACCTTTGCTGTTTAAAAAAAAAAACCTTAGGGGTACTTTCATGCTTTCAGAAAGCACATTCTGGAGTCTTATAAAACTATTAATGAATTTTATTAAACCAGATCATTAAAAAAATATTGTCATAACACAACAGGAATGGTAGAAGAGCGATCCTGGAACCAGTAATTGCTAACTGGGACAGTTGTTAAACTTTTATTGCATCTATATGCAGCAGTAATAAAAATTCTGGTCCAGGCTGGTGTGACAGTGATTCCACTGTAAACACGCCGATGTGACAGCAGTGTTCAGACATCCAGTTTAACAGCAACCACAATACGCTTTATTAGGAGGTTATTAATCATCAGCTCTGTCGTTACTTCAGAGAAATCACACTTTTCCCTTCAGTTCGGTTCTCAGTAACAGAATCGTTATTATTTACTTATTTATTCAAAGCACATAAAGTGTCTTCTTCTTAAGGTCTTCTTTGTTTACTTGGTATCATTTTTGAGCCCTAGAAGCCAACAAGATAGTTTTTACCTGTTATGTTAGGCCCAGTTTTCAGAAAAATCAGACCCAAGATAAAAGATCTGTTGCTCCACAATAATAAGTTATATACATGTTTGTGGTGTCTAGGGACATCTTAGGACCCCAGAGAGAAATGCGGTGTCTGTTACTATGCCTGAGTAAAACAGAGTAGCAATGTGAAATTTCTATTGTTGCCTGTTTTTTGACAAAGGATGACATGATACTAAAATTGAGTCCATGCACACTGATGCCACTGGTCATTTCTAAACATTCATTTTTGCACTAAAATACACTCTTATGTGAACATTAGGGTCTAAACCTTGATAAACAATTGAAGATAAACATAATCTTTTTTTTTACATTAGAGGTGATTCTGTGTCACCTTTTCAGTCCTCATAAGGACGTTGGTGTGTCTTTGGTACTTTAGTTGATGTTTTGATACATCTTGCTGTCGTTGTCTTGGTTGTACTTTTTAGGAACTCCTAATGACTACCTGAAAAAGCTGTAAGAAATTCTCTGTGTTGTTTCTGTGCAGGTGTAGCAGTTGGTTGTCTGGTGTAAGGTTGGATTGAAAGGTGGTACTTCTATTCACTGTATCCTTTTATACATCAACAGATATCTTTTTATTCTTTTTACTTCTCTCCATTACTGTATTTTTTTTTGTTTGTTTGTTTGTTTGTTTGAGTTTGTTTGGCATTATGCTCTTACTCATCTCTGAAAATGTTAGTGCAAAGAAATTTTACTGTGAGTTTGCAAATATTGGGAGATCCATTAGAAAAATGCCACGAAGTGTTTTTTCTTTTCTTCTAATTTGGCTCTAAAAACAACTGACTGCAAGCCACACGACAGATTTATATGGCATCTATCATTTTTAAACAAAGTAATTTAACAAAATTCAAAATTTCACTTCAAAAGGGTGAGTCCAGCAGCCACAATCAGATTAAGTTCAGTCTCATGCTGATGGGAATGTCAGATTATGGATTTAAAGAGGCTCAGAGGCTCCTGCGCAGATAACATGTGGTTGCCAAAAACCAGACCACAGCATTTACCATCTGCACACCCAACTTAAAAAAGCTGGGATGCTGTGTAAAATGTAAATAAAAACACATTTGATTCCCAATAAAACATAAACAATATATCAGATGTTGAAATTATTTAGTTTAACTGGCAACAGGTCAGTCACATGACTTGAGTATGAAAGGAACAGATAAAGCTAGAGAATCACTAATCCACAGCAAACGTCTAAAGATTCTGGAAAAATTTCAGAAAACATAAAATTAAAGATTTTGAAGATCCTACAATCTACTGTGTATAATGTCATCAAAAGATTCAGGTAATCAGGAGGAATCTCTGTATGCATTGGACAAGGCCGAAGGTCAAATAATGTTATTCTGATAGCAGCAACATGTCTGTAAAAAGTAGTTCCAGGGTGATTCAGCATGGTGTAGCATCCCCTCTTCTTCTAACACCTGTCTGGAAATGTCTGACAAGTGAGGAGACCAGTTGCTGGAGTTTTAGGAGAGGAATGTTGTCCCATTCTGGTCTGATGCCGGATTCTAGCTGCTCTAGAGTCCTGGACCTTCATTGCTGGATTTCTGCTTCCATGATGCTCCAGATGGTGTGTATTGGTGAAAGGTCTGGACTGCAGGCAGGCCAGTTCACCATCCAGACTCTTCTCCTGTAAAGCCAAAATATGTTGGATCCAGGATGTGGTTCAGCATTGTCTTGCTGAAATCTGCAAGGCCTTCCCTGAAAGAGATGTTGTCTGGATGGGAGCAGATGTTGCTCTAAAACCTCCATGTACTTTGTAGCATTGATGGAGCTACACAGATGTGGAAGGTGCCCAAGCCATAGGCACTAATGCAGCCACATACCATCAGAGATGCAGCTTTTCACCTGATAACAAGCTGGATGCTCCCTCGCCTCTTTAGTCTGCAGGACACACCCTCCATGCTTTCCAGAAAGAATTTCAGATTTTTGTTCATCTTTGAACTTTGCCTCAGACTATTTTGAATTAGTTTTGGTCCAGAGAAGATGGCGGAGTTTCTGGATCCTGTTCACTTGTGGCTTCTTTGCTTGATAGAGCTTTAACCTGCATTTGTGGATTTCAGGGTGACCTGTGATTACAGACACTGATTTCTGGAAGTCTTCCTGAGTCCATGCAGTCAATTCCAGTAGAAAATCATGTCTGTTTTAATGCAGTGCTGCCCGAGGGCTTTAATATCAGCAGAATCCAGTATAGCAAGATTGGTGAAACTATGACTATCTTTCCATCTGAGAGACTCTGCTTCTCTGAAATGCTCCTTTTATACCCAGTCATGTTACTGACCTGTTACCAGTTAACCCAAATGGTTGTCAAATGCTCATCAAGTTGTTTTTTATTCATACTAAATACTTTTCCAGCTGAGAAGTGTTTTTATTTTCCATAAAATGTTAAAATGTCTTAGTTTAAACGTCTTAAATAAGTCATAAAATATGGTTTAATAAGATGTGCAATGAATTGCATTCTGTTTTTACAACTTTTTTGGAATTGGGGCTGTATGTGTTGGCTTGCAATCACATTCCCTCATTTTCTGTATAAAGATTACATCCACAGTGTGAGCATTAGTCCTGTATCCGGGAGCCTCGTATGTTATTGGAATGCACTAATGGGAGTGTAGCCAACTTCAGTGTTACATTACACCTTCTAACCTTTGTACCCCCCACTCACTGTGTGTTTTGAAACTTTATTCCCTGTTATCTAGTAGTAAAGTGAGCTTTGAAAGAGTTCTGTGATTCATTAATTTAACTGTCCATGGTAGGAAGGGTTAGAGTAAAGGAAAAGGGGTGCATACTTTTAATGAGGTGTCCTGGTTTCGCGACTATAACTAGAGGATTTAGATGAGTGTGCAAGCGGATTCACTTTCTTTCACTGCTGTGGGAAAGTCCCCCTCCACTCACCTGCTGCTGTATCCCTTTCAACCTTAAGAAATTCCTGTAGTCTGCTTCCTTTCTTTATCCACATATTCATGGCTGTGTTTGGCTTTTGAGGTGGGGTTTGTGGTTTGCAGGACAAGGTGTGTGTGATTAAACACACCTGGTCAAGACTGGCCCCACCCATCTATCCCTGGAGTACACGTCATGTCAATACACAAGTAGTGTAAAGGGGGCTGCTGCGAATGTGTGTGTGTGTGCGTTTGTATACACACATGTTTACCCAGAGTGCTGCTTTCAGCAACTGGTGTGAAGGAATCCAACTCCAGTGGCGGTGACCCTCAAGATTTACTCCCCCTCCTCTTCCTCCTTCTTTCCTCTCTTCTCTTTCACCCTCTTCATCATATCACCCTTTCACGTCCTGCTCCTGAGAGACAGCTGCAGAAGACATTATGTTGTTCTGCATGTGCATGTTTGTGCAGTTGGGTGAAAGATAAAAAGAAAATGGGAAGATAAGGGAAGACTGTGATATACGGGGAGAGGGAGCATTCGACACAGTGGAAACAAAAAGCTCACTGAACTTTCGCCGACACATATAGGCCCGTTTCCTGCCGTATGCCCTTAAAAGCATTTGGATCTGGTTTGAAAACAACCCCTATGTAGCCTCTTCAACATATGTCCTCCAGATCTACATCACTTGTGTGTGTCTGCGAGGAGGGGGAGGAAGGTGGGGCCTCCTTTTGTCTTCAATCAAAAGGAAAGTCCTTGTTATGCGTTTTAACATTTGACCGCTCCTTCACTTCCTGTATATTGAGCAGTATGGGTGGTGGGCTGGAGCTCAACCCCGATGTTAGTGGTGTTTATCTTTATGGTTGCCTCACCACAATTCAAAGGGTCATTTTAACCATAATTTCAAAATTGCTTATTCAACTGCATTTCTTGGAAAAACATAGACATTCATATCACTTCTCTTCATGTTTGAAATGTTTAAGTCAGATGCCAGAATCAATGTGGTCTCCCTGAGCACCTTCATCACTGTGGGCAAAACCATACGAAATTTAGGTCTTGATTTATAATTAAGATTGTTTAGTTGTATGCACCTACTAAAGAGCAAAAATGAAAATGTTTTCAGTTGATCTTGAACTGCTTTGGTAGTGATCTTTTTAACTGGAGACACTGGTTTTGCAGAGCGGCATCTTGTTGTAGGACACCTGGTGGTGGTGGTGGTGTAATGGTATAGGGAATGCTTTCTTGTCACACTTACTACAGACTGAGCATCATTTAGATGACACCTGAGTATTGTTGCTGACCATGTCCATCCCTTTATGACCAGAGTGTGGCATCTTCTGATGCTACTTCCAGCAGGATAATGCACCATGTCACAAAGCTCAGATCATCTCCAACTGCTTTCTTGAACATGATGATGAGTTCAATGGACTCCAGTGGCCTCCACTGTCACCAATCCAGTTGAGCAGCTTTGGAAGGAGGTGTGCTGGGTGTTCAGCCGACAACTCTGCAGCAACTGTGTGATGCTGTCATGTCAATATGGAGCAAAATCTTTAAGGAATGTTTCCAGCACCTTGTTGAATCTATGACACCAAGAATTAAGGCAGTTCTGGAGGAAAAAGGGGTCCAACCTGGTACTAGAATATTGTACCTAATGAAGCCAGTGAGTGTATGATCAATGTCAATCATATAAATCCATAAAGCAACATAGATTAGTTGTTTTGTAATTACACAGAGCCTAATTATTATCTAATATTCCTTTATCTTTATATATTACTACCAATGCTACAATGTAGGTACCAGTTATGTCTAAAAGTGGAAGAGACGTGCCTGAGGGCAGCACGGGCTAGAGACGGAGCACCGGTGGTCCCGTAGACAGCAGACAGTACCTGCCCGGGAGCCGAGCAGACCGCAGGGACAGTTCAGGCTGGGCAGCAGGGGCTCCAGGGGCTGGGCATTCTCCTCGACGCCGCGGACCACAGGCGGCGACAGAAGTGCCATCTCCTCGGCGGCGCGGACCACAGGCTGATGAGAAGCGTCTTGACCGTAAACCCCCTCGGGAACAGGAACCAGAGGGGAGGCCATTCTGCCTGCTGGGTCCATTTCTGGTCAGATCCTTCTGTCACGGAAACTGTGGATATGGTGAGGACCCAAATGCAGGCAGCTCAGGCAGGAGGCAGGTCGGTGCAGGTAAAAGGGTTTATTTGTCAGGAACAGGAAACCACACAAACCGGGATGAACCAAACTAAAAGATCAGACCAAGCACTGAAAACGCCGGGACTTAAATACACTGACAGACAAATTAAACACCCGAGCAAACCAGTCCAGGGGACGAGGTTCAGAGGGTCGACCTGGAGGCTAAGAAGACTGTGGTAGGACCTCCGGCGGTCGACCCGAAGGGCGTGCAGACCTGGGCCGGATCCTGGGCGGCAGACCCGGACGACGGAGCACAGGCCGGGACACTGACAGACAAATTAAACACAGGTGACGTGCATGAGCAATCAGACAAGGCGTGCTAATGAGCAGAAACCCAAGAATGCAAAACTAAACCCTGAACACCAAAAACCAAGAACAAAAACAAGAAA
The DNA here is from genome assembly GCA_037177495.1 of Rhadinocentrus ornatus. Taxonomy (NCBI): domain Eukaryota; kingdom Metazoa; phylum Chordata; class Actinopteri; order Atheriniformes; family Melanotaeniidae; genus Rhadinocentrus; species Rhadinocentrus ornatus. The sequence continues at coordinate 5,070,695 of JBAMHW010000018.1, forward strand.
CATGACCAAACTAAACCAATGAAATCAAAACAGAAACAGAAACCATGACAACAACAAGAGATTGTTCTTCAAACTACCAAAAAGACACAAAAGCCCAGTAAGATGTGATGACTGGCTAGTGGCTATCAAGAGTATCAATGCTAACAGTACACATTGGATTCCTTAGAAATAATCAACAATTTGTTCAGATGACTGTGACTGGTGAGTAAAACATTTGTTATGATATTACTGTTTTTGTATAGATGCCAAAAATACCATGAAACGTCTGGCATCTGTTGGTGGTTTTTGTTAAGTTCTCAATTTTTCTTGTTAGCAGCTCCTTCACAATGTGATGGTGGACAGACAATAAGGTCATTAGTTCAGTCCTACTGCCACTAGCTTCACCACATATCTTTTTCTAGCCTTGACACCGAGGGGATCAATATAACTGTACTACAAGGTGGATGGTTTTCTATCAAAAAATGATGAAATACCTTAAAATTATGAGAGCAAGTTGCACACTTCAACATGGATGCTGGTAAAATGTAGGGTTTGGTTTCCCTGGCAAGCTGTTCGTGGTCACGTGACCACTGTGTTGTGACGTAGGTCTGTGCCTGCCCATGGGGAGATAGGGATCAATTTGCCATTAGAGCTTCTAACTACAAAACTAATGCTCACAATAATTGGCTGAATAAATAAATTACAATGGCTTGGCAGAAGTTTGTGCTCTCTGAGTGCTTCTAGTATAAAATATTTATACTGCAATCTTAAGTTGTAATAAATGTGAATCAACCTTTAAATCTTCATAAATTTACATGGACCACTGTGTGTGTTTGCAGTGAGGGGTTTCTGCGAATGAGTGCTTCTCTGTGTGTGTTTTACTGGCATGGGTCCACAGTATGTCCATATGTGTTCATGTCAATGAGTTTCCCGTTAGCGGCAGCATTGTCTCTGTGTATTTGCTGAGTGTTAATCATTGTGTGGGTCAGTGTGTAGTTTGTGGCATGGCTCTGGATGTGGCTCCTTAATTAAAATGTTAACCAGGCCACATGGACAATGGATGCACTGTTTGTCCTCTTCGTGCTGGACTGTGTCTTTCTGTTTTCCTCGCCGTCTATTGGTTTCTCTTTCTGTATCTCAATGTGCTTCCTCATCTCACTTTTCATCATCTGAAACATCCATTTTCCTTTACTGTTGGTGAAACTGTGAACCCACAAAAAGACACTTTTTCAAATATATATATTTTTTTGCTTCCAGTTTTTGTGCTTTTTTGGATCAGTTTTCTACTGTAATGTAGATACTTTGACAGGCTTCTTCATTTTCTACCTAAACACATTTCAACTCTGTCTGAACCACACAACTCATGAATCTGATTATGCTCAGGCACGCTAATGTTACTGAATTACCTTCACAAGACTGTTTACGTGAGTTCCCATATGTGTACATGCATGTCTCTACATGCACATTTAAAATACCTCTTTGGCTTCATGCATGTACTCTTGGTTCAGAGCAAATAGTAAATAAATTTGCACATCTGCAAAAAGCAAGGAACAAGGCAACATACAGCTGATATCTATGTCCATTTGTTATACTGGTTTTAACAAATGGACATAGATATTGTAACTTTACCAACAGGTTGGCATTTCAAGTTTTAAAAGCAACACTACATACATGCACCACACACAACCCTCCCACCATGCCCCATGGGGGACGCCCCAGGCGGACCAGAGGACAGTGAGCCCCAAGCCCGGCCCACCCCAACCCCTCCAGCCACCACTCCACCCCACCCAGATGCAACAGACCAGGCACCCCCCAGAGCCAGCAGCCCATCAGCGCAGCCAAACCCGGTCCCGGCCCTCGCGGCAACCACCTCCCCCCGCCACCCAGGGGGAACAGGGGTGCGAGAGGTCCCAATTAACATCACCCTCCCCGCTCCTGCCTGTTTATGAAGTGTACGTTGTTTGGAATTAAAATTGAGGGGCATTGACCACATTGTGCTGGGAGTGAGGCCATCTTAGGTGCCCACCCGCCAAGTACTACATGGCATGCCCCCCAGATGTTGTTTGTGTGTTGTGTTTCTTGTGTTTTTGTAGTCTAAGTGCAATTAAAACTGAGAGGCATGTTGCCACAGGGTGCAGCTGAGGAGGCCACTAAAATGGCCCCCTCCGCTCCACCCTGCATGTCTCACATGCCTCCCAAGTCCCTACATGTGTGTGCGTATGTTTTTGTAAGAGAGAGCGGGAAAGAAGAGGGAGCCGGGCCTCTGGTGGTATTAGGCATCCCCGCTCCCCCAGAGGTCCCCCAGGGACCCCCGCCCCCCATGACCGGGTAACCGCAGACAATGGGCCACCACCAACCCCAGAAGGCACCCACCCCCCACATGCTAGGGGGGAATAAGAGAAGAGGGAGGAGGTCAGCAGGAGTGCCCCAGACCAGACGCACACTACCCCCAGGCCCGCCCAGACCCCCCCAAGCGCAAGTAATCCCGCCCCACCCCACATACACAGCCATGTCCTTGCACACTCTCACTCATCCTAGCACACACGCACCTCCCCACGCACACACCATAGAAACATACACACAGCAAACAAACCTCCCAATCTCACCCCCCAGCATCTCCCCCTCCCTCCCACCATGCCCCTGTGGGAGACGTACCCGGCAGACCAGAGGATGGCGCACC
>JBAMHW010000018.1:5073453-5088118 GCA_037177495.1 Rhadinocentrus ornatus
CATGTCTTCACAAACCTGGAGCCAAAACCTGTGAACGGGTGTGCAGGACCACAAGGCATGGAAATAGTTGTCAATGGGTGCAATGTAAGCAGATGTTTGATTGTGACAGACCCATCCTGAACACATATATATCCATATATATCTATATATATATATCTATATCTATCTATATATATCTATATCTATATCTATATCTATATCTATATCTATATCTATATCTATATCTATATCTATATATATATATCATAGCATGTCTTTTTCTGTCTTTTGCCGTGTTCATGTATCCTGGCCTGTAACTCTAGCATACTTTACAGCTCTCCAACAATTATTGCAGCCCCACTGTGTTTCTGATGGTCTGGTATCTGATTCACCTGTCCGTGAGGATCAACATTAGAGCTGGGGCAGAGGTGAGGGGCATGAGGGGAGGAGGGTATGTAGTAGTCCCCCTGGAGAATGGTGCATGAATGAGTGTAACCAGGATCAAAGTGCCTCTGACACCCATATGTCCCATGGGCCATGTAGCCCTGTACCCAAATGCCCCCTTCTCACCACCATCATCCCCCACTCTTCCAAGCATCAAAGCTATTGATCCCGACCAAGAAACAGGTGGAGGAATTTGTGTATGTGTGTGTGTGTGTGTATGTTTTGAGCTCCCTATCTTTCAGCACTGCAGCTGGACATCTATTTTCAGGCCGCCATTGAAAATGAGGAGACACTTCCTCTTTTCTAACCAGTTTCCTCTCTGAAAAAAGCCCGGTTCTTTGCCACTTAACCTCTGCCACTCACACACACATATACTTACACATTTCTAGAAACACAACATACAATTTAACACCAACGACAAAGTCACATACAGGTTATTTTATGACACATCTGAGTGCGATGACAACTGGATGAACACTTTTTCCTGAATCCACAACAAATGATAAACCTTTGACCATGTTTCCATAGTACCTCTATTATGATTTGAACTGTGAATTGTAATCATCCACTCAAACAAAGTATCAACAGCTCATATAAGCAAACACTTGACCGCAGGAACTTGAAGGTGGTTAAAAATAAAAGAAATGATGTCATTATGTAGTTTCATACTTCCAGGGAATGGGAGGGTAAGAAGAACGAAGAAGCAAAACTATCCATGATCTTCTTGCAAACTGACCATGCGTATTCTGCTCTTACACTCAAGCACTTACACCCATGCACACAAACTCCTCAGTCACCTACATTTCCACTTTGCAAATTACAGCCTGAATTACGGCCCTCACCAATCACCGTGGTCATCTGTCAACATCCCGTCAATCATGAGTCTCCAGGGTTTTTGTCGCCATGCAGGGCGGTCGAGGCAGACTCAGAGTGGTCATTTTCTGCAGCAGCCTGTAGTTAAAGTCCATGGGAACAGGAGGTTGACCAGTTTTGTGCCCTGCAGACCCTTGCAGAGCTGGTGGGGATTGCAGGGTTTTAAAATGTAAATACTGAAACCTGTTTGAATCATAAAACTGAAAGCTGCACTTAACGACCTCATTCTGTTTTGGAAATTTGTTTTGCTGGAAGCACCCTTTGCCATGCATACTGTGCAAATTGAGGAAGTACGTTGGAAAAACTTGAAGCTGCATACTGCATACGGCATTTGTTACTTTTGTGCAGCATTCAATGCAGTTGGACATCAGAGATTCATGCCCGTAAATGTCCAGTTTGCCATAACTATTGTATTTGTATCTGCCAGCTGTGAAAATGGTTAAGTGTGTAAAAAGTGCGAATTTCATATCTTGCAATCAAATTATGAGATTTATGAGCCCTGCTAATATTTTCTGTTTAATAGCATGTTGCTAACAGCAACATATTTTTTGCAGTGGATCTTTTGTTCTTACCACTAACTGACACACCATCCTTACACAGTGTTGGGGATGGTTTTGTTTTCTTTCATTTGTCTAATATGCTGCAGTCAGTGGCAGAAGGATGCCCCTATCACAAACCAAGACATCCCAACAGTGTCCATGTTTAAGTCATCAGCTTACACAAAAGAAAGATCAATGCATTTGTGACTTGAAGATTGGACCACTGCAACTTCTTGTCATTGTTTTGTTACATTCAAGGTTTTGAAAAGCCTCTGGCTGATCCAAAATGCTGCAGCAAATGCTCTAATTAAAACTAGACAGAGAGATAATTCTCCTATCTTAGCTTCTCTTCATTGGCTCCCTGTAAAATCCAGATCAGAATTTAAGATTTTTCTCCTCTCATATAAAGCCCTTACTGACCAAGCTCCATTAGATCTTAAAGCTCTCAAAGCATTTTTCTCTGTGACTGCAAGTTATTTGTGATTCTGAGAGGTTGTAAAAGTAGAAACTAGAAGTTTTCAGGGCCCTTTATGAAGAAACAGCTCCCAGTTTGAGTTCAGGAGGCAGACACACTCTCTGGCTGTGTTTCCCTTACAGTATTTTGCTAAATAAAATTATTTTAATAAAGTTATTAATAAAATTTCGACAAAGTGCAATTGCAATTTTCAGGTGTTTCCTTTACATGGCATTTAGCACATTAGCCGTTATTCTCTGAAAATCTCGTCATTTGCTGTCATGGATTGCAGTTATATTTTTTCTTAAATTGTTTTTAAAAATATTTCTGATTCCTCCTGCGACTTCTCATACTGCGCCATATTTATTTGAAATGAACTGGTCACATGACCCCTTACTTCACGTTTCCATTACACTTCTGCAATATACTTCTATATCGACACGTGTGAAAAACCACCTCATGAGAGCGTAAAAACCTTTTAGCGATATTTGAGAGTTTTTTTTTAAATGTAGGGGTTTCCATTATCGGTTTTTATGGCAATATTTAGGTTTTGTGCAATTTTTAGGGAAAATAGAAATGCACTTTCTATCTTTAAGATTAGGCTTAGAACTTTACTTTCTAATGAAGCTACAAAGGAGACCTGCTGTATATGAATGTATGACATTATTTCTGTTATTAATTTGTCTTTTTATTTTCTCAGCAGGTATCCCTGGCTTTGAGTTATGGTTCTTGTTGACCCCTCTTTTCTGTCTTCTCCACCCCAAACCAGTCGAGGTTGATGGCTGCCCTTCTTCTGGTTCTGCTTTAGGTTTTTCCTTCCGATTAAGCAACAGTTTTCTTTCTCCACTGCCACCACCAGCATCTCTCAGAATGGAGGCTTGAAATGAAGAAGAGATTTCATGCTATCCGCTGGTTTCCTTAGCTAGGCTATTTTTTATTAATTAAATTATATGAACACAGTTAATGTAAATTGGACTAATGTGAATCTGTGGGTAGTGATCGAAAGAACAAGATCGCGAATACAAGCGGCTGAAATAAGTTTTCTCCGCAGGGTTGTTGCTGCTCCTCCGCATTGAGAGGAGCCAGATGAGATGGCTCGGGCATCTGGTCAGGATGCCTCCTGGACGCCTCCCTGGTGAGGTGTTTCGGGCACGTCCCACCGGAAAGAGGCCCCGGGGAAGACCCAGGACACGCTGGACGGACTACATCTCTCAGCTAGCCTGGGAACGCCTCGGGATCCCTCTGGATGAGCTGGTGAATGTGGCCGGGGAGAAGGAAGTCTGGGTTTCCCTGCTTAGGCAGCTGCCCCCGCGACCCGCCTCTGGATAAGCGGCAGAAAATGGATGGATGGATGGGTGGGTGGGTGAATCCTAATGGATTTCTTTTCATTACAATTGGGCTACAATTAATTGGATTGAACTGGATTGTCTGTAAAAGTGGTTTGAGATGACTTTGTTGTGAATTGTCATTTTTTAAATAAAGCTGAATTGAAGTAAATTAAAATTTTTACTTGGACATTTTTTAGTTTGTAGCTTGAATATAATGTGTTTATGTCCCTGTGTAAAACTCACCTTACCACTTTGAGTTTAACCTCGCTGACCTTGTGCCTGTGACGCCGTGTCAGGAATGAGTTTGTGAGCAAGTGTGGATGAAGTTCCCTGTTGCATGATGAGCCATCCTTAATTACGTCTTACCTTTTAAGCTCACCCTCAGTTAATTAGAGAGCAACTGGAGATGTGAGGATCACTTCACAGTCCAAGTGTAAGAATGAGTGTGTGTTCTGAGTGTATGAAGTGCTTTTTGGTTTGTGCAAGTATTTTCATGTGAGCAGCCACTGTTGGTAAGTGGTTTGTGTACATATGCATGAGTGCTGTTTTGGATTTAGTCTCTTTGTGTGTGACTGTGTTTATGTGTGATTGCCCTCCTCCTAATCACAGTCTTTAAGGTTGTGTTATCACAGGCCTCTCTGAGCAAACCTAACCAAGTTACTGAGTGACAGACACACACACCCACACACTCATAAACAATACCTATACACACACATATTCTGACAAACACTTTCACTATCACTATTTGCTGAATACAATATTGCTTTGTGGTCACTGTTTTCACACTTCAGAAGCAAACACAGTCACAAACATACAAATTCTTTCTGTTTAATGCACACCACAGTCAATGTCTGAAGGTTTCAGAAGCTCCAAACAGGGAACTTACTATGGAAAGGAGGGATTAAGAAGACTATTGTGTGTGTCACTGAGATTCGTCTTACTGAGATTAGTAACCTTTAAATAACGCTAATTAGAGAGCTGTTGTGTCACTGCTGTTGAAAAGCGGTCTGCTGAGAGAGCCAATGACAGAGTAGCTCTGTCCCGGGTGTCTTAAGGACACGTTATGATAGGGATGCAGAATCCTGTGTGTTCAGCTCTCACTGTTATGTGGCTCAGGTTAGGGAAACACTGCATGTTTGTGTGTGAGTGGGTGAATGCTTCTGTGTGTGATAGAGTCTTGTACATATTTGCAACTTAGAGCTGATTTATACTTCCACAGATTTGCCTGTTTGTAGTGTTGTCTGCCTCTACAGATGGGATTTTTTCTGCCTAGTGAAGAAGATGCATTGGTCAAATATTTATTGTCTGAAAGTCCAACCAACTTCATATAAAAGCTTAAAAAAGTGCCAGAAGGGATGCATAGAAAAGAAACACAGCTGCACTGGACAATCATCCTGATACAGCACTTATCTTCACTCCAAAGCAAAGCAGATCTTTAAACAGCCTTCCACAGAAGAGCAAAGCAAAATCATTGATGAACAGCACCGACAGCCTCTTAGCTCAGATTGTTCCACATAGTTTAGATATTGCTACTAAGTGAAATGCTAAAACATAGAGATGCCCATCTGCTGTCCCCTCTACCAATAAAACTTAACTCCAGCTAAGTTTCCACATGGTCATAAATGTTGGAGGGTCTGTACATACCCCCACCTTTTCTCTAAATATATGGACAGCTTTCTATCCAATTTGTCTATGACTAAGATCCACTTGTTTCCAGAGTAATTTAGCCTTTAGGCTCAAGATCAGTGTTTCCCTTCTAGAGGTCTGAATTTACCCCCGTAACATCTCAGCAAACAGAACAGTCTTTAATCTATTCAGCAAAATATTATTATAATTTTTTACATTACAACAAAGGCTCATGTCATTTTGTGAAATTGTCTTAAAGCTTGTACAGGAGCTTTTTATGTTCTAATTTTTGTGCTCATGAGCATCCACTTACAACATTTAGTGAAACTACTCTCACAAACAGAGAGATGATCAAATTCAACAGGCAAGACAGTCTTACTGGGAGATTGAACGCTTGTTAAGCAAAACTAAACTATACTTTGGCGGATTTTCTCACTGAAGCATCATCTAACGACAACTCATTCAGCATCTGTCTTAAAATAAGTCCAATCTTGACTCTTGTCGTATCTCGTGCTCTCACTTTTTTCCCTTTTTTACTGTCTTCCTCCAATAATGTCCTCTTGAATATTGCAGAATGAGCTATGTTGGACGTTCAAAATGGCCAATGTGTTGATATCCAGTTGCTGGTGTGTGGCTTGGTGCTGTAAAGCAAAACACTGCAGTCACATGACGCTCCGGGCTGCTGGGGAATCACAACTCCAGGGTTGTGTATAATGTATGCCAGTGTGCCATCAAAATGAGTCAGAAGCACTTAGTTTTATGGGCATAAACTTATGTAGTGTTCAGATTTTTCTACCAAAGCTAAGCTAAATGGATAATGTAAACTGTATACTGTATGTTTAAAGGCAGCTGTAATTGTAACTAAAATTAGGGTATGCTCATCTTGTTAGTCTGCTATTTTCTTGTGCCATCCTTTTAATACATATATTATTATCATTCAGTCAGAAATTAAATGCAGGACTTGCAGTACCTCTAGGATCCGGAGGTGAAGGTTGCTAACAGACATCTGATGGCCCAGTTATAAAAAAAGTTATAAGGAAAGTAGAGGAGTAGCAGAGGAGTGCAACTATGATGGAATTCCAAGCTCATGTTTTGCAGGGTGCTGGGTGTGAGTGTGAGGTCAAGGGTGAGGCCTAGGAGTGTTTGCTGTTGGGGAGGTTCTGGACTGGGTCAAAGGGTAAACCATGGGGTAAAGGGAGTGAGTTCAGGCAATACAGACTGTTGTTTGATGTTTGAAGATTTGTTTTAGGGGGTTGGTGGAGTGACTTCACTTAGTGTGTTTGACTGTTCGCTTGTCAGTCCCTTCAAAGCCAGATGTTTTGTTGTGTAACATAAGCAAGAGGCGTTCCTGGAGAACAGGTATCGTTTGAGTATTGACTTCCTCTACATGTGTTTCCAACAGAAGAATAGGAGGTAGATATATTTCCCCCCAAAACAATCCTTGTTTAACTTTCATTGAAGTGACATGGAGCTGTTCACCTCACTTATTATGCTAATATAGATCATTCTACACTGTTTTAAAAACAGCCAGTAACGTCTGACTCTTCAATGCAATGGTAAAGTGTTAAAAGCCTTCATATCTGCACAGAAGTGAGTTTTTAATGGTACTCACTAGGAACAGTGGGAAGACGAGACCCTAGTGTATATGATAATTTTTTAACTGAGAATATTGCAATCAATGCATAGGAAAGTAAGCAAACGCATTGGTTAGTCATAATGTTTTACATAGAAGTTCTACAAACAATTGCAATTGCACTGTTGAATGGCATACCGGCTGTCATTCATGCCTAAGTTAATATTAATTTAAATTAAATAAAAATAATTCACGTAACATATGTGCCATAGCCATTATTCTCCACACATAACTAACATCTTATCACCAGAGTTAATGATCTCATTCCCACATATTATTCAATGGCAATGACTTGGTAAATATTTTCTTTTGATATCACCAGACAGGCTTCAAAGTTTCTTTGCCATGTATTTTTTATTTTAATAAATGATGGAAATGGCCCTGCGATGGACTGGTGACCTGCCCAGGGTGTACCCTGCTGCTCACCTGCTAAATGCTGGGTTAGGTTCCAACTGCCCCGCAACCCTTCATTGGACGAAGCGGTACAGAAAATGGATGGATGGAAATGATTTCAAGGTACAGTGTGTAAGAATTACTGACATCTAGTGGTATAAATGGGCTTAGAAATGCCTATGAAACAATGGATGGTGGCCGTCAATGACCAAAATTCTTTCAGACATTAATTTTTTTTTTTTTTATCTGAGTGGATCCAGTGTCCTCAGGTGCTGCGATGACTGCACCACAGGTAAATCCTAACTGGTGCTCTAGCTCCTATCAAACAAAGCCGGTTCAGTTTTAAAGTTTAGAGTTGTTGGTCCATTCAGAGACACCGTAGTAAAAATAGTGGCACAAAAATGGCACTTGCCATGTATGTAGAATCACGGCAAGTAGATACAAATGGCTCAACTTAAGAGAATAAAAACAAGTTATTTATTAAAGTGATAAAATAACAAAAGAAACACATTTTGAAATTAAATACGACATTTTTCTGTCAATGACATTTGATTTTGTTACACGCTGCATCTTAGGAAAATAAATGTTTACCTTTGTTATCCAAGTGTAAATGGACCACTAAAGGACAGTGGAGAACCTGACCCGGCACTTGTGGGGTGCTCCCTGTCAGGTGGTCTGTGGAGGGAGAAACCATGAACAAGGTAGAACAAACCTGATCCAGCATGGTTCAAACTCGCAACTCCCAGAATTTAAAGGATCTTCTAACATCTTAGTGCCAGATACCACAGACACCCTCAGATGTTTTGAGGCGAGAGTGGTTTTGCTTTGACACTTATGTACGGGGAAAAAATGATGATGTCAAGCTGAGGCAGTCCCTTTTTTTTTTTTTTAACTCTTTATTTTGTGATGGAGGATTCTAGGAGTTATTTTTCAGTGAGGAATACACGTGTGCTGTGTGTGTCTCAGGGAGTATGTCAGTGTTAGCAGGTCAGTGTGATAACCACTGGCCTCCTGTCAGATCCTTGAAGTGGCTGACCTGTCGCTCAAACCTGTAGGCCCCACCCACTCCTAGCAACACCACAGGCAGGGTGTTGAATAGTCAGATATCTGGATAACGTCACACACAGACACATCTACATAATCTCATCTCACATTTTGCTTCACACCACAGCTCTGCTGAGTCAAAGGTTTCACAATCTGTTTACCTTCCCTTCCCTCAACCAGGAACTTTTTAACCATCATTCCTCTAACATCACATCTAAATCTGAATATAGATTAGCTCCCATTCCAGCTCTTTATCCTCTTCAGCTGTTGTCTGTGTTTCTGATTAGATCCTCTTCTCTTCCCTGACGCCAGCAGGACTTCTCTCCTCGGGTTACATTCAAACAAGATCACACCTGGAAAATACCCTGCACAGGCCTGGATTGTTGCTGCATCCCAGGAAATGCTGCAGGAGTAAGTCCCCAGCCCAGATGCACCTCAACACTGATCACTAATCTATAATATGATAATCTGTAATCTTTAACCATGGGTTTCCACTAATAAAATCTTGTCTGACCATCATGTCATATCCTCCTCTTTGCAACAAATTGTTTTTGATCAGATTCTGTCCTCTTCCTTGACGTCAGTCTGGCTGCTTCCCTGCCTGGCTGCTTATTTTCCTAAAGATCCCAGTGTGATGAGAGTTTATACGAGTCTGATATGGAACAAATGAGAGCTGAGGATCTCAGCAGGCCTGGGGAAGGAAGCAGAGGCAGAGAGGCCTCCAGATACCTGCTGTTGAATGTTTTCACGCTTAACTTCTGCGAAGCAGAATGCTGAGGACAAATTCTTTTAGAAATACCACTTTGAATCTTGACATAAACTCTTGTTTGACTTTGTCTGATCCATTTTCAGTCATGAAACAAACAATTTTTTTTATGAAGTTGAACACTGTGAGCCACATGTCTGGTAAACTCTCCTTCCAACTCTGTGGAGCAACTGTATATTTGAGTTGGATTTCATGGGTCTGAATATGCAGTCAAGATATGATCTCATATAACACAAGCTTTTTATGGATTTGAACATATTACACAAGCATGATAGAAATGAGGACTAGAGTTGCTGGATTCTGTGGCTGTTGGATGGACTGCTTCATGCTGAGCTCAGTCAACTGTCTGCTGGCTTCACCTCAGTTTAAGGAAAGATGGAAAACTGATGACGATCTTCAAATCCTGAGTTAGTGTTCCATTTTTTTCGTCCTATATCTCCAACAGTGAAAACAGAAAGGGAGCTTAGGTTATCCAAAGTCAATTGTGCTCCACTAAACAGCTTGTATAGTGTGTGAACTTTTTGTGCACATACAAGAGATATAACATATTTTCATAATTTCATATAGTTACTTAAATAAGTGCACCCTCTTTTAATTATGGGGCTTTACATGTCAGGATACTTTAAAAGAAATTATCTGGTTCTTGCATTTAAGATGAGGTATCAGTAAACATACCCCAGATGAATAACAACACGGGACATTTTGTACAGAGTAAGAACATGTGATACGGCCTAACTACTTTAATCAGAATTAAGAGAGAAGTAGCCACCAGGTGCACTTAATCCCTCAATCTTTAGCAAATTTGAGCTTCTTCAGTGTTGTTCTAGTTCATGTTTCTCGTTACCTTGTTTAAAGTTCAGTTAATTTCAGTTGTTTTAAGTTAGAACTGAGGATGTAAGACTGAACTTGAGAAACCTGTTAGGTTGGTTAGTTACAACCCAGTGTTTCTCAATCCAGGTCCTTGGGACCCACTGCCCTGCTGATTAAAACGAATGAACTTCCTCATCAAGTTCTTTGCAGCCTGTTAATGAGCCATTCATTTAATTCAGGTGTGTTAAAGTAGGGTTACTTCTAAAACATGCAGGGCATGGAGTCCTGAGGATTACGACTGAGAAACACTGGCTACAACCTAAGGTACATACCCCTGAAGGCTGCAGGCAGTGTGCAGGCAGTGTGATGTGGGGCTATTGGCAGGGAGCGTTGCCCTCTTCTAATGGCTTGGACTTACAGATATCATCTCAAACTTGATGGATGCTTCAACTTCACGTCTCTTTAAATTAGAAGTCGATGACGCTGATGTTCTAACTTGCCTTTTAAGTGAAAGCAGACATAACTTTTTACTGTTGGAATCTTTTGCACAGGTAACATAATACTTCTGTAAGTAATTATGAGGACGAGGCATGTGATGCGCATGCTGCTGCTGCAGCTTCTCTCATTTCACCTCCACTTGCCATCTTAGAACAGGACTGCACTGAGTTTGACGAGGAGCTTTGCTGGTTTGTTTCGCTAGAGTGTGCAATGCTTGATGGGTAACGTAGTATGAATAGGTGTAGCGCTGGTGAAAATGTAGGTATTGATTGTTACAGGACTGTCTGTTTCCAGTGAAGCTACAGCACTGGAAGCAGAGCTGAAGACGGTGTTTGCCTGTGCATCGTGTGTCTCTGTGCCACCACCGCGACAGACATCTTCCCCCCGTGGAATGGAAAAAGACAGTAAGAGCTTAGAAAGAAGACCAACTGAATGTTCTTAAAGAAGCATTGACAGACACTTTGACTGAAGCAATGAAACGCGAACTCTCCCCACAGACCAACCCAGTTGTGCAGGGGGATGTGAACCCACCTCCGAGGGCGAGGATTCTTGGAAGTCCACCCTGGATTGACAGCATTTGACGCCACCATGTCTCAAGAGGTTAAGGGCGAGTGGGAACGGGCTTTTGCTGCCTACCTGGAAGTGTCACAAGTGGAACCATCATCGGAGGAACAGATTGGAGTGGCCCGGTTGTCCCGCCGAGACCCAGTTTATGTGCCCGCAAACAGTGAAATGGTGCTGTGGACGCAACTGTAGGGGCCCAAGGACACGTCTGATTTTTGTGCCTTGGCAAAGGGGCCAGAAAAGGACGATGAATGGCAGGTGATTCTGGCTGTTGTTCAGGTGGTGAAAGGATGCCTCCCTATAAGGGTACGTAACTTGAATCCTTATCTTGGTCCTAATAACACAATGGCACCCTCTTGCTAATGTCTTCCAGGTTGATTCAGGCCAAATCCGGGGGAAAAGGACCTTGTATTGAAGTCTGCGGGCTCAAGGGTTGTCGAGGTGGATGTTCAGGCGAATCACAACGCCATGGAAGACCCACATCCTGTCAGTCTGCTAAAAGATGAGGGATTGACGACAGGGCAACAACAGAAAATTGACTCCTTGTTGCAGCGTTGGAGGAAGTCTTTGCAGTTAATGATGAGGATTTTGGGAAAACTAGCGCAGTCCTTCACTAAATCCCCACAGGGTCAGCAGTAACCAGTAGGGAGCACTACAGACCAATTCCACTGAGCCTCTACCCAGAGTTGAGTGGGCTACTTCAAACCATGTTGGATAATGAGGTCATTAAGGAAAGCTTCAGTCCTTGGGCAGCACCCATTGATCTTGTGAAAAAGAAGGATTGTCTACACAGTAGCTTAATGCCCTTTAACACAAGGACGCGTTCCCTCTACCCAGGATAGAGGATGCCCTCCCTAGCCTTATAAACGCTGCTTGGTTTTCCTCCCTTGATTTGGCCAGTGGGTACTGGCAAGTGGAGATGGATCCAAATGACAGGGAGAAGACTGCATCTACAACCCCTTTGGGCCTCAATGTGTTTCAGAGGATGCCCTTTGGCCTGTGCAATGAACCGGCTACGTTCCAACGGTTGATGCAGTGGTGGCTGGGTGGGCAGGTCAACGAGTCTCTCCTCATCTACTTTGATGACTTGAAGGTGTATTCTCCAGACTTTGACACCCACATCGAACAACTTGAGCAGGTCTTAAGAAAGCTAGCTGCCCATGGGCAACAAGCTGCAGCCCCACAAATGTAGCCTGTTCCAGAGGAAGGTCACCTACCTGGGTCACGTCATCTCCAAGGATGGGATATCCACAGACCCTCGACTGTCAAGCAGGTATGGTCATTTTGGGGATTTGTGGGATAGTATTGGAGGTTCGTTGGGTTGGGTTTTTCCAAGATGGCCGCAACCCTGAACGCTCTTTTAGTAAGCACTGCTAGCATTTAACAAGGGAAGAGGATGGTTGGCTGGACTCCAGACTGCCATATTCCATTTAACACCCTGAAGATAGCCTTGGTGAGTGCCCCAGTTTTGGCCTATGCAGATTTTTCCAAGCCATTCCATTTGTATGCAGACGCCAGCCTAGGGGATTTGGGTGCCATGCTAGCACAAGTGCAGGATGTACGAGAGAGAGTAATCGCCTATGCTAGCAGAAGCTTGCACCCCACGAAGAAGAACAACAGAAACTATAGCTCTTTTAAACTGGAGTTCTTGGCCCTGAATAGGGCAGTTACTGAAACATTTAAAGATTATTTGTGGGGCAACAAATTCCTGGCTTTCACAAATAATAACCCATTAGTCCATCTTGACAGCACGGCAAGCGGAGACAGCGACTGCACGCAGGTGGAGACGGCAACTGCACGGCAGGCGGAGACGGCAACTGCACGACGGGTTCTGGTTTCAGCAGCGGAGGCAGCTGCTGACCCTGATTTGGAACACCAGTGGAGGGACTGGCAGGAAGAAGACTCAGCACTGGCGCAAATGAAGGAATGGGTGACATGTGGCCACCCGCCAAACCCAGAGGAAAGGCATGCAAGCTTGCCTACCGTAAGACGCCTCCTAAAGGAGTGGGGTCGACTACACATCCAGGAAGGCACGTTAAAGCGTAAAGTTCTAGAGCAGCAGATTAAACTGAGTCTGTCCCAAATCGTGGTGTCTGCAGGTAAAACTCACAAGCTGTGGTAGAAGTATCACAACACCTCAGGCCAGATGGGGACTGCCAAGATGGAAGCCTTGTTAAGGAGAGCCTTTTCACTGGCCAGGCATGACCACGAACCTACGAGAATGGACATCCAAGTGTGCGAGCTGTGTCCAACAGAAGAGGGTTCCAGAGGTAAGAGCACCGTTGGTAACATCATATCCCTTGGAAACTGTCTCAGTTGATTATTTGGCACTCGGCCGACATGGCGACACCTTCCCTTATGACCGATCTCAAAGTATCGATGGGCCGTCCCCACTAAAGATCAGACTGCAGCCACCATGGCTTGTGTCCTATGGCGCCATCTTATCCAACCCTGGAGCTGCCCAGAGTGGATCTTGTCTGATCAACGAGCAGCCTTTGAGTCTTCCCTGGTGGCACAATTGTGCAGCCTATATGGGTCCAAACCACCCTAAACACAATACAAAACCAATTTAATGCATAAAATAACGAAATCCCACACCAATTGAAGAGGAAACAAAGAGGATGCAGGGCAGGAGCAAGGCAGAGGAAAATAAAGCTATTTCTTTCAGCTACTCTGATGGGAAATAACAAAATAAACAAGCTCAAAGTTATAACAAAGACACAGAAGGAATACAGAGAATACAGCATTATGTGCTTCACTGAGACATGACTGAGGGATCTTATCCCAGATTGTAATGTCTCTACACACTGCTTTAACACTGTATGAGCAGATTGAAACCATTAGTTAGTGGAAAGTTCAAAAGAGGAGATCCTGCAGCACTTTTTAACTTAGTAAATAAACAATGGAACAATAATTTCTAAAAACAAAAGTACTTTTCATTTCATTTAATTCACCATGTTAACTACTTCATATCCTTCAATTTTTGCCCGTAACTGCTTTTTTTATGAATCTAAGGACCAATTTTATTACCGGACCACTTTTACCAGACCCTTGCTGATGTAACCATTTTTATTGCCGTATCATCTGCTACTGGAGTACAGTATGGTTTCAAAGATAAATTGCATTGATGACTGGTCAGAAATAAGTGTTTACGGTAACACATGTTGTCTACGTGTCACCTTATAACCACTACACAGTACTGCTGTTGTCAGCAGTTATATTACGCAAACTGTAGCTGATACCTTCACATAGCCACAAGTTAAACCACAATTTTGAATAAGCAAAGGAGTGACTAATCTGGCATCACCTGTATAGCCCAGATACTGACATGCATACACATCAGATGTTTGCATGTTTATCTGCTTCTTTCTAATGTCCACTATCCTTTCCTTAAACATGTATCCCAACCCCTATAGGCTGAAATGAGTCAATCGCCCCCAGGGTTACTGTGATTGATGACTTTAACCAGGGCCAGGCTCAACCACAAACACACAAACACACATTACTCACCCCAAAGATAAGCAAATGGTCCACAAGCTGCCAGTGGCCGTAAGTGCTCTACAAACATAAACACAGGTAACACTGGTCTCATTTCAGAGGTGCTCATTACCCAACTGCAGCCATCCACATACTATATATATATATATATATATATATATATATATATATATATATATAAAAATATGTGTGTGTGTGTGTTGAGATATATATTGT
>JBAMHW010000018.1:5088638-5100648 GCA_037177495.1 Rhadinocentrus ornatus
TCCCACCATCTGGCTGACCCGCTTCTCCTCTACTCCAGCTCGCACCTCCTCAAGGATCAGTGACCTCTCTTTCCCCTGTGCACTACCATAGCGAGGTGTTCTACCACTACCCAAACCACCTCTTCCTTGTGATACTGTGCCCATCAGCACCCTCTGTCATGGCCTTGACTCTGCAACACCCACAGCCTCTAAAGCCTCTGTATCTGTATTAAAGAAATTTAAGCATTCTATTAACAAGTTAGCACAAGCAGATTAATAAGAGACGAAACCAAAAGTTTTAAATGGTTTTCTTGTGCTCACAAGAGAAAAAAATGCATCGTTAACCTTTTTAATTTGTGCTATGTGCCATCTTCATTTATTCTTCACCAGTAACACATATGCTGATGTTTACACCTCCTAATATATCTCAGCAGGGTTTCCTTTAATATGCACCCAAAAGTATTGACATAGACCCTGTGGTTGCAGAGATATACACATTTTGTTGCAGGTATAATATTAAAAACAGAAATTGTAGACAGATAGCTCAAAGGGTTAAATGAATATTGTTGTTTCTGGCTGCCATTATTTCCATGCCCAAACTGTGGTGGGAAGGCTAAAATGACACACCTGTCTGTCTTGCAGTCTTTGACCAGCAGTGGGTTTGTGTGCGCATGAAGCCTCAAGAAATTAAGTCTTTTTGCAGACCAGTTGACTAAAGGCGGACTTATGGTCGCGTGGTGTCTGGATGCGGTCGGTTACGGCATTGCTGACGCTGGTGAGTTTGCTCTCACACTCGTAGCGTAGGGTTTGCATGTCGTTTTGGTGTTGTGTTGCAGTTTCTCCTCCTAATCTGAAGATGGCAGCAGGGGTGGTATCAACAAGTAAACTCACCAGGTCGATTTTTTTATGTTAGTTATTTTAATGGTTCACTTCAGTTCGGTAGGTATTTTCTGTTTTAAAACAACAATGCGTCGAGTATGGCGCAGTGTCTTTATTAGCTTGTGGAAGAAAAGGAAGAAATAATTCGATCAGTCTCTCATCAACTTGATCCACTAGTTATTGTTTTTAAAAACAGTGGTTACCACACAAATTCAGCGAGAAGATCCAGATATCCGGCAACACGTGATCCCATACCGACCAATCACAGGGGAGCACCTCCACGCAACCGTCTGTGTAGCAGGGGTGCACGTCAGGTCTGGAAGAGGTGCACGTCAAGCCTCTGCGGCTCTAGCTTTAATTTCCCATTTCAGGTGTGCACTGCTCTAATCAGTCCCTTAACTAGGCACACTTCAAGCTTTCTTTAAGCTGTTTTTGTCACCATCCACTGAGTGCTAAAACATGATGCTTAAGCAGATAGTCTCCTCAAAAAACAGTGACTTTTGAGACATTAATACTATTTGTTAAAAGTCCAGATTTATCAGTCTGTCTTATATTACTCTTTTAAACTGCACCAGTAAAGTGTTCTATATGGAAAAAAACAGTTATTTCTCTTTCCTGCCTTTTCGCTTAACAGTTGAATCAAAAGCTATAAATCAGAAGCTAACTGACTTGTTGCACTAGACTTCAATTCTGACCAATCACAAGCAAAAACTGGACTAAAACTAAAACTTTTGTTTAATTTTATGAAAAGTTGTGTAATACATGATGTTTTTTCTTTTGTTGCTATGCTTTGCCTGTCAGAGCCAAAACAATGTCTGTCATGCTTAGCATGCCATTTATAACAATTTAGGCTGAAATCTGAAATCCATTTGGGTTTAGGTTATTCGGTACGCTAAATCCATCTTCCACAAAACACTGATAATAAATTATTAAGTTGTATTAGACTGCACTTATTTGAGCTTGATTGAAACATAATGAATGCAATGCTCTCAGGCCTGTAGTCTGATGCTCATTACCCACAATTCAACAGTACTTCATCCTCTCTTCCCACTTCTTGCTGTACAGGCTCAAGCAGGCAGATAAAAGGAGTGTCCACAGCAGGCTTTGGCTCCAGTCCCCCCCCAAAACCCCTCCATCCATCACAATCAACACCAGCAGTTGGCCCAATTAGGCCCCCGGAACACTCAGGGCCATGACTTGATTGTTAACACTGTGAAAATACAGAGAGAACTGGGGTGGGGGTGGGGTGATGATGGGATACTGAAAATTTAAGGGGGGTTTGGGGAAAAATGAAGGGGAAGAGGGGGAGGAAGGTCAGATAGCTGCCGGCCCATTTCCTCTCTAATGGCCTCCAAACAAGGGAATATGATGGAATGCTGCCCTGTAACGCAGGTGACCCGGAGGAGAGGTGAGGGGGGCAAGCCACACCTACTAAGGAACCCTCACACACACACTCATGCAAACACATTTCCCCACAAGCCATTAAAAGAAACATGAATGGTCATAACTAAGCATACAAAAGCACACACGAGGGAAAGTTATAAACACAAATTATAGGCAAAAGTACGCCAAGGAGACGTTGTTCTTGAACATTCTCATACATGTAACACACACGAACACTTGTAGCATCATTTCCAAGTAATCCCACAACGCACCCTCCTTCCAACCATCATCAGTCACTGATTTCTCTCAGTTCACTCACTGAAAAACCATAAAGAGCTGCGGTGCACTTGGCTGTTCTAGTTGAATGGGTCTTCACTCTTTGCTGGAACTTTCACTAAACAGCAGATAAAACAACCAGGCTTGGACCATACCATCACTGAATTTGTGTAAGAAGTCTTCCAACTCTAAGTTGCTTCCACAGAGCTACTGTAGCCTTATACCTGGGAAACAGGTCAGGTAAATATAAACATATCCAGTAATGCCAACTCTATTAACCAGTGAGTTTTCTATACATGTCATTTGGCAACTAAGAAATATCTGCAGAGCCAATACAAGCAAAACACATGCAGCCAACAGAAAGTTGGTTTACTGTCAAGAGTCATAAAACTACTTAGTATAATAGTTTTGAGGAACAAACTTAAAAATGATGTCCTTAGTGACAGATTTAGGTTTGCAATGGAAATTTTTTTGTGAGCCTGCCCAAGAAAAGACTGGCTACATCTGGAAGCTTGAGCATTTTCTTGAAAAGAAATTAGACACTCATAAGAAATAAATTCTCCTCCGGGATATTTATGTTCCCTTTACACATTAAATACTTACGCCCACATTCTCCGAAGTGTGTTTTACATCAGCATGGTTATTAGGCAACATGTCCACTAGAGGGCAGTTCAGAGTTCAAAGTTTACTTCTGAGCTCGGACGTCAGATTCAAACAATAGCAAACATGACGATGGTGGAGAAGATCGTGATAATGTACATTCTTAGAAATTGACATAAACAGACGCAGTAGTCTGTACCGCCATTAGATACAGAGCAGCCTCTTCTTGTTCCTTTCACTGGTTTCACATGATACTATTTACTGGACAACTCTGCCCTCTGGTACCTCTTTGTTTACTACATCTGACTACACATCTGCAAACTGTCTGACAACTATGACAGAGTATTAGAGCCACACTGAGAAAAAAAAATGTGGAGGATGATTTTTGTTCTCCCTGCCTCACTTAGAGAATGAAATCGAAATCTCGATAATAAAGTCGAACTGTTGATAATTGTTATGACTGACTGCTATGGAATAACTTGACAACAAGTTGTGCGAGAACTGCCGACATTAGCCGGTTCTTTTTTACGTGGTCTCAGAACTGCTACTTGGGCTAAGGAAACTTGAGTAAATGCTCTAGCATTTACATGTACATCCTTTTCCGGTGCTTCACATTTCAAAATAAAGTTCCGCTTAAAGCAGCTAGCCAAAACCTTACAAGAATAAAGTCGAAATACAGTTTTGAGAATAAAGTTGAATTGTCATGAATAAAGTCGAAATGTAAATAAAGTAAAAAGGGAAAGAATAAATTAAACAGGCAAAGAATAAAGTTAAAAGGGAAAGAACTTCCTTGTTGCTAAAGCCCTCTGTGATGTACAAGGTCACTAGCTCATTGCATTGTGTTTTGTAGAACAAAGCTGGTTCAAATTCCTCTTAAAGACTTGTTATTGTCAACATTTTTGTTTTATTCTCAAAACTATATTTCAACTTTATATTTGACATTTCAACTTTATTCTTGAAGCTGTTTTTCGACTTTATTCTCGACATTTCGAGTTTATTCTCTGAGTGAGAAAGGGGGGGGGGATCCTCCACATTTTTTTTTTCTCAGTGTAGTCCTAATACTCAAAAAAACTCAAATATGCAGGTAATTAATGCACAGGAACATATGGGACTGCATATGTGTACTTAACACTGAGCACAAATGAGACCTAAATCGTGTCTTATAACCCAGTAGATGTGTGCAGTGGTGTATTTATCTGTAGAGGTTTTGTCTTCTGCCTATTTTATTTTTTTTTTTTTTGCTGTGTTCAGGACCATTTTAACTGCAACATTTGGGGAAGAGTACATAAGCAGACCACTGACAATGATTAGTCCTAATAAGGGTATTGGGATGATGAAAACATAGCAGTCATTTCATATAGCTGTTTGCTTCTTCTGCTACATAGAAGGCAAGATACTTGACATGCTACCTTCAAAAACTTCCTAATTTACTATCAAATTCTATTTTCCTCAATGTGATATTGTACATTATGCTAAGGACAACTCAGCTGAAACTGAACAACTGAAAACTCTGCTGTTTATGTCTTTATTACATTAAACTTTTAGCAGAATCTTCCATCCAAAAGAACTTGCAAGTGTAGTTTAGTAGAGCAAAACAAGTCTTTGGGAAGCTAAAGGTTTTTGTTAATGAGAACATCCGTTGTAGAACAGGCCTGCAGCAATAAGGGGGCATACCATCATTTTTTAATCATTATAGGCATTGCCAAGAATTCAGTAAAAATAATTCAACATTATTCCACTTCCTTCTCCTCTGCAAAGAAATCAGGCAAAAGAAAACAGAAACTTTATGCAAAATCTGCATTTATCAAGCACAATATGCACACATTCATATAGAGCTTTAACACATGCACGCATAGAGAGTTTTGAAGTTCACTATCTTTGACTCCTGATTAGTTAATGGCCCACTCCAGCTCCTGAGCCACAGCCCTGCTGTGCAGTCATGTTTGTTTGGTGAACTCTGATGAAACAGGGTGTATGTATGAGCGGTGACACACTGCTCTCTGGTTAGGTTATTGACTGAGTCAAGGTCTGTTTGGAAGCGATTTCCCTGGCATCCTGGATAAAAGTGCCAAGCTCTAAGCAGAACCTGCTGTTCCTACCATTTCTGGTAACAAGATCTCACTTCATTTGGAATAGTAAGCCAGACCAACTTTTTCTGCTATTTTTGTGAGTCTGGGTGAGTGGGAGCTGACATGTACACACAGTTAAAGCATCTTTTCTATATACCTTGCAGTCTTATCTGCCTTGGTGTTGGTGTCAAAAGAAATAAAGAAAAGATGTGGTAGAAACAAGGACATGGATGTTTATTTAGAATTCTTTTTTTTTTTTTCTTTTGCATGTGCGCTTTAACTGTGGTTATTAAGTAACAAATGCCAAACAGATGTCCTATTTTTAGCAGAGCCAGATAAATACTCATTCTGCTGCAATCCGGCCTGCATCCATGGCTAGAAGTTGAATATAGTGTTTTCTGCTAGTTTGTGTGTAACTCAAGTCAATTTCTCTCTTTTATCCGTCAATTATTCCAACTCCCACACACACATTTTCTATTTTCTGGGGATCCAGTTTTGCTTTCAGTTTCTTCGTTCATCCTTGAAAAAGGCAGGCTGCTTGTTGAGAGGGGGCAATGTGACGGATGAGAGAACCTGTTTGGTGGAACGAAGGATGGATGTGCGGGTGTAGCCTAAACCCCCATCAACTATACAATACAGCGTAACCGGCCCCAGTTCTGCCCATATCCACAGACAGCCGTGTCTGACGGGCCTGACAACAACAGAAAAGGTGTGGAATTGCAATTGTGAGGGGGGATTTTTCCATGCCTTCACGCTCTGTGCAATGTGTGTGTGTCCTCTCAGAAAGTCTGTGAGGAAACAAGTTTGTGTCCGTGCTTGTGATTAAGTGCAGTTCTGTATAGAAAGCTGCATTTAACGTGCAGCTGAGCTCGTTATAACAAACGTACACAATCAAACCACATGTGCAGGTCTGCTTGGCTTGCTGCCATGCAGTTATAGGGAAACCCCTTGTATCTTTGGAGGACACACACACACAGGATAAATTGTGCACTCTTCAATGAGGAAGACTGACATGTCACGCTAAGGTGTTTAAGGGGGAAGACGGATAATGATTTGCTATTAGGCCAAGAAAAAGTTGACGGATGTGCAAACAGAGTTCCCTCGGAGATTTTCCAAATCTTGTCTGCATAATATATGTGTGTGTGAGAATTCCCTCACATTCCTGAGGATCAGTGTTAGGAAGCTCAGTGTCCTGCCAGCTGTGGGTTCTGCCACTCACTCTCTATTCCTCCTGTACACAACTTTTTGTTCCAGTTTGTAGAAGTTGCATACATGCCTGCAATCCACAGGAGAGCTGCAGCATAATGGGGGGGTACCTGAGTTGTGAATCTTCTCTACTGTGAAAGCAAAACGCTATGTGGCACAGTAATTATTGGGTTTGGATTCGGGTAATTGAGGGGCAGAAATTTGTGGCTACATTTAAGCTTGATTCCCCCTCCCGACACACATGATCAGGCTGATTTCCTCTGGAGGAGAAGGGTTCCATGAGCTCTCTGAGAGGGGAAATCCACCCTATAAAACATTTGCGTGCAACTGCAAATGCTCCAATAAGCTCATACTGTTCAACCCAGATGTAGTGAGCATGACAAAAGTCTTAAACAAAGGTTGTATTTTTGGAAAATAAAAAGGAATAGTGTTATTAAGAATCGTTAAACTTTATAAGCTTGAAGGTTTTTTCCTCACTGCAGCAGCGCTGGCACACAAGAGTTAAAGTTTTCGTGCAGCAAAAGAGTTTCTGTTATAAATGCTCATTATGGTATGGTACCTGAGAGCTGCTTTGGCTACGCTTGTAAGGCATAAATAAGCATCCTGAATGCGATACACATTCAGCTGGACTTCGCATATGAAAAGTGGATTTTCCCACTGATGCAAAGTTATTTTTGGAGCAAAATGATCAGTTCTGGATGCTTCTCATTGGCTCTAAGAAAATTCAAAGAAATTCTTACAAATGAAAACCTCATGAATTTCCTAAAACAGTCCAGAACGCTGCAATCAGACCGTAACAGAGTGTTTTTGTCGGCACAATGTTTTTGAATAGAATAACACACAGCTCGTCTCTGGTGCACAACTCTAACCTCTGGCCAAGAGCGTAGCTTATGAAAACAACTCCATTAATATGGATGCAGACCATGACTGGAACATCTCACTTCACATTGACGGGGCAGAGGAAGTCGACCTTTCACCTCTCACCTTTGTCCTTTGGGTTAAGCTATTGCTGTCTCTAAGGTCTTCGTGACACTTCAGATTGCTTTCAAAATTAAATCTCCTTCATAGCAGAATGGTTCATCAGGTTTTCCTACATGTGGATGCATTTTTTCAGAAAGTGTATGTATATTAAAATTATACATGACAAACTAGCTTGAACTTTTGATTATTTGTGCGCACAGCTAGCACAGAGTAAATAAGTGTAAGCGGTCTGGAGCAGATGTAGCATGCACAGTGTATTTTCCACTAGTTGGAACACTTCTAAGTAATTTTAAAATGCTTCCTGCTTTTCTTTTCAAAAACATCTTTAAGAAAACTGTATTTCCAGGAAAATGATGAGCGAGCTTACAGCAACACGTCTCAAATAAATCATGAGCTTAAAAGCAAATTACATTATTAAATAGGAAATTATACATTAGTGGAGAAAATTTCATTTGGATCAGTGAAAGGTATTGATGTCAGCATTAATGGTTGGGCTGACTGTTATAACCCAGTTTGCGATTAGAGACGAGGGAACAGAGGAGGGAGACTCAGCCCAGTGTAGAGCCTCTTTGTCTCGGATGCACTACAGAGATGTGAGGCTCTGGCCTGTTCCTGGGATCTGGAGGTCAGCCAGGGCTTGAGGGGTAGCCAAGAGTGCAGAAGTGGCCACTCGGTCCGAGTCGGACACAAAGAGGCCTTTCTCTGGTCTACAAATCTACGGCGGCGCAGAACGTCACACAAAGACAGCGGACACACAAAGACACTGTAACACACTGCTGTTGTGTGCTAAAAGAATCCATGTTGCTGTATTTGCTTTCACTCTTACATGTTTACATATAAATCTATCCAACACATTAATGTACTTTCTCTTTCTTTTCAACATTATATAACGTAGATCCATCTGAGTCAGAAAAAACCCCTCTAATGTTTACTCCCCTCATTTCCCAGACCCCCAAACCTCATCTTCCTGCAGCTTGTAAATGGGGTGGGGTCTGGGCTGGGTTAAGCAGTCCCAGCTCTCCTGGCCAGTTAATTAAGCCTAATTAGCTTGATTAAAGCCTAATTAGGAACTGAGAGTAAAAGGAGACTAGTCCCTGTAAAGATGACCTTTCACCTTTGAGCTTTAGCTCCTTTCCCCTTAGATCAGAGTAAACTGGGAAGAAGCAGTAAATAAGCCAGACCAGTGTGTGTGTGTATGTGTTTGAGTGTGTGTACATAGGTGGAGGAGTAGTGACCGTGTTCTGTTGACACAGAGCAGCCTTGGCCTCCCTGCTTCTTTAACTCTTTAGACGTGCACACACACATGCTTACACTCACATATAATGCCCGCTCACACTTTGGTCATATATGCGGCTCTTCCTCTCATAAGAGAACATTTAAAGGATCATGCTGTCAAAAAGTTTCCATATGTTAATAATATAGCCCAGGCCAATCAGGACTTCAGAATGTTCAAAACCACAAACAGAGAAGCTGACATGTTTCACTGCTAATATCGTGTCCTAGTACATCCACATTTGGCAACTTCTAACACAAAATCATACATTGTTATTCTTGGCAAGCATCTCAAACAGACGTTTGATTGTAGGGCAGAATACTTACACTGAGAACAGATTAACTTTCATCATTTCTACTGGGAAATCAAACCACTCCAGCAGGAAATGGAGGAGAAGAAAAGTGGAATATGCAGGATTGCAGTCGGTTGTGTTGCATAAATGCAATCAACTGACAAGCTCTCAAAGAACATGTGCTGTGTCTGACAAAAACTAAATAACAGTCATACAACCTGCATGCATGTCCAGCAACTACAGATATCCGGGCCAGACAAAACCTGGGCAGCATTCACATATATATTGATTGTCTCAGTGTCAGTATCTGTACCGCTTGTTCCTATTAGGGGTCGCGGGGTGAGCTGGAGCTTATTCCAGCAGTGTTTCAGGTGAAAGGCAGGTACACCCTGGACAGGTCACCAGTCCATCGCAGGGCCAACATTTATAGGGACAAACAACCATTCACGCACACACTCATTCCTAGGGAGAATTTAGAGTCACCAATTAACCTAACATACATGTCTTTGGACGGTGGGAGGAACCCAGAGAGAACCTTTAAAGGATCATGCTGTCATGAAATATGGACATCATACACGGGGAGAACATGCAAACTCCACACAGAAAGGCCACCAACCCCCACATTCGAACCTCCCTGTCTCTAACCACCACACCACCGTGCTGTCTCAGTGTTATAGTAGAAATATGGACATCATGCACAAAGTATCAAAGTACACCTGCTTTTGTTAACAGTGGCACAGAGGCCAGATTTTACTTCATTTACTCAGGTATGATCCGCCTGCCAACAGGCTCACATCACCAAGTGTATGTTAAACATTTATAGCTTCTTAGTCAAGCATGTTGACATCCTAACATTTGCTCATTTTAGATTTCTAGGGATTTGGATGTAAGCCAAGATACTAGAAAATTTTGACCCAGTTACGGAATTTTAGTTTAATTGATTTTAGCGAACCTGGCGAAGCCTCTGACTGAAGACACTCCCTTGTTTAATCATTGCTGTGTAGTGGATAGTCATTGTTTTCTATTATGTTTAACAGCATATGCAACATTGTTTTTCACTCTAACTGGTTAAGGAGTTCGTAAGTTCATCAATTCCTTGAAACCACAGAGCATTATGGGGTTATTTGGGTATAAAAGTGTCTGAATTTGTAAAACCCTATTTTTGACAATTCAGAGTAGAAGAAGACTTTCTGGCTTTTTTCTTTTTTCTAACAGCAAACTTTAATCAGTATTAAAACAGTCCTTTTAACTTAAAAACCCAATTAGATAAGTTATTTTAAAGCACTTTGTTCAAGAACATGTGAAAGACTGCTGCAAAACCACACGGCAAAAACAGCCACTTTATCAGGTCCATGTTGCTAGTACCTTTTTCCTTCAGTTCTGCCTTAATTCTTGGTGTCATAGATTCAACAAGGTGGTGGAAACATTCCTCAGAGGTTTTCCTCCATATTGACATGACCGCATAACACAGTTGCTGCAGTTTGTCGGCTGCATCCATGATGACAATCTCCCGTTCCACCACATCCCAAAGCTGCTCTGTTGGATTGAGATCTGGTGACTGTGGAGGCCGTTGGAGTCCAGAGATCTCATTGTCATGTTCAAGAAAGTAGGTGGAGATGATCTGAGCTTTGTGACATGGTGCCCTGCTGGAAGTAGCACTCAAAAGATGCTACAATGTGGTCATAAAAGGATGGACATGGGAAGCAACAATACTCAGGTAGGCTGTGGTGGTTACACCAGGTCATGTTGGTACTAAGGGCCCAAAATGTACAAAGAAAATATCCCCCACATCATTGCACCACCAGCAGCCTGGACCATTGATCTAAGGCAGGATGGATCCATGTTTTCATGATGTTTCCACCAGATTCTGATCTTAGCATCTGAGCAGAAATGGAGACTTTTCAGACCAGCAACATTTCTCCATCTTCTATTTTCCAGTGTTGGAGAGTCTGTGTGAATTGTAGCCTCAGTTTCCCGTTCTTAGCTGACAAGAGGCACCCGGTGTGGTCTTCTGCTGCTGTAGCCCATCTTCTTCAAGGTTGGATGAGTTGTGTGTTCAGAGATTGTATTCTGCAGACCTTGGTTGGAACCAGTGCTTATTGGACTTCCTGTTACCTTTCTATCATCTCCAACCAGTCTGCCCATTCTCCTCTGACCTCTGATATCAACAAGACATTCTGGTCCAGACAACTGCTGCTCACTGGATATTTTCTTTTTTTAAGACCATTCTCTGGAAACCCTAGAGATGGTTGTATGTGAAAATCCCAGTAGATCAGCAGTTTCTGAAATACTCAGAACATCCAGTCACTTAAATCCACTTTCTTCCTCATTCTGATGCTCATTTTGAACTTCAGCAAGTCATCTTCACCATGTCTACATGACTAAATACACTGAGTTGTTATCACATGATTGGCTAATTGTGTTAACTAATTAACTAATTAGTCAATTAGTTAAAACTAATTGTGTTAAGTAATTGTACTTGTGTAACTAAAAAAGTGACCAGTAAGTTTATCTAAACAAGAATGTCAACAATTCTCGTACTCTGTTTGCTATGATTGAAAAACTAACAAATCCTCCTGTACTGATAAGCCCAAAGCTTCTTTCCACTGAGAAATGCAACCAATTAGCCAACTTTTTTAGCCAAAAAATTAAAAGAATTAGGCAAAATAATTCCACACAGTCAAACAAGAAAATTACTCTGTGTTTAGAACCTGGAAATAATTCTGATGTCATGTCACAATTTAATATAATCGATTTAAAAACCCTACAAGAAATAGTTTGGCATTTGAAATCAACAGCATGCACTCTGGACATTATACCATCCGACTTTTTAAAAACAGTTTTTACCTCAGTAGAAAGTGATGTCCTACTTATAGTTAACAGCTTACTGGCATCAGGCATTTTTCCCAAGTCACTAAAGATAGCCGCCATTAAGCCACTCCTAAAGAAAAGGACAACTATAGACCTGTCTCTAACCTTTCTTTTATATCCAAGGTTATTGAGAAAGTTGTATTTCACCAGCTTAATGACTTTTTAAATTAAAGTGGAAATCTTGATAAATTTCAGTCCGGC
>JBAMHW010000018.1:5108662-5123119 GCA_037177495.1 Rhadinocentrus ornatus
CCCCCCCTCCCCCCCCCCCCCCCCCCCCCCCCCCCCCCCCCCCCCCCCCCCCCCCCCCCCCCCCCCCCCCCCCCCACGCACTGGGCCATGAAAGCACGCCACTGAGTGTGTATGCATTGACGTGCATGTGTGTGTATGTACGTGCGTGCCTTCCTGCATGCCCTTTTGTATTTTCATGAAGTTAATCCCAGCTCAACCAAGCAAGTCTGGTTGTGCATAAATAATCACTTTAGAAGAAGTTCAAACAGCATCAGTATGCATGACCCTCCATCTCCCTGACACCAGCAACCAGGACAACGGGCCTCTGAGCCACCATCATCGGACCAACACATGGCTGCTGGCTACCACACTGCTAATGTTACTTCTCATCTTGTTACACAACAAGAGTATGAGAGGCCAATATACAAGGAAATGTATTAATAAATAATAAATAATAGAAATAAAAGGAAAAACGGATAGAATGGATTGAAAATAAGGAAGCAGAAAGAAAATCGGGCTTAAGGAATGATACTGTCCAGTGGTCTCTGCTCTCAATATTGGCCACTGGTTCGCTCCACTGATCTAAGCCGGACTTTCCAGCTTGGTCCCAATTTTCCCTCCATGGCTCAAATTAGCTCCAATACCAAGGGCTTAGTTGGGCTTGAAGAAATAGCTGGCTCTGTGTGGGGCCGTATAGATCCAAAATGGCTGCTCAGTAACAACAGTAAAGCTTATACTACCCTTCACATTCCTCTCCCACAGACTGAGCTCAGTAGGATTCAAAATGGGATATTCAAAACGTAAACATGGTGATGCTATCTTGTTCCTTAGTGAGAGAAGTGATTTCTCATGGTGTAGTTATTTGGAAGGGTTAATGGTCACATGGGGTTTTGGAAATTTGAGAGTCTTGTTAAATCTGAATTACAGTTGAATTACAAAATTCTTATTATTCTGGAGGATTAAAAAAACAGGATGAAGAGATGAAATGTTCAGCCTAGAAGTGTTAAAATATGTATCATATTTCTCCACATGTACAATGCATAGTAGCTTTGAAATAGTGAGAGGATGTTTGAGAGTTTATTCAAATGCCTGCAAAACAACTGAATGACTACAGATACACTAGATCCTGTAGCTGGTAGACTCTGGTAGGACAATGTTTTGGGGTCATTTCTCCTGCCAGAGCCATTCTTTTATGCCAAGTGACACAAGAACTGGACTGAAGACCAATAGCAACAGGTCTGATGGAGTGATGAATGATCTCAAGAGCCCAAACTCCAACATTACTAAAGCAGTCTGGGTTTGTCTTGACAAGAGGAACTGAAAAAAAAGACAGAAAACATACAAACAAGATCTTTGGAAAGTCCTTCAAGAAGCCTGGAATAGTTGATTCCTGAAGACTTCCTAAAGAAACTGCAAGTCTAAAAATAAAGTGACTCCGACCAAATGCAGAATGTAAGGCTAATTAAAATGATTATTTTGCCTTATTGCTGTATTTCCATTTATATTTGCACATCTTTCACACATGAAAAAACACTAATATCTGACCCGACCCGTCCTACGTTTTTGGGACCCTTCCACTGAGGTACCAATTTAACCAATTCAACCTAAAAATATGGAGCTTGACACACTCCAATCCATTGATTGGTTGAAAATAAAAACTAAAGAAAACATCACTTCCCACACAATCTGGCATAAAAGCAAAGCAGGAATGGCTCCTTGTTTAAAGCAACAGAATTTTCTTTTTGATTAAATTCCGATTTAAAATGATGTTACAAAACACTGTTCAAGTGCGGCTTTCCTCTGGATCATTGTGGAGGACGAAGTCCAGAGAGAACTTGATGGATTGTTTTAATTAAATGATTTGGTTATACTTTAAAAAAGGTGTTGAGCTGCGATGGCGTCATGCTACTATGTAGCTAAACATCTATTGCTATCTATTGCTAATACTCCGCCTCTCAAGTAAGGTTACGGTTGGCTATGGGAACGCAACGAGATTACAGTTTACAGACCATGTCCACACCCTAATTGTTCCGACCTGCACCCGTTGGTGAAAACGAGGGTAAATTCCTTGCTCATATTTTCTGTTTCCTGGCAATAAACATAGAAATAAGGGCTGGCTCAAGACTTTTGCAGAGTTCTGTAGCTTCCAAAGTAACCCCATTTATAGGAACTTTTCAAACATACCTCCACTTTAGTGCTGTTTAAACCAGATTTGTGGTATTTAGACAAATTTATCAACACATTTGTGCTCATTTTAGAGCCTATTTTAATTTTGAATAACCTTTGAAACCACAGCTGATATCACAACACCAAACTTTGCTCTGCTTTCAATAAACCAGTAAAAAGAAATGAGCTGTAACACAGTCCATGTTTCCTCTGTGTTACAAGGTTTATGTCTATGTGGATCAACCTATCATCTGTGCTGTACAGTATTTTGTAGTTCCATAAAAGTGATGAAAGCTTTTCTGGTAATACTTACCGTGTTATGTGAATTAACTCTCAGCCAGCAAAATATGACAAAAGAAAGGAGGAGAAGGAGACAGGAAAGAAACAGAGAAGTGGAAGAAGTCAGGGAACATGTGCTGCTGTCAGTCTATCCTTTAATCCCACTGGATTTTTTCTGCCTCCCTTTCCCACGTTCTCAGTGTTAATTGATAAATTCAGGGAGGGAACAGGACCCCGTGACTAATCATTCTGGCTGCTGCTGCTGTGTGTGTGTGTGTGTGTGTGTGTGTTTACAGGTCACTGAACTGTGCAGACCAGGCCTTGCTAGACTGACTCTACTGGCAGCATCACCAGTCTGCTGCTGTTCCATGCCAGCACCTTCTTCTTGGATTTATCCCCCCACAGGAGAACCACTCAAACTATAACTTACAGGCCAAAATACAGTTTGTTCCATGACTTGGTGAATACAACATGTTTGAACTATTAAACAGTCATTAAAAGGTATTCTCTTGTATCGATCTGCTTCTTAGCATTTACCAGAACGTTTTCTTTAGGGACTACAGAACACTTAAGAAAACATACATTTCTGTTTTGGCATTCCTGTTACCTAAAGAAGGAAAGAAAATGTGTTTATTGAAAACTAAATTAAGTTTAATAATTTTGATCAGAAAAGATTTGGGGAGGATCCTATATTCATAGTATGAGTGCTACTGAGCTTGTGTGTCGTTACATTTAAACATACATTTGCTCCAGATATGTCAGCTGCATCCATGATGAGAATCTCCCGTTCCACCACATCCCAAAGCTGCTCTGTTGGACTGAGATCTGGTGACTGTGGAGGCCGTTGGAGTCCTGTGAACTCATCGTCATGTTTTGTGACATGCTGCATTATCCTGCTGGAAGTAGCCATCAGAAGATGCTACAGGGATGGACATGGTCAGCAGCAATACACAGTAGACTGTGGTGGTTAAACCAGGCCATGTTGGTACTAAGGGGCCCAAACTGGGCCATGAAAATATCCCCCACACCACCAGTAGCCTGAACCATTGTGTCAAGGCAGGATGGATCCATGTTTTCATGATAGTCTTCTGCTGTTGTAGCCTATCTGTTTCAAGGTTGGATGTGTTGTGTGTTCAGAGATGCAATTCTGCTAACCTTGGTTGGAACCAGTGATTATCTGACTTCCTGTTACCTTTCTATCATCTCCAACCAGTCTGCCCATTCTCCTCTGACGTCAACAGGACATTCTGTTCCAGACAACTGCTGCTCACTGGATATTTTCTTTTTTTCAGACCATTCTCTGGAAACCCCCGAGATGGACCTAACAATATCTGTTTACAGTCATAAGAATCCACTGCTGCATGTGTGAACAAAGTTGTATAACGCTTTTATAACTCCAGTGGGAGTCAAGCAATGCCTCATGCCTCGAACACAGCTGAAACTCAGTGAACCCACTGTGAAAATAAAAAAAGGAGAATCAATGTCAGTGGAGTCAGCAAGAAGTTAATTTAACAGATCATTGTTGTTCTCGGCTTGACGCTTGAAGACTTATTAAAGTTGAAATATTTGGTGAGTGAAGACAAATTGGAAATTTACCTTTACCTGCATAAAACACAACTTTAGATCAACATGATGATTAAATGCTCTCTTGGTCTTTTGCAATTAGTGACAGAAAGGTGAAAAGTGAAGTATCTAATTAACTAAGTCATCAACATTTGATTAAAAAAAAGTCTGGGTGATGTGTCGAGAGCTATCTGTGAGAACTACCAAACCAGGGTTTCAAAATTAAAATGACATTGTTCTTGCAAACTCAAGAACAAGATCAAAGTTCATGGTTCTTGCAACATATATTTTACAGCCTTAACTTGTCAAGATCATGGTTAAATGTTGACTACAACATGTGAGTCAGATGTGAATTTGAATACAATTTAATTTGTTTGCTCAATTCACCTGGCTGTCCTAGCAATCTATATGATGAGGATGACAGTCTGAGCTAAGCAGGACGTTGCAGATTTTTCATTGAATACAGATAGCAACAATGCTATAAAAAAATGTGTGTGTATGCAAGCAAAAACAATATATTATTTTTCCATGAAAGGTCTTAATCCCAACTGCTTTCACACAAAGTTAAAAGCTTGTCCATCTCATCTGAAAGGCCCGAGAGTTCGAGATGTCAGACAACTGACCTGAACTGACAATATTTCTACAATTTAAAACCTAAATATGTCTTCAACAATGTATTAAAATTTGAAACATCACATAGCTCAACTTTTTAAAGGAATTTACTGCAGGAACTCACAAAAAATCTAAACAGTATAAATACTCATGTCTTCCTCGCACATTAGCCATTTTGGTTTGTTTGCTTCCCATTTTGTTCGCCAGAGGCATGTAAGCCTAATTGAACCCCATCTATTAATACATTTGACAAAAGCGTGATAACCAGTCACAGCTAGGAAAGGATAAGCTTAGCTTAGCATAGGCTGCAGTGGAGGAAAGGCCTTCAAAAGTGGCAAAATGTGCCCATAAACATCTAATATTTCCTAATCAACATGTTAAAGCTCTCTGGACTGTAAAAACTGAGGTTAGTCACTGTTTTCAATCTAGAAATGTCCCCTTTCTCTGCTCCCTAGCGAAGCCAATTGGCTCTAGATATCATGCTTAAATATGACAGCAGTATTAAAATTCTCATCTAACTTTCAGTAAGTAAATAATTTATTGTTTTCTCAAATATTTTTATTAAAAAACCACCAGCACAAATTCTAAAACTCATTGTAAAAGCTGAAGAGATGTCACTTTGGTTGAGGGATTAATCCTATTAGATGAAATCAATGTCTGCACAGTCTTTGCAGGAGCTGGCCAATCACATGTTAACATCCTAAACACACCCCTTTAGCTCCCCCTCTATTCATACACACACCAACACACATGTATGCACGTAGTCAAAACTTGCTCTTTTAGTCATACCCCCAACCACAGGGCTCACCCACATGTACTGGTCCCATTCACAGACGCCCACACACCATTACAATGACTCACTCACATTTTCTCAATGCTGACTCATAACCAGGAAATTAGCAGACAAGTTGGATCAAACTGTAAAACAGTTCTTTCAATGGTTTTTCAGTGAAAAGTTGAACAAAGCTTCCCCAAATGTTGTTTTCTTCCCTCTCTGAATCTGTCTCAGCCTCCCTGTGTCTACCTCAACAATGAAGAACTCAATGACCACTGAGAACAAAAGGAAACCCCCAAACGAGAAGGAATTCAGGACACTATTATGCTTTTTTAAAATTGCTTTATCCTAACATGTGGACAGATAATTGATGTGTTTTTTTGGTTGACGTATAAAAAAATAAAAAGAAATGCAGTGAGATGTTAGGTAACACGACCAACAATGAAGTTGCTTTCTGAAGATTAGTTCAGCACATATCGCTGGACATGAAGCTTGGACACTGATCAACTTTGTGTAAGTAGAGCTGAAAAACTGTCAGAAATTGTTTGATTTTTATGAAATGAAAAGTAAAGAAATGAGAAATAAAACAAGGAGCCGTGTCATTTGAAACTTATTTGACTTTGACCACAAGTATAAAAATTATCAATGATTCCTTTTTGATTAGTTTGAACTACAGTCTGACAGGGATGTTTCTGAAAGTGAGACTGAGACAAACACACAAACAGGCCGGTAGAGGACTGTTGCTGCACTGCTTTACAGTTAACTGCTGCAATCATAATAAAAGACCAGTAAATTCCCACCGTTAGCCAGTTAAGGAAAGGAAACAGAGCCTGGCCTCTTAACACTGCTTCTCCCCACACTGCCCATACCTGTAGTATGTATCCACACACACACACACACACACACACACACACACACACACACACACACACACATTGAGCCCCTAACCCTTTCCTGAGCTGTTTGGGTTGTATTAGCACAGGCTATTTTTAGGTTGCCATGTGTTTTTTCATTACTGCATAGTAAATGGTACCTCTGCTCGTAACTAAAGGGAAATAAAGATTTCCAGCCCTGGCCTGCTGCCCCCAGTAATAAGGCTCTACCTAGAGGTTGGATAGGCTCCCTCGGGGGGGGGGCCTCTCTGGCTGCAGCCTGGATGCCATTTCAGTGGAAAACACAGAACTCTGTGCAGGATAGGGGACGGTGGCTGTGTTTTAAGCATCTCTTTCTTTAGTCAGTCATTCTTTCAGATTTCTTTCCCTCTGTTTGCTCCGTCATTCCTCGACTTAAAGAGGGAATTCCCCCTTTTCTGTTGCCACGGTCGCTGGCTCTGAATGGGCCTGATTGGGATGGGAGTGCATTGCACGGTGGATGTTGTATGAGTATGTGTGTTATAGCCCATTGAATTTGGCTCTTTTGTGAGGCTCCTGCTGTTTGACAGTGGGGCTATCCTCCCAGGACTCATCCTCAGCTCTGCCACACCCATCCACCCTTTCATATGGTAAAGCCCCCTAATGGCTTTAACACTAGCTCGATCGCTACAGAACTCCCAAGCAACAAATGGGCTACCCCCTGGCAACTACCGAACCTACCCAGCCCATTCTCCCCCTCCTCCCTTGGCAACCAATCACTGCCCCAGCAACTGCTTCCACCCCACTGATTCTACCCTGGCAACTGCTTTTAACTCTCAATCAGTTCAGGTTAATTTCTGACTCCCTTGCTAGAGTAGCTGGGAGGTAGGGAAATAAAGAGTGGTGATATGGGATGTGCTGAAAGCGGTCCAACATCCACCTCTTCTAGCATACATATAGAGTACAAACAGAAGAACAAGATGGAATAACCCTCCTCAAAAATTAAAATGTCTTGCTGCTGTCTTGATATATATATGAATAGATATGAAACAACTATATGCATATTTATACATGTGCACACACAAACAGAGTGGAGAATAAAGTGTCTCTGCCAGTTGGAGGTAGCACTGAGACTTGGCTAAATTGAGGTTGGCCTTTCCACTGGCTGCTCAGCACTAGATTTGCATTTGAATCCAATTGTGAGGGCCTAGATTTATGCCTCTTTGACTGGTGCCCAACGGTGCCTTTTTCTGACTCTCAATTTCTTTTCTTTATTCTCTTTCTCATCTTCCCCAACTGTGTTGCGCTCTGTATTGGTTCTCCATTTTCCTTTGTCCCACCCAGATTCTCCTGCTCTTTATCTCTTGTTTGCTGAGTAAGACCCACATTTTACTGGACAGTTAATTTATTCAAGGAAATCATTTGAATCTTGGTAATATGAGATTAATTCTTAAACTTAAATTTTAATTCCATTCAGGAAGTCGGTCATATTTGAAGTGAATGTCATTTTCCCAGCCTAAATCATGCTGCATTCACTGTACCTCATAAGTAGGAAGTTGAAACTTTTGCTTTTTGCTTTGATATTCATTACAAATTTTCATCTACATATGCAGTCACCAGCACCTCAAAGCCTTACCCCCACTGCATGCATTGCATAAAAGTTGTGGAGGTTATATAATTCTGCTGGTGACTGAGTAGTTTATGTAACTTGAGAAACTTTTTCTAATGTTTTATATCCCAAATAGGGAATATAACTTTTAATAGGCTTTTACGTTACCAGTCAGAAGTTAGACCTTCTTTTTTGAATAGTCATCAAAGCACTTCTAAAAAACTAGGCCATATGAGCAACAGTTTTAATGTTAACCTTTTAAAATCTCAAAGCCCAGAAGGAACCCAAAGGAATAAGTAGTGATATATGACTGGTACCTTAAAGACCAGCCAGCTGGTTAAATCACCTATCTTTGGCTTGTAATGAGATTGTGACTAAAGGATTCAGTAGCAACTGTCTGTGGAAAAATTATGAAAAATGTAAGTATTTGAGAATGAAATTGCTAGTTCAGTTATTATCTTTTACTTTGGTGCGTGCTAGTGTGAAATCTTACTTTAGTGACAGTTACTGACAACAGAAAAAAACTGGAGGGGATTGGACTGATTAGGTCACGACATGCCCTAAAATAGATTCATTTGAATAGTTATAAATTCACAGTAGAATAAGAAGCTGTGGTACGTTCTGTCTGGGGTATTTTAACCAAAACATCTTACACACATTTTACTGAGGCCTTAGGAAATTGTGTGGACTTGTGATGGGTGGACGGTCACACATCAGCTGGTAGCTGCAGATTACTTAGCGATGTCGGTACCATAATTCTTGCAGAAAACAAGGTAAAACGATTGCTGCAGGAAAAAATTTCCACAGTTGTAAAATCAAAGCAAACAAGTCACTGCTCACTACTTTGACATTTGATAATCCCTTCATCAAATGTAAAATAGATTTTTCTGGGTAGGATTTTATTGTCTCACCTGAACAGCACTGTTTTTGGTCTGCATAGCCACTTAACCAAAGCAGGATTTATGTTCTGACTGAACCTCATGTCAGACTTTTTGACACCATTCTGATCTTAGATATAGAGCGTAGAATATAACAACTGTCTAGCATGCACTCCCTTTACTTTATTTCTTCCTCAGCCTGTAAAGAAGTGAAACTGTCTAAAAAAAATACATACTGTGGTCACTATTTAGCAGATAAGTCTATAAACAACCTAATTTCACCAGTTCTGAGAGACCAGAAACAAACCTAAGCCCTGTTACCACTGAGCGGGTCAGTTCGGTTCGGACCCGTACGGTCCAGTATGCTATATTGTGTGTTTACTTTATAAAATGGGCCCATACAGCCAAATCATACCGCACCATTTACGGACCCCCTTCAGTTGTAGGTCCATAGGTAAATGCTATGGTACCGTTAACTGGCATGTAATGATAAAAGCTATTGATTGGCGGACAGAAAGACGTCACTGCGCACGACAAAAGCAAGCGCGAAACAAACATTACTGTTGAGTTCATGGTTCAGTGGGACGTTGGAAAGATAATGGGAAAAGGATGCCTGCAAACATCGTTTGTTCGTTCTATCATTGATACAAAGAACCAGATGCCAAACGGAACAAAAACGAGCTGCTGATTGGCCTCCATTGTTGTTTGAAGCATCACGTTTATTGTCGCTGCACTAGTATGATGCCATGCTAGGCATTTGGTCTAAACCCCCGCATGCCCAGTGGCGATCCGGCTTGCAGTGGTTACGCAATCCTGAATTGGCTGGACCATTCTAAAACTTCCGAACCGCTCAGTGGAAACGGGGCTCTAGTGTCTCAAGAGCGGTTCTCAAGACTTTCTGTCCAGCCATGTCATGAATTAAAGGCTTTTACACCTGGTCTGTACACACACACATTAGGACTGCTTGCGTTAACTTCCAGTAACTGATGCAAGGAAGGAAAGACCAAGAGAGAGGAGATGTAATATCTCAGAACCCACATCAGGTACTGTTTGT
The DNA here is from genome assembly GCA_037177495.1 of Rhadinocentrus ornatus. Taxonomy (NCBI): domain Eukaryota; kingdom Metazoa; phylum Chordata; class Actinopteri; order Atheriniformes; family Melanotaeniidae; genus Rhadinocentrus; species Rhadinocentrus ornatus. Next base: position 5,118,429 of record JBAMHW010000018.1, read on the forward strand.
GTAGTACCCTGAACAGCTAGAAAACTAATTATAATGCCCAACATCTCTCCTAATCCAAATTTAACAGGCCAAACATGGAATGAATGAATGTGGGCTCATCAGTTTCAGTGAGTTACAGCAAATGGTGATAAGCTCCTTTCAGACCGCCTGATTAGTCCTGGACTGCAACTGAGTGCAGAACTGTGTTTCTGTTGCAGCTTGTTCTGTTTTGTATTGGAACATTTTAGCTGGAAGCAGAGGTAGCTACAGAGCATAAAGCAGATCCGTGACCACCTCTAAAAGCTCGGCGAGTCCTTATGGACAGGATCAGCTTCTGGTTGGTACACTCTCTACTCTGAATCATCAAAGTGTGGCTTGATCAGGTGTTTTATTTCAGTTACATATATCCATGCAGCTTGTGCTGGATCTGGCCCGCCGCTAAGCTTGATGAGGACAACTTTTCCAAATATGTGGGTCTTCCATTAGAAAATGGACTTTCCAACAGTGGCTTGAATTGGGACACAAATCTCACAAACAGGGAAATTTCACCATTTACATAGTGAGATGAAGTAGCTTGTATATATGCATATGAGTGTGAAAGTGTGACAATTTATCAGAAATTTAGACAAAATATACTTTCATTACTAAATTTTTGCAGATTTGTGAACGTTGAGGGTGCCAAAATAGGGTATAAAATGAGCATTCTCTAAAGACTAAAAATGGGTTTTAGCTCATCTCGTGCCAAATTTTGTCAAAAGAAGCTTTCATCACCTGGAAAAAAAAAAAAAGTACAAAACATTTGTTGATGCTAAATTGAACACAATGCATTAATTGTTAAAAGATTCAATAATGTAGCTTCACATTTACACGTGTATATATAAAAACTCTGAACTTGAACTTGGATTCTGTGTCAGATGAGTCCATGTTTTTAAGCAAAATAAAACTAAAGACTGGCTCTACGTGACAAATGAGAAACACTCGCCATGCTGTTTTCTGGAAAGAGGTGCAAAACACTGATGCGGTGCATCCGCGTCCAACACAAGTGTGACTTGTATAAATATGAGAATACCGTTGCTGCTGATGTGCTGCTATCATGGTGACTTCTTTCCCATTAAATAAGGGGTGGTAAGCTGTGTAATGCTGGACATAAACACAGAGTGTGTGTGGTTGACTGACCTGCATGTAGTCCAGATCTGTCTTCTATTAAAACATCTATGATGCAGTGTGGGAAGGACACTCAGAAAACCTAAACGCAGATTCTGAGCAGCAAAAATCTTCTATCCAGCTAAAACAGACACAAATTCCTCTTTAAATCATCAATAATTTACAATAACAATAAAATGCTAAACAAACCACCATTCTAACTTTTTTGCTGCTTGAAATTTTTTTATTTGCATTTTCTAAATTCAAACCAAGCTTGTAGTAGGTTTGAATGAATAAATAGAAGACGGATTTAAGTTTTTGTTGCATTTATTCTACTTCCTAACTTTGGTAGATATTAGGTTTACTGTAAATGTATGGCCTAAACCTGAATGAGAACAGATTGTCTCCCAGCTAAAACCAACCACTAGAGACATAAATCCCCCCCACATCGCCCATTTGACTGATTGACAGGGAACTCTCCAGCATGAATATTCATAACCACAGTCCCACCAAGCTTTCTCACAACTAGAAGAAAAGCAAACTTCGCCAGGGGAAAGAAGATCGCTGCTGGCTGCTCACTTCATGTGGAAATGCGGGGCTTCTATTCAGCTCAATGCAGGCATTTCCAAAAACGAATAAGGATGGGGGGAGGGTGGGGGTGCCTTGAGTGAAAGTTGACAAGATTTAAGGATTTGCCTGGCTCAAGCTTTTGTTTCTACCAACATCTAGGAGTAAATATCTCTTATTCATGCAAATTTGTAATCATAAAACCAAACACAGAAAAGGTAAAAAAAAAAAAAACAAGAAGAAGAAATGACTCAGAAGGTAGAAAATATCTGAGCTGGCTTAGTGCGAACAACATGAAATATACAATTACCATCTCATGAGGGGAAAGAGAAAAACAAATGTGGGAGAAATTTTTCCAGAGATTGATGTGCTGAAGCGATGGGTGACAGCTGAAACCCTGGGAATGGGTAGAATTGGTGGGAAGGTGGGTGAGGGGCTATGGAGGGGGGGGACGATGAGTTGACAGAGTCCTCTTTGCAGCAAAAGACCACTGTGTGTAATCGCTTTTAATTGGAATGTATGGAAGACAAGGCTCACCGAGGGGATCAGTTGGCCTTAAACCAGCTTAATTATATGGGATCATGTTAGACGGTTGGGTTTGGGTCAGAAATACCACCGCAAGGGGGAGGCAATACGATAGCAGAGAGACAGAGAGAGAGAGAGAGAGGGGGGGGATGCTGGTGCAGCATGATTCCTATTAGGAAAATTTTTAATGTTCTCATAGGCAGTTTAAATGTATGTAAAGTAAGATTATAGACATCCAACATACTTCTGAGAAACTCTTTTTTTTTTAATCACCATTCCCTGCAAATTCCTAACAGTAATTTTATTGAGTCGAAAAAACTTTTCTATGCTACAGTCATCATATCCACCATATACAGTCTTTGCCAATATTTAGTGCCTCTGCACCATTCCAGTAACATTCCGATTAAATGTGTTTTTACAGTGTCAAGGCTGCACAAAGCTGAGTTTATAAAATCTTATAATTCATCTTCAGTTTGATCGCGCACACCTCTGCTAGAACAGCCCCGGAGGGATTTAAAAATGTGTCAGTGGCGAGTTAATGGTGATTTTAATCATCATCAAGTGACTTTGACTCAGTTGTAGCTGCTTACATTTAAATTTATTTGGTGGTAGCTCCATTAATACTCTCTAAAATAGGTTGCAAGATTGTTAGTTGTCAAGAGGGCCTTTAAAACTGCTTAACGTTGAATGGATTGTGTTTACACAGTGGTCTCCTGCAGCTCAAGGAAAGTTTTAAACTGAGGAGGAAACTCATTTCATCTGCTTGTATTCACAATTTCCTTCTGTCACTACCCACAGCTCATGACGATAGGTATGGGTAGGAACATGATGGACTAGTAAATCCGGAGCTTAGATGCCTCACCTGTTGATCTCCCGCTCCATTCTTTCCACACTTGAACCAGATCCTAATATACTTGAACTCCACTTGGGACAGGATCTCATTCCCAGTCTGGAGAGGACACTCCACCTAGGGCGTAGGAACCGGGGAGGACGTGTCCCCCCCATTTATGTAACAGGCGCATTTGTACCCCAAAAAATTTAGATCACAGAGGAAAAAAAAAATTAACTTTGAAATCTGTAACACGCGTGCTTTTATTTTGAAAGCGCAATGCAGCATCCTTTAATGCACCGCGCCACCTCACCGACAGAACTCGAGACAGTTAATGAAGAAAACAGACAACACCAGCGCAGTTTACATTAGTTGTAATGGAGAAGACAAAAAAGAAAGTAAATGTAAGGCGGTATGTAGGTAAATGTTATTTTTTCCTGGAGGATAATTATATTTTCGGTCTAACGTTAATATTCAGCTGATGTTGTGAATCCAGCATCTAAAATACACTATTTGTTACCAGCCAACGAAAATATGGTAAACTTATTCCAGTGACGGACAAAAGCGATTCGACACTAAATACAGTATTTAAGATTTTTGTCAAAGAACATGATTTCTTTTAACTTAACCAATGCAAGTTAAAAACTGATATTAAACATCTCCCACTGCTAGAAAGAAGGCAGTCTTTCAGTGTTTTTCTATACCTTTTTCATGCCCATTGCTTTCAAATCAGAGATCAGATGAAGTCCAGCTGGTAACTGAGGGTGAGACAGGGAGAAGCAGCACTGCAGAGCAGCAGGTAGCGGTTATTCTATATGAAAGGTGAAGCGATTTTGTTGATAATGAGGGGAGGTTGAAACATAAGTAAATGCAGTTGGATTTTATACAATAAAATACACCTTTTTTAGATTGAACTAATTCTCCAGTGTTTTTCTACATCTTACTCACCTAACCTTAAAGGGTAGGGTGATATATCCAAACCTTTTGCTTAGCTGTGGTGGTCATTGTCTGTGTATTTACTTACTGCAGCAGCCAAAACGCTGGAAGCCACCACTAAGGGAAGCACACAGCACTTGGACTCTGAAATGGTGAAAAGGCCAGTCAAACGGGCATATTTTAGGAAATGTTTGTATGAAAAGCTAGTCATGCTTATTCTGCCTCTAGTCTTTAAAGCAATTTTTAGGCGTAATATTTTCATATAATTACAATCTGTGGTCAACTGTTAAGACACGAGTTTGTCACTGCAACAGGGAGCAAAAATCAAAGACGCGGTAGTTGTGAACAAGGTCTGAGAGGCACTCTACGCACCTCTAGGTGGTCCAAGATAAGTATCAGGGTCGGCAACAGGAATCTAGAACAAGGCAAGAGGAAGTTTGGACATCAACAGAGGAAGAGTTGTTGACCATCTGGCAAGGAAGCCTGAACAGGAGAGGGTTTAAAAGGAGTGGGGAACAGGTGACAATGGTGTGGCAATCAGGGCGGCTCCAGGTGGAGCAGATGAGCCTGATTAGGGAAGTGCAGGCATCAACCATGACAGATCGGGATCTGTTAACATATCTTTATTGTGTGATAAACTCCATCCATCCATCCATTATCTGCCGCTTATCCGGAGTCGGGTCGCGGGGGCAGCTGCCTAAGCAGGGAAACC
>JBAMHW010000018.1:5124719-5136282 GCA_037177495.1 Rhadinocentrus ornatus
TTTTTGGGGGGGAAGTTTGGGGGAAGGGTTTTTTTCCCCTTTGCTGAACGGGGTTTGGTCAGTGGGGACCCCCCCCCCCCCCCCGCCTACCAATCAAAACAGCCTCAAAAGAGAAAGACAACATCAAACCCCAAAACAGGAGTTGGATGGGGGAGTGCACCGCAAATAAGCCAGGATACCCAATATCCTCCTCTCCCTTATTTGGATCTAACTAGTGCATAGCTGCACAACAGGCCCCGTCATTACACGCAGACTACTAAGTAGGGGCTACTGCCTATTGGATAAATAAGCATCAATGTGGACTGTGCAGCAGGATCAGGAAATCAGAACCCATGTCATTGTCTTTCAGTTTCAGCTGCTGTTTGCCTTGATAAATATTATGACATAGTGGTTAGAAGCCTGACTTTGTACTGGGCTTGACTGGACCAGAAGGTAGTGTTGGACACATTAATTATCATCTGGAAAGTTCCATCTTTGTGAGAAATCCTACCAAAGCAAACAACTTGTCTGTCACAAGCTTATGTTAGAAATGAAGAGATTTAAAATGGTTGTAACCAGACATCATCAGAGCAGCTGCTATGGTTTAGAATACAGTGAGATAAAGAAATGAGTATGGACTCTTTTACTTTAATTGCTTTATATCCCAGGACAGTTTAAAAGATCCATCTGGTCCTCATAAGGTCCAACAAAAACTAAGAAAGGTGCAGAAACAGTTGAAAACTAATCCAACCTTTTTATACTTAACAGCTTGTAGAACAACATTCACAATATGAGGGATGTAATAGTGCAATCGTGCTCTGTATGATGTTGTCAAACAGCAAATCATTACAGTGGAGGAATTTAGATCACTTTTGTTTTTAAATGCTGCTTTAGTTTCAGTTTGCTGCACATCTCTGTTAAGGACCCACAACAGGATCTTAGTCGGGTCAAGATTTGGACACCTTGATTCTTTTCTTTGTCTGTCGTTTTCTGGTAGATTTGCTGCTGTGTTTGGGATCATTGTCCTGCTTCACAACCCAGTGTCATTCTTGATATGTTGGACAGATGGCCTCACTTTGATATACAGAAGAGTTCATGTTGATTGCTCAATGACTGGAAGTTGTCCAGGTCCTAAGGCTGCAAAACAAGCCCAAATTATCACCCTTCCACCACCATGCTTGAGAGTACATTAATGACATATGTTTGAATACAGATGATGGAAAAATGTCAGTCTTAGTCTTATTGGACCTCAGTGCTGCATTTGATACAGTTGATCACAATATATTACTTAAATGACTGGTAAACTGGGTGGGCCTCTATGGCATAGCACTACTGTGGTTTAAATCTTATTTAGAGAATAGAAAGTACTTTGTGTCAAAAGGTAATTTTACATCTGAGCAGACAAGGAAAAAAATCAAAAAGGCACCTGCAGCTGATTCAGAACTCAGCTGCTCGAGTCCTCACTAAAACTAAGAAAGCGGACCACATCAGTCCAGCTCCAAGGTCATTACACTGGCCAGAGAATAGACTTTAAAGTTCTGCTGCTGGTCTATAAAGCTCTGAATGGTTTAGGACCAAAATACATCTGTGACTTCTTGACCCAGTATGATCCTACCAGAATCCACAGGTCATCTGGATCATGTTTCCTATCAGTTCCCAGAGTCAGAACCAGACATGGAGAAGCAGCATTCAGCTTCTATGCTCCACATGTCTGGAACAAACTGCCAGAAAGCCTCAGATCAGCTGAAACACTTTATTTATATCAAGGTTGAAGACCCACCTGTTTTCAGCTGCATTTTAATAGTTCTTACTAGGAGTCCAGATCTGCAGCTGGTTCTTTTACGCTGAAATCTTATTTTTTTATTTTTATTTTTTATGTAATCAATTTTATCTTTTTTAATCTTTGTTTTTCTAATACACTTGTATGTTATTCTGCACCTTGCTGTAATGTTTTTAAGTTTTGTGTAAAGCACTTTGAACTGTCTTGTACATGAAATGTGCTATACAAATAAATTTGCCTTGCCTACATTGTGGCTTTTTACACTAAAAATAGTGTAAGCCATAACTTTTTGAGGTCTCTGTTAGTAAAAGAAATATGTATTAAATTTTGATGGTGACCAGAATCGCCTTTCTTTATTACCTGGAAAAGACAATGCATCTTTTTATCTTTTTATAACTTGTTAACTTCCTGTCAAAAATACTCCCTAATCTCCAAACTGAGAAAACTCAGTGGACTACTGTCCACTGAGGGGGAGACACTAAGGCTCCATTTACACTGCAGCTATTCTGATTTTATTTTCCCATATGTGACTCACATCGGATTTTTTAAAGACAGTCTGAACAGCACAAATCTGAATTTTTAAATCCAACCCAGCCCACTTTCTAATGTGGTCATACGTATGCGATCTGTGTCACCTTAGTGTGAAAGGTCCTGTCGCAGTTCATCAGACTTTCACTGAAGTGAAACCAACGTCAGAAATCTGCATTGGAAGAAGCGGGACATGATGAGATTGAATGTAAACAATGGATGGAACAATGTTAAATCATAAAACAATGTAAGATCATAATATTTTTTGGTTTTGATTGCACAACAACTCAGAAACTAATACACACGCTACAGAGTGTAGCATCCATATTTACCTCTGTAAACACAGCGTTTTGACACGTGTTTTCCACTGCACATGCAGGTCACTTCAGGGCCACGTAGCGTTCACACTTAAAGCTGATGAAGGTGACATTGTAATAATAATGTAAACGACCACGGAAAAAAAATAAAATTGAATTTTGGTAAAAATTTGGATTCGAGCATTACGAGCTGCAGTGTGAATGTAACCTAACTTCTCATTCTTTCATCCTAAAAGCAAAAAATCAACTAAAACACATTTAAAGTGAGTAGATCCTGCTTGTCAATATCAGTTCTGGAGTTTTTGTTCATATTGCCTTGTGGAGGAACTTTATGAGTTTGAAGTTATTAAATTTTTGAGAAAACATCTGATTAATTTTTGTGAGTAAGTGAGTCCAAAATATGTGTTTCTAATCTTTGAAACAGTTGCTGACAAAACAACCTCAGGTGCAAGGAACTTCATTGGTAATTAGACAAAACAAACCATGTTTGGGCTCTGAGTAAATTTAAGATGTATTTTAATGATTAACTTTCTTTTTGAAAGAATTAAATTAACTTAATCAATTATATGAAAAAAAGAAAAAGGAAAACATAATCAGCTGCAGCTCTAATTTGCACGGATGATTGTCTGTTGCTGTCATTTGCAGTGAATATAATGCCTACATGTGTGTACGTGTGTGTGCACACGCAGAGGGGATTCAGAGATAGCTTTGGAGGCGTATTGGGTATCGAAGGGTGAGGAGCTCTTCTGAAGAGTTTCATTCACAAAGGCAGGATACTGATAAGAAGCAGAGCAGAGCCGCCATGAATCCACTCTCTGTTCAAGCTCTCTAGCTTCTCTCCCCGCTCTGTCTAACCCCCTTTTACTCTCCTCCAGCCCTTTATGAACCCTGTGAGAAAGTTGTGGCGATGGGGAGGGGTGGAGAGGCCTGCGATCTCTCCAAGTTTAATTAGCAGGATTAGAATCAAAAAGTAGAGAGAGGAGGGAAAGAAAAAGATTGGCAGATAGGAAAAATATGACAAACGTACACCTGGTATTGCTGTATCTGTCTGCCTGAAATACTTATCTGTAATGAAGGAATTAAGAAGACAGACCTTGATATATTTGTCTGCAATCAAGTGAAGGCAAATACCTAAACACCTTTGCTTTAATAAGTACATATAGTTTTATGAAGGTGGATTTTGTAATATATATTTTGGGTAAGTAAAAACATGCATCTTAAATAGTTGTAAAAGCAACAAACAACAATCAGTGGGTAAACATGACCCCACTATTGTCTCATGATTATTTGTCAGGCATAGTAAGGGGCAGCTCACAAGAAGTGTACATGGCTGACCTGTCTCAGAGAGGGGTCCTAAAGAAAAAGACCAAAGGGGACCTGAGCTCTGCAGGGCAACCCTGACCTCTGATCCCTCATGCTTGATAGACCGCACATAGATTTAGTTTTCTAAAGAAAGATGCAGATACGTCTCTTTCACTTTCTCTTTTTACATTTAAATTACATGTTTTGACTGTTACATCACATTTAATACACATGTATTGCATTTGTTAGACAAGTTCTTAGGGCTAATCAGGACCCCATGACACATCAGAGAAAGTATTTAAAGGGAGCAAACCTGACTCAGCCCTGACACCACAATGTCATTTTTTAAGCCTTTTACAATGCATTTGCTCCAATCCAGCCAACCATGCTATCTTGGTGTGCATCTGATCAGCAGCCTTTAGCATATATGTCTATCCCGGAAGCCTTAATTTACATAAATATCATGGCTTTGCCCCGATATAATGATGAGATAAATGAGATGATACGAAAAGCAAAACTGAAATGTGGCAGCACCTCAGATCTGGCAACATGCTAGCTTGAGAATCAGATTTTACCCTTAAAACTCGTTTATATTGTCAACAATTCTTCGGTAATGGTAGTGTGTTACTTTGTGGGGTGAACTGTGATGTATAGCTTACCTTTTAGGTAATCTAGAACATTTTTTTCAGGCCATATTCTGGATATCCCATCTGGAAGATTTACAATCCAGCTACAAAATGTTGTTTTTATACAGGAACTACATGGTAAATCTAAAATAACTGATCCTTGAAAACACCATTATTTATTACATAAAAAAAAAACCAACATTATTATTAATATGTTGCTAAGAGACTTCTATTTTGACCCAGAATTTCATGAAGCCACTTACTGTCAAACTTCCGACCAATCAGAGACAGTAATGTCCAATCAGGAGCAGCCAAAGGTCAGTAAGTGAGCAGAAAGTTCTACGTGTCTGATAGGAGTAAAAACAAACGTATGGCTGGAATAAACCCAAGAAGATGTTTTTGATCCACAGTGGTGCCATAAACCAGCTGAGTTGTTTTCTGAGGATGGTAGGTATATAAGGATAGTAGCAATATTAGCTGTGTGTTATTTCTACAAAATACTGTTAGTAATAAATTGTTTTGTTATTTTTGTTGGCCTTTATGGTGCTATATCTATGGATACATTCATTTTACATAATTTTCGCCTCATAATCTGACAACCAAGGCTGTCCTAGAGTTTCTACGTGTTTTACACGAAAAAAAAAAAAAAAAAGCAAAAAAAGCAGATTGACCAAAATTAGTAAAAAATGTCTTGGAGTTGTAAGGGTTAAACTATGTGGATAGATGTGCCCATTTTAATGCTTTTATACTTCTACTTCTATGTGCACATTGTGGATTAATGCTGAAAGAACCACCGTACACCATGGAGGTCAGAGAACTGAAAACTTACTCTGAGAAACAAAGTTAGAATAAGGTTAAAGATACTTGTATTCATTTATTGCAGGTCCATATTGATGGAGTTGAGAATTACTGCCAACGTCTGGCTCATTATTTTTAATTATAATTATGTTTTAATTATTTCTTAATACGATTTTAATTGTTTCATTGTCAAGTTCTCTTTCTGTTCTATTATGTAAAGCACATTAACTTGCTTTATATATTGAATGCATTATACAAGTAAACTGGCTTTTCCCTATCGGAGACAGCTCTGATTTAATGGATTCAGACTTTGCTCTTACAACGGTGTCAAGCTCATACTTTACCAGTTTCTGAGCTGAATCCTCAGCAGAACATAACGTCCATAAGCCACACAGTTCAGCAATGTGGATAACTTAGTCCACAGCCAGGAGGGGAAGGAAATATTCTGCTGTGTGCACTGCTGGTTTTACATCTGATGAGTTTGGTAGAGTTAAAACAAACTCAGCCACACTGCTTTATTGGATGTGACCTGAAATTTATCAGTCGGGGTTCCAGGAGTCACCACCAGCATAACAGCTCTTTTTTATTATCTTATTTAAAAAAAAAAAACAAGTTTATTTACTTGTAATCATTCATGATTGGTTGAGTGAGTAAAACATATGTTTTTCTATCATGTGACAAACATTTTCATAGTTTTCTCAGATTTTATCCCACTTTAAGTGATATTTCAGCACCTCCCAGTTCAGGACAGTTGTAAGTTGTTTTGCAAAACAATAACTTCAAATGAAATTTAAATTTTATTTAATAATGTTTCATATTTATACACTGCATGAATTTTATCTGAACCCTTCATTTACAGCAGATCTTGTATTTTAGTTACCATTTTATCTTCATCCAGACACTATTTCAGCTGTCACATCTACCACTTCTTTTCAGTTTCATTTATTTATTCTATTTATTTTGGGTTTTAAACTTGTTTGACTCAGTGTTTTCAGGAGAATAAGTGAAAATGTGTGCACTGTGGAATAAGATGACTAATCTTTTGTTTTTCTGCTCATTTCTATTATTATAGTTGTTCTAGGAAGTGTTTCAAGATCCCCATTTTACTACTACATTTCTTTGGTCATAAAGCATCTGTTGCAATACTTTGTCATGAGTACTTCACTGACAATATTTTGTCATCTGAAGTAACTATAGCAACAGTGGAATCATTATCCCAATCCTTAAGTCATGGGAATAGTTAGGGCCAATGCTTGGTTTGGCTTTAAAAGGGGCCAGGGTGACTGTTTTTTGGAGCTATAAAAGATCAAGTCTGTGTGAGTGTGAGATTGTTAGTGTGTACTGATCATTGTCCACCATATCTTTTTATCCTGCACCTGCATCAAGGACCTCCAATAACCTTGACAGGACCACACAATCCACAAAGCACACACATAGGTTGACCATTTTCTTTATAACATTCAAAACCCTTCATAGTATCTTCAGTTCATTCACCGTGGCACATTTAAGGAGCTAAACCCCCCCATCAGCTGCAAAGATGAGGGGCAGCTTAGTCAAATAAAAGGTCACAGCTGCTAAAACATGCAGCAAACAAAGTTAGTCCTGTTTGTTTTTGAGGGAAGCCTATATTACCCAAAAGTTAAATAAACTTCACTCAATCCACACAGCCCCCCACCCCCCGGATAGTCAATCAGCCTGCAGCCTTGGTCAGCACATTTCTGCCCCATGCTGAGCCAGTCTCAGGCCTGGGCTGTGTCAGTTCTGCTTGGCCAAACCTTTGCCCATAAGCTTGAAACACCTCACAACACCCACATTCTTAGCTTGTACTTCACCCCCCTCGTTGCTTTAATCATCATGCACATGGCTAAACTCTGTGCTTGGTGACTGACAGGCGAGGTGATTTAATGATAAAAAAAAATTTCTTTGACTGTCTCAGACTGTTTATTTGTTTTCCGTCATAATGAATTTAGCTAGATGTTAGCTGTTTATTCAGCTAATCTGGTTGCTTAGTGAAAAACGATCTAACCGACTATTTGAAAGCCTGATTAGCTACAAGTTTACTGTTTGAAGATGCAACAAGTTGGCTGATTTATTCACAAAAAACATGGCTACCTGATGGGTCTGATGTCCACTTAGCCATTTGTAGACTGAGCAGCTAGCTTAGTAAGCATGTTAAAGTTAGCATGCCTAAGCATTCCGATTTACTAAACCATGCAGCCTCATTAATAATTTCTAATGTACTTATGATCCAATACAGAATAGATTTGATAATTTTGAAAAATATGCACTAAATACAACAGAAAATATTGTATTTTCTTAAACTACTCTGGAGAGTAGATTGAGAAACTTGACCCATTCCAAAATAGAAGCTATGGGAGGAAAGATGGTATAATATTAACTCTAGAAGATGGCAAACATTTAGTTGCTATGGGAAAAGATTGAAAAGGATAAGATGGCCAGACAACTAGCCACATTGTGTCTAACACCAAGCTAACATACTGAAATCAGATATGAATTAAAAATTTCTGTCTGACAAAAATCAGATACGAGTCAAATCAGTGTGGGAATATAAGTGTAGCTTTCATCTAAGTGACTAATTATTAGCTGTGGAATGATTTTCTGGCATTTTGTTGGCAGACTAGCGTGTTAGCTTGTCTCTGACTTGTTCATAAGCCAGATAAATCATGAGCAATAAATATTAGTTAGAAGGTTGCCTCTAACCATCTAAAATGTGGCTAAAATAGTGGGCATCAACTAAACCAATATTATAACCAGCTGTCTGACAGGCTTTGACCTCTTCGCAAAGCCTCATTTAGTCTCATTAGTGCCAAGTTTCTGTCTCCCAAACAGGGGCAGCACTGCAGCTCCCAGGGAAGTGTGTATTTATATGTGTGTGTATTGTGTGAGTAGTGTGTACGAGTCTGAGGACCTGGAACACAGGGTGTCTTGTCTGTCATTGAAGCACAGATGTCCATTGGATTACATCACAGTGACCGCACCCTGATCTCCCTCACATTTCCTTTCCTCCAGCACTGAACTCCCCCTTTCTTCCCAACCCTCATCACCCCATCACATCCATCCAGTCACAACCCCTTTACACACTCATTCTCTAACATAGACAATGAGTTCTGATTTATGACTCCCACTGTTTTCCCAGCACATTCTCACTTCTGATGACTTCACCCTTTATCACACTTCACCTCATCTTCATTAAACCGTGAGACTATGTGGCCCATGATGTGCTGGAATGTGTGTTGATGGGGATGCCTGAGGTAGGATAGAAATGCTGGCATGTTCACTAATCATTCATTCATTATTAGCCAGGAGGGTAAAGAAAAATCCACACTGATTATCACCACTGGAAAGTTGAGTGTCAAACTGCTGCAGATCTTCAACTCCAGCAAGGAGGAGTCTAGGGTGACATAGTCCCAAAAACGTTTTTTTAATGCATGCAATCAACTTTTCAGTCTACCCTTTCTCTGCCAAAATCTCATTGTGTTAGGTTCCAAACACAAATGCATTACCCTATGAGTGTATCCGCCCTCCTCCCATTAACTGTGACTTTGGGTCATCCGGTAACATCTTGCTTTGTTTGTTATTATATAGTGAGGTGATCTCATGATTTACTGTCAAGTCGATGAAAAAAATACAAAAGAAAATCTTGGGATTTCCCTCTGGGGTTTGAAAAATATGGTTGAGGCAAAGATCTTAAATAAAAAACATCAGGTTTCCTCTACAAATCTCCACTGAAAATACATCCATGCACATTTCATCGAGCAGAACGAATGATTCTGTCTGTAAGCAGACAGAGCCACTGGAACGTCTTCCTGTTGGACAGTGTTGCCTTGTTGAAACTAGCTGTGGTTTACATCCTGACAACAAAAGTCATTGTACTGTTGAATTCAGTTCTGCGGTTTCCTTCCTCAATTGTCTAAAACCATGTCTGGTAAACGGTAGGACTTTGCAGGACTCAGATATGAACACTAATTAAATCACATAGCTAACTCTAACCATTAGAAGCAAACTAAAAACAGAAAACACTAAGATAAGTAGAAGTATGTAGGACAATGGAAAGAGTGTCCCTAATCCACAATTGGGTTTCTCATGACATGTATAGCCTCCCGAGCTAATGTATGATTAATGGAAGTTAGCTTAAGAAGAAGACAGTTTCCATTAATCCTGACATCAAAAATACTTTGGCACATTGTGGGTAACTAATTAGTGTTAGACCAGTGTGGAGTGTTGTTGACACACTGTATTAAATGTCTGGAAGGTCAGGATGTCCTGTGATAGACAGAAAATCCTAAAGCAGGTCCACTGTTGAGCCCATGTACTCGCATCCTCTCCCATTCGTATTGACCCCAGGCCACTGTCCACCTTTCTTTCTCCTCCCTTTCACAGCCTCACATTTTAACACAATATGGTCATGTCCGGCCGATGAAGTGATGGCTCTGTCTGAGCCATGAATGGATGGGAGCGACAGAGAGCGAAGAGATCACAGAGGAGAAAAAAGAGCAGTTTATGTGCAGAGAGTTTGTTGCAGCGCTGAAATAAGTGGATGTAATGGACTTGTACAGATGGAAAAAAGAGGAGGTCAGGGGGATTTAGACAGAAAGATGAAGACAAAAACTGCACTGCACCCCTCGGGGGCTTCTGTGAGAAGGTCAAAGGTCGCCATGCTTGAGCAAGATTCATATCCGAAACCCTGTTGGCCCTTAAACTCTGAATGCTGGTACCAGCTTTATTGCTCCAGACGTCCTCTCTTGTAACCCTCTTCATTCCTTCTAACTTTTACATTTTTGTTGCATTTGTAATGTTCTCATCTCTTCAGTTCATGTTGGCTTATATATTCATTTAAGAAAATAACGTTTACATAACAAGAATGACTTAGCCAAAAAGTGATGCGCACGTGTGCTGTATCTACACTCTGTGTAAGTATGCGAGTGCTCTATCAAAACTCCTCATCCACAGCAGGTTTATATTGCTGGCTTTACCAGAGCCCTTCAGACACAGAACCCATGTCTACCCTATGCCAGTCAGGCGGAACAGATAAGTAAACTGGAAGCACTGAGTGGGGGACGGGGATACTCTCGGTTGTGGGGATAGACTATATAACTCACACAGGGGGGGCTTTTGAGTTACAGCCTCAGTTTTTTGGCAAATGTCTGTATTGTGTTAAGTATCCATTAGCAGTCTGGTCTGGAAAGGGCTGTAAAATGCGAGGTTGGTAATCTAAAAGGCCTGAATTTCCTTTCCAAGTGTCATAAATTACGTAAATTGTGAGTTTCAAAAGATTAAATGAAATTTTTAGAATTTCAAGAGGGAAACTGAACAGAGCAGAACATTTTATAGACAAAGATTCAATTCTAAAACTAAAACAAAATCATTCATATTCAATAAATTAAATGTAAATTATTATAATTATAACCATGCTTTCTTTATTTTGTTATATATATATATATATAATTCCAGATCAAAAAATTATCAAAAGTTATTAAAAAATAAAAATGACTATCTTACCACTTACACAATATTTAAAAGAAAGCCAACATCAAATAGACAATTAGATGTTGCTTATAAACCGTTGGATGAATCACAAAACCATACTTCACTCACAGGGGTCTATCTGTGCATTGCATACTTTTAGTTAATGGTTTAAAGGATTAAGAGAACTTTATTTCTCATGGAACAACAGCCAAAAGAAAGATAAAAAATAGCACAATAACAAATAGAAATAGCATATATACATGATGTACATGATTTAATGTAAGTCAATTTTTTACAGTGTCTCAGTGTACAACTTTTCCAGTTGTTTCCAAACGGTATTAACTTGCTGTACCTGAAGTGTCACCAAAGCTCATGCATCAGCTTCACATTTAGGATTTTAATACTTCATTTATTTTTCTTCAACCCAAACTTAAATTTCACTTTTACATGCCTTTGTTGCTCAGCAGATTTCTCATGGCTGGACTCTGACTAAGACAGTGATCTCACCAACCCTGATTTATTTTTATTTTTTTTGTTTACATTTGACTACACCATTCTGGATGGGAGTTGACATGCAGTCCATTCCTCACGGACACTAATGGACACAATGATTTCTTTAAACTGTTCTTTTCTGGATCAGACTTATCATGCAGTTTATATATATAAACTGTGGCTGTGGCTTAGGAGGAAGAACAGTTGTCTTTCAACCGGAAGGTTGAAGGATCGATTACAGGCTTTCCCTGACT
>JBAMHW010000018.1:5157279-5177213 GCA_037177495.1 Rhadinocentrus ornatus
TCTTTTTGTTTGATACATAAGAGGGGACAACGATGATGATCTTTGTTTTTTGATTTTATGGGTGGCTTAGTGTGGAGAGGGAAAGAGAGAAGAATCAGGGCATGAGAAGGTTCTCAACACATTTGAGAGTCTGTTCAATGTCCAGTGGAGGAGATCTGGGGGAGAAATATTTCACAGCTGACAAGTGTGTGTGGTGGTGTGTGGATCTGGGGCAGGACCTGATGAGGTGTAGCAGGAGTGTGTGTGTTGGTGGGGGAGTGTTGGAAATATGTTATGTAACCTCCTCTCAGGGGAAAAGGAGAGCAGAGGGTCAGATCTAGGAGGGAGATGAGGGGAAAAAATAGTAGAAAAATGTGGGAAAACTATCCTTTTCTTCTGTTTTCTGTAGCAGCATAAATCAGGATGTATAAGGTTTAGAGACCAAGTTCAAATGTCTACTATGTATCTTAAATAAACACTCTACATGCTGTAACTATATATAAATACAAACCTTTGTCTTCATTTACTCTCCACCTATCACAGAGCACATTTTGTATTTTTCTCCATCTTTTAGCCTGACATTAGCTTGCACTAGCCAGTCCCTTTATAGAAGGACTACTGCAAGCAAGTGCATCTGTGTGAATCAGTAATCAGATTGCATTGGTGAATCTTTAATAACTGCTAATGCTACTATAAAAATCACAACACAGTAAGTGTTTGTACAGTAGCTTTGATTAGTTAGTTGGTATAATGCGTCCGGTCAAAACTGGACTTTAAAAAAGCATGTAAGCATGTGGGTCTATTCATGTTGTATGTGTTGTAATTTTTACATATACGATTGTCTTTTATTGCTATCAATTTGATTTTGATAGTTGTTATTAAATCTATTGGATGAAAAATTTGTTAGAGGACTAGGTTAATCCATTTTAATTGTTTTATTTTGATTGATTGATTTGTTTACCTTCCCTGGGACCACAGATGTATATTAAATCTGGTACAATGCATCTTTTTCTTCTGAGATTAATGTCTTTTGTGCATGGTCATAAAACTGTAAAACAAAACGAAATCATACAAAAGCCAAGTTTTTAAAACTAGGCTAGTACAACAGATGATGAACAAATGAGTCAGTCTATCATGGAGCAATGCAATTTATAAACCCCTCATTCCCCACTGAACTGTATACTTTCTAGTTCATTAGACATCATTATCCATGTGTACCTTACATCTGTGATGTTATGAGTATAGCAAATTACATAGTTATAAGTTATAGTAAGACACCATGACCTGAAATTAATACAAAACTTCAAATCATTATGCAAAGAGCTGACACTGGCAGACACACAAGCTGCTTATCAAGCAAACATGAAACAAATTACCGTGGGAAAGATCTCTATAACATGTTTAATTTTTAAAATCATCCCTCAGTAAAATATACAATCACATTTAACCGGGCTAACTTTAAGTTGAAACTGACTCCAGGTCCTTAAACGCATCACTGCAGGCATTAAACTGATATCTACACTGTAAAAACGATATGACAACATTTAAAAAATGAACGTAGTCTCAGCCTGAGCTTCATAAACTGCAAACCCACACTCAGGGTTTTTTTTCTGTGAAGCCAGTACAGTTGTATGTGATACACGTTTGGCCTTCAGCTTTACACGTTCTGCTCAGAGCAAAAAATTCAGACATGCCCAGTGAAAAGTGCACCATGAAAAGCCCTCTTTTCCAGTGTTTCATTTGCTCTGATTGAGGCCTCCTGTGTGCTATTATGTTTCTCATTTATGATGTAAACGTGTACAGTCGCTACGAGTAAATGAATCGAGCTCCAGAGTTTGAACTGCGGTCTGACTGTTGGCTACAGTTAGACCGCAGCTTATTGCCCAAATCGAAATGTAGTTTTGTGTTGAGTAACTGTTCTTGGGTGGCGTCACATTATTGGGGGATGTGTAATGTAATGTCTCATCCCCCAAGGTTGAACGAACAGTGCACTGTAATAATGAAACCAGATGATGTCATTTGGGTTTTATTATATAAAACCTTATTTTATCTCCCTTGAATATGATTCCTCTGTCCTTGTGAAATCACTTGGCGAAAATGTAAGGCTTGTTTTTTTTTCTTTCTTTCTTTGTGGTGTTTTAACACACTTGGTTTATTATGTGTGTACAGTTATTCATAACTGTACACACATGAGTTATATGCGCTGTTAAGTTAAGCAAGCCAAAACTTTGTATTTTTGCCCACTTTGCTGTTAAATGTGTAATAATTATCTGATAAAAAAAAAGCATTAGATAAAATAATGTTGAAGATTACATGTTAATAATAATATCAACTAATTGCAAATAACATCAAATGTCGCAAACCCAAATCCCCGAAAGTTGAAATGATGGGAAAACTTTTAAATAGAACAGAATGCAAACATTTACAAATTTTATTCTCAATAGAGTATAAATAACGTGTCAGATGTTAAAACTAAGACATTTATAGACATTTACATTTTCAGAAACGGAAACATAGAAAATTTTAGCTCATTTAGAATTTGATGGCAGCACCCATCCTTTTGTTTCCCCAGTTCCAGCCTGAACCTTTTCCCTCCAGAACTGTCTTAATTCTTGGTGTCAGGGGAAACATTCCTCAGGGGTTTTGCTCCATATTGACATGACAGCATCACACAGTTGCTGCAGATTTGCAGGCTGCATCCATGATGAGAATCTTCCATTCCACCACATCCCAAAGTTGCTCTGCTGGACTGAGATCTGGCCATTGGAGTCCAGTGAACAAATTGCCATGTTCAAGAAAACAGCTGGAGATGATCTGAGCTTTGTGACATGGTGCATTATCCTGCTAGAAGTAGCCATCAGAAGATGCTGAACTGTGGTCATTAAGGGATGGACATGGTCAGCAACAATACTCAGGTAGGCTGTGGTGGTTGGTACTAAGGAGCCCAAAGTCAGCCAAGAAAATATCCCCCACACCATTAAACCAGCAGCAGCCTGAACCATTTATACAAGGCAGGATGGATCAGTTTCCTGTTCTTAGCTGACAGGAGGCACCCGGTGTGTTCTTCTGCTGCTGTAGACCATCTGCTTCAAGGTTGGACGTGTTATGTGTTCATAGATGCTGTTTTGTAGACATTGGTTAGAACCAGTGCTTATTTGACTTCCTGTTGTCTTTCTATCATCTTTAACCAGTCTGTTTCTTCTCCTCTGACCTCTGACATCAACAAGACATTCTGGTCCAGACAACTGCTGCTCACTGGATATTTTCTCTTCTTCGGATCATTCTCTGTAAACCCTAGAGATGGTTGTGGGTGAAGTAGATCAGCAGTTTCTGAAATACTCAGACCAACAACAATGCCATGTTCAAAGTCACTTAAATCCTCTTTCTTTCTCATTCTGATGCTCAGTTTGAACTTCGATAAGTCTTCTTCACCGTGTCTGCATGACTAGATGCGTTGAGTGGCTGCCATGTGATTGGCTGATATTTGTGTTAACAAGCAAATGAACACCTACCTTTCCTGAGTACCTGATAAAGTGGCCAGTGAGTTTAAATGCTTTGATAGAGAATCTCTGATAGTTTAAGGACCAAAAACAACTAACTCAGTTTTTGTTGAATTCAGAAGAAGAAAACTACAACCCATTTAGGCCTTAATGTAACCAACTGATTTGTTTCCTTAGCTTTAGTAGGAAAATAGAATTGGGCATCATCAGCATATCAGTGAAAATACACATTTTTATGCTGTTGCCCTATAGTGATAACAATTTGGTCAAGTTTAGAACCCTGTGAAATAGCTGACTCAAGTTTGTGTGGAGGACACATCATTTGCATGTACAAACCAGAATCTGTTTAAATAATATTATCTCAAACAATTTAACCTTTGACCCTAATGAGATGCCGAAGTCTTTTAAATAACATTTCGTAGTCAAAGGTGTCAAATGTAGTGCTAAGATCTTCTAGTAAGCACAACCCGGGCAAAAAAATACTGACTCTACATGTCAGTAAGCCCTTGGAAAGTCAAGATAGGTCAGTTTTCTTTTTTAAAAAAGAGTACTTGTTGGATCATCAACAGTGTTTAAAACCCAGAGGGCAGTCTGACACAGTATCGTGGTTCAGCTATTAAGTCCCTGACCTTAGACCTGTTCAGATGGCAGGTTGTAAACTAGTGTGTTTTCAGTATCATCCTGTTTCATGTCAGAGGAAAGCCAATAATCTTCCCCAACCATGTCATAAAACAGAAATTATTTGGTGCATGCATACGCAGTTTGGTTTCTTTTGCTGTAACATCATTCAACAGGTGTTGAGCCATAAGAGTGAAACTGGCAGTGTATACAGTTAACGGCGGATATTCATTCAGAAATCACCAAGAGCTCAAATCCCAGGGAGAAAGTTGACGGGATTGTAAAGGAAAAAGGAAGAAAACGCTGTTTATTCCTTTTTCTTTCTCCTCAATAGAATAAATTCTTCCTAAAAGAAAAAAAAAGATACTGAAGTGGATCAGAAGTCAGCTTGGCTTCATCAAAAGAGCCAGCAGAGACGAGAAGGAGTGAAGGGGGGGATAGAGAGGAGAGGAGAAACTGGCTCTCTTAAGCTTCATCAGTGCATTTCTGCTGTAACAGGGGGGAGGGAGGAGAGCCTGGTTGTGAGTGTTTTTGGAAGGGGAGTTTGGAGGTTGGACTTAATCGGACTCAAAGCCATGCTCCGCGGTCCATAATTAATGATCCCTGATGGAGGTGGGGCCGGACAATAGGACTCTTTCAGCAGGGCCGTGGGGCCCCCATCCAGGACCCGTCCTGCAGGCACATTGTTGCTCGCTGTAACTTCTGCCAGCTGGGCCGAGAGGGGAACTTCAACATAGCCGGGGACAGAGACACTACGGCCCGGGATCCTGTCTCTGTCTCAGTGTGTGCATGTGTGTGAGAGAGGGTGTGTGTTTTTCTATTCAAGTGCATGTGCATGCAACCATGTTTCTCACTAAATTAGATTACAGAGCTGAAAACACAGAAGTGAAGTGGAGATAAAAACTGAGTAATTACATGAGAAATCCTGCAGACTTTTATCATTATAATGCAGCGTCTTTGAATGATGGGGAAACATTTTACTGAATATTACTGTCAAACGTAGAAAATGCAACGACAAGAATGAGAACAAAGAGCAAATTATTTTTGGCCCTGGTGTAACATAAATTATAATATTCAAGTGAGACTGAATCCTCATTGTATACAATTATTGTATACACTCATGGCTTCTTTTATTTATATTATTATTACTTTTTCTGATTTTATTTATTTATTTACTTATGTTTAATGGTTGCAAACACTAGAGGTCAGTGTTTCTTCGACTAACAGGAACAACAACTTCTCTTCTCCCTATGACTCAGACTGACTTTCAGCTCTGTCACTGCAGGCCAAAGCAGCAGTCGTGCGCTAGCAGAAAAGTAATCACCCTCTGAGTTGTCTATGGCAGCTTTTATGGCAGCTATATTTAATGTCCTCAAATGTTTTCATTCTAATGTTTTCATTCTGCGTTCTTATTTTAGAAACTATCCCAAAAAAAAACTACAGATAACCAAGCCGAATATAATTTTGCACCCTAACCTTCCCTAATGAGCTGCTGTACAGTCGCCATGTATGAAAACATACATGTTGATATCTGAGGAAGTGTGTTTGCTCAGTGTACATTTAATCCTGTGCAAGCATGTCTATGCATGCTTGTTTGTGATTAATAATAACTGCACCCTCTATAGACTGTCTATATTTACACTGACCAACTTATGACATAATATCAAATGTCAAGAATTTAGGTTTGGGGCTGCAAGAGCAACAGGGAGCAGAGAGGGTTGTCTTTCATCATGTGGCATAATTTCATGTCATGTTACTTGCATGTGACAGCCCATCGTCATGTAGTATGTCATGCAACAGTGTGCCAAGTTGTATTCTCACATTATGTCATGATGCTGCGTTTATGTTTCACAAAAACTGTATGTAAGATTTATTTAGACATGTTTTGACTGATCCATTTAGCGATATTGATGACTTGTGACAGATATTTTGTATATGTGTATTTATGGATGTATGCAAACTGTGCAGCTGCCCACTTTACCCAGAGCACCTTGCAACAATGACCTAGTTGAGGTTTTCATTATAAATAATAATATAATGTTAGATATCTGGTGTACAGTACCGTATATTATGTCATATTGGATTTAAGATGTCATGCCACAACTTTTCATGTGATGTTATCACATTCTGGGTATGTCTTGCTATGTTTAGTTGAAGTTTGGTTTCTTACAAAAGATCATCTCATGTTATATTGTGTCATACCATTTCCTGTCAAGCCAGGATATGTCATATCTTGTAACAGTATGGAAAGATACATGGGTAATGGCCTTCATGCACAGCCCTTTTAAAGTTCCTGCCACAGCATTTTAGTTAGGTTGAGTTGTGGACTTTGACTGGATCGTAGCAAGAATTTGATTCTTTCCTTTGTCACTGTGTTGTTGATTTGCTGCTGTGTTGTTGAATGATCAAGTTTTGGCCAAACTAGTTGTCAAAACAAACCCAAATCATCAGCCTTTCACCACCATGCTCAGTTGCTATAGGACAAATTGTGTTTCCTCAGAACATGTTGCTGAGTATTATGACCAAGCAGCTCCACTTTGATGCCATGAGAGGAGACTTTCTTCTGCAATCCTGCCAAATAAACCAAATTGTTCAGTCTTTTCCTTATTATTGTGCCTGAACTTTAAAATTTAAACTTTTAGTGTATTGTGTATAAGATCTAAAACATACTGTTTCTGAGAGCAGTTGTATCACTTTATGGTAAAATCTTTGACCGAAGCAATGTTTCATGCAATGTAATACTTGTCATCTGCCTCCTGGTGGATACCTTTTGAACTACAATAATTCAGACCTCGAACAGTAACAGATTTGCAAATATTATTTATTTATTTTAAATTTTGTTAAAGAGTCAAATAAAGACTTCAGATTTAAAAAGTTAGAAATTTCTGCTCATTATTTCTTGGGTCGGGCATCAAAGACGCATTACATAATTTTTCAACCTTACAACTGTGTGTTACGGACTTGTATTTACAAGATAATACTGTCTTTTTTTGGCTGCAGAGGTCACAGTACAGGTAGGATGCAAGATGGATGCCAACCGTCTAAACCTGTGCGTTTGATTGGCAGTACCTGGCTGTCGCTTAGCCTCCCATTACCAGCAGCAGTAGTCCGGACGTAATCAGTTTTTCACACACTCACTCTGCAAACTGACTCAGTTTTTATTCATTAAATTATGATACTTGTTATTGGTTGTTGATCTGAGGTGGGATTTACCTCCTTTTAAGACCTGGTAAGGACAAGGTGATATATTATAGGCTCATGCATAAAATCTTAAAAGTGAAAGTAGATACACTTTGTTTTTCATGTTAGGTAATGCTATGTTGAGGAATGCTAACTGTGTTTAATTATGCTACATTATCTTGAATAAGTTACATTATTTTGTACATTGCATCACTAAATTGAACATTACGTTGCAGTAATAAACATCAGGTCAGGTCTTCTCCCCAGAGAGTAACACTTCAGCACAGATTCAGAATTTTCCCACTCTGTCATCACCAATGTATTCATATCCAACGGATGGGAATTATTAAGACTGTCAGGGGGAACTGCCATGGGGTGGTTGGCAAAGATGGGAACTGTTCTGAATTGGAGTTTTTTCAGGGTTTCAGGTGGAGTACAGGCCTATGTGGATTTGTAATCAGGAGGCTGGGTATATCAAGCTGCAGGCTGCAACAGTTCCTTGCCAGATTGTCTTCTCTCCTGCTCGGCCTGAGACTGCTCCTGGAAATCTTCTGCCCTGCCTGCCTGATCACACCAGTCTGTGTCTGCTTCAGACTACCCTTGGTCTGCCCTGCCTGCCTGATCACACCAGTCTGTGCCTGCTTCAGACTACCCTTGGTCTGCCCTGCCTGCCTGATCACACCAGTCTGTGTCTGCTTCAGACTACCCTTGGTCTGCCCTGCCTGCCTGATCACACCAGTCTGTGCCTGCTTCAGACTACCCTTGGTCTGCCCTGCCTGCCTGATCACACCAGTCTGTGTCTGCTTCAGACTACCCTTGGTCTGCCCTGCCTGCCGCCATTTCCTGGACAAACTTTCTAACTGTCAGTTGGCCATTCACCTCACAGCCATGGATCTTGTAAGACTAAGTAGGACTGGTTCATTATAATTCCAAGTTCTGACTCTTCTGTATCTATTGGCTTCATTTAACTCTGACTCTCCTTTCCGGCAGAACCACACCAAGCAGTGAAGATCCCCCCCACCCCCCCTTTGTTCCGCCGTGCCTGCCTGTTGGTTACAAATAAATTTTCATTTTCTTTTGCATTAACGGTGGTTTTGTCTGCTCCTTGGTCCGTCATCTTTCCTGCTTTTTAGACAGGAACCTGGAGCCCCTTAATCTGTCTTGTGGAAGCCCTAATCCCATTACTGTGTTAGGGAGCAGGAGCCCCAGGACTCTCTAGCTCACTGCCCACAGCCTGGCGACAAAGCTCACAGTCGGCCTTTGAAGTAAGAGTTGACCTAAAGGGACAAACATCTGGTTTCCTGTAGGCATGACAACAGTAGAGCTTACAGAGCAGCAGTTATCTCACAGTAACCACAGTAGAAATAGATCTTCAAAAACCCGTCTCAAAGTCCCTACTTTTCAGTCTGCATCAGAGTTTAAAAAAACTAAATGATCTTTGATAAAATAATTTGAAGCAAAGTTTTTACCTTTTTTCAGTGGACCTCTAAGTGAAGGTTAAATCCACTCGCTGACTACTTTATACATCTTATTAGTACCAGTTTGGACCCTCTTTCAGTTTAAACAGCGAAGTTCAAAACTAACAACCAAGCCAGAAATCTGGGAGTTGTAGCCTCAGTTTTCTGTTCTTAGCTGACAGGAGTGATTTTCAAGGTGGCCTGATCCATAAAATGAAAATTAAATGAGATTCACAAAAATTATTTTGTGTTTATAAAAGCCTGACATTTTTTTTTAATGTGATATGAGTCATGCAACATGTAATTTTTTTTTCTTTTCTTTTGTTTTTCTTTTTCTTTTTATTCCACAAAACACTAAGCTGTTTTTGTAGGAAATAATAGTCATAATATATCCTGTATCCAGCCCGTTGTATTGGTGGTTTCTGTTTCCACTTTTTTTGCGTTGTAGCCACACTGACATTTAAATTTCCTGTGCTGTGGCGCTGCAGTTGTTGCAGTCTTTTTCAGAATTAGGTTCCACATCAGCCATCAGTGTCCCAGTGAATTCCACACTTCAGTTACATCTAATCTGCCAAAACAGCAAAGAACCGCTGTCATTATTCCAGCAGCTTGCCAGTTTCCTTTCTCCTGCTGTCACGTGATGCTGCTCTCCTTTTTAAACTCTTGGATAAGCAAATGTACTGAAGGTGTGTTGGCATGCACCAGCCTGTCAGTCTGTGCTGCACTGGAAGGTGTTTGCGATTTACAGAATGTGTGCCTACATGCTTCGCCTTCTAGTATTACCAAGAGTGTGTGCCAGCACACAAGTCTGTTAATGCGAGGATGTGATGGCTGATCTGTCAAAGGGGAAGGTAGACTGTCTTCCAACGGGACAAGTCTCAACCCATCTTTGTGTTTGTGTGTGTTTGTGAGGGAGCAAATGTCAAAGCCTGTTTTATTCATATATTTGAATCTGAAGTGCGTATAAACAGTCCTTGAGTCAGTATTATTGTTTACATTTTCATCTATGATCTGTCAGTTATTTAAGAGGTCAAACATGAGGAGAACACTTATAGAAATTAAATACCTTTTTTCTCTCTTTACTTTGTTTAGCC
This sequence comes from Rhadinocentrus ornatus, assembly GCA_037177495.1. NCBI lineage: Eukaryota > Metazoa > Chordata > Actinopteri > Atheriniformes > Melanotaeniidae > Rhadinocentrus > Rhadinocentrus ornatus. The sequence continues at coordinate 5,167,108 of JBAMHW010000018.1, forward strand.
TTCATTCCTGAGCATCCCACTCCAGCATTACATTTTGCATGGATGGACGTAGCCGAATGTATCTGACTCTTGGGTTACAGAGCTCTGGCTGTGCCAAGCACTCTGTCGGATTCTAACTTTAGCCCAGTGTGTACATGTGCTTCTTGCTTTTTCAACCACACATGCACAGGCCTAGGTTTTTCTTTTGTTCTCTCCTGGGTGAAGCAGAGCTAAGAGATAGAGTGAGGAGATAAACGGCATATATACATTTGTTTTCTGAATGGGATGCCTAATTTGCGGTGAAGCCGACTCTGCATCAGACAACAATGCCATGCTCTTGTTTTACGCATGCAATTAAGTTTCTTTTTGTGTTCCACCCCCAATTAGTTTTACATAATCTGCCAAGTAGGTCAGAGTTTCATCATGAATCGAATTCAGGTTTAGGGAAACCCTGACGAGGTTGCACAGACAGTAGAAGCGACTGAGGAGCAACTTTTCATGCTTTAACCCAAAGATTCTCTGAAAGCATCACTAATATTTAAACTTCTGCATCTTTTTCCGTTAACTCATGGTTGGATGTCAAATAGTGATTAAAGTTCAGGGCGATTACGAGCTGCTTATATCTTGGTCACAGTCTTGTAGTCGAGTTAAAATCCGGCCGTGATGACAAAGCAGTGATGAGCCTCTGATGTGGGTAATTTCTGCTAGTACATATGAAGCAAACGTGTCAGCCTCTGCATATGTGACAGTTTACACAGTGAGCAGGTAAAATGGTGCTAACGAAGGCAAATCGAGCAAAGAAAGTAGTTAAATCTCAGCACACCACCTTCTGCCAATGGGTTCATTTTTTTAAGTGTCTGATCGTCCGGCCGTTTTCAGGCTCGTGCACGCTTATGTGCAGCATGTGCTTGGTTCTAATTGTCTGTCCTGTCCGACCACATTAGTGGCCTGTTTGTTCCGCAGGCCTGATGTACGTCCTGGGCCCCCATAAGGACAAGTCCTGCCCAAGATGGGGGTCAGGATGTGGAAGGGGATGACAAAGAAGTGATGTTGAAAGTGTGTGTGTTTGTATGGGAGGGGTCTTGCCATGGTGCCTGGCCCCTAATGGGATCAGAGGCAAGCAGCGGCATAAGGGGACAAGGTCAAGCTGAGGTGCTGCCAACTCTGGTTAGGCACGAGCGGACCCAATTCCAGTGGGACAGGTGCTCTCTCACGCCATTGCTCCCACTCTCCTGTTACCCTACTTTTTTTTTTTATCTCCAACCAAACCCCACTTTTTTCAAATTTTTCTCTCATTTTACTCTCCTTTTCCTGAACCCTCCTCTTGTATCCCTCCAGTGCTTTATGAAGCCGCAGGTTAATGTCAGTTTGTTCAAACCTTAATGAAAACAAAGAATTGACGTAGCTGTTGTTCCCTAAGTGACTGATTTTGAGGTTTACCAAACCAAAACAAAGGAAATATGATGGGGATGGTATTGTAGTTATTTAAGTTGAGTGAATTCCAGCTCTACCTCTAACTTTACCCCTTTACCTGCAAGATTTCAAGTTTTTACACTCAAACATCATCTTACTCTCTCTAAAAACTCTGCTCTCACACTCAAAAGTCCCTTCTGGCTCCCAAATATATCGGTCTTCCTCTCAAATCTCTGCTCATCTTCTCAAGTTTAGTGTTGCAGGTTCAAATCTCCTGCGCTCAAGCTGGGTCTCTTTCTGTTTCATTGTCATGTAGCTGTTGTGTTTCCCCCAGTCTTTGTGTTTGTAAGTCTAGTTCTCGTTATTAAACCTTGACTTCTGCAGCGATCTGCCTTGTCAGCCTGTTTTTGGGTCTTTACATCCACCGCGATGTGACAATCACAGCTTTATACATCTGTCTTTACATTTATATTTAACCTAAAGGAAGTAGTTTGGTAGTTTCAAAGTTGGGAAGTTTTTCTTAAATTCCGTGCTCAAAGTACGCTCATGGAGTCGACACAGCAGGCCTGTATTTCACCTGAAATCCAAGGCACACATTGAATACCTCTTAGACATACAGAATACTTTGGTATGTTTAGAATTTACATGGTGCACAATGTCAATCCACCAAAAAGAAAAGAAAGGATTTGTATTCATTTCATACATTTCTGTGAGATCAGGTTGTTAGCTCTAAGCAAGATTGTCAAATTACAACCATCCCTTTCTCATCATTTCAGCTCAAACAAATCTTCCTTTCTTTTATCACATCCCACATTTCTTCAAAGATCTGAGCTCGTGTTACAAGATTCGTCCGATGAATGGATGCATTCATGTCTAAGGCAAAAAAGCTATAGCATGAGTAAACTTAAACGTCTGGTGCACAACTAAAAAGGCCATTTCACAGTCAGTGCCTCATTATACTTGCTTTTCTTTCAGTTTAGGGTGGAAAAACACAACTGACATCAAAGTTGTTGATCTCGTGCAGGTCTGCTTAGTCACTTTGGCCTCAATTTGGTCCAATTTTCATATAATCCACTTATTTTTAAAAGTTATGCTGCAGTTATTTGCCTGTTTTCTAAATATATGTGCTTTCAATGAGACACAAAAAGGTGAACTTGATGTTTATTCACACATACCTAATGTAGTCTGCAGCAAAAAAACACTCAACTTCTGCAAAAAGAGTGAGACTGGTATAAATAGTTGGTAAATAGCTAACAAAGTGATACTGATACATGTATTCATGAGGATGTGGAGGTGACACGGGGTGCATGTTCATCAGCGATGAGCTGACTGGCTTTGTGGCTTTTTGACTTGTAAACGTTTCCATGTTGAAAATCAGAGTGATGTGGATAGTTGTGTAACAAGATTCCTGACATGCATATTTCTCTTTGTGTGTGTTTGTTTCCGGGAGTGTTTCAGGTCACATGTTGGTGCATGCATGCAGCCCGTGCTGGTGTATGAATACCTGCAGATGCTTGTGACTCATATATGTTAGCGCACACTGTTGGGAACATGGCCATCTTTGGCCCTTTGCACATCTCAGTTTATACTCAGACATGAAGGGCTACCACAACACCGAGCAGCAGCAGCTCAATACAACACCTTACAGGTTGCATCATTTTTCAGCTGCACCAATGTGAGAAGAAAGACGTGAAAGAAGGGCAGCAGAGGAACAGGCAAAGTGTTTGTATGCTGAAAAGGAAGCCACCGTGGTGAGATAAGCAGCTCTTATCTGTGCCTGTGAGCGTCCTGCAGGACGGGTTTTGAAACCACAGAGTACGTAAGAAAGCAGCAGGTACACAGGCAGAGTGTGCTGATGTGAGGGAGATGAGAAGCTTTGATTAACACCCCAGCTGGCTTTTACCACACAGCCACATGCAAGATCCCGCACAAAGCAACTCTCTTTACAGACAAAAATACATATAAAAACACATTTCACAGTTAATCTTGTATATGTCACTTTAAAGTCACATAATGAACTTGTGAAGAATAATCATGCTTTTTATTCATTTTTATGTCTTTAAGTAATGCAAATAGGTGATATATTTCTCACTGTGTCTTGTTTGTGTGTTTGTTTTGGCAAACAGAAGCTACTTGGTTTGTGTTAAAGTTTTGCAGCTTTGCTAAAAATATGACTTCTCAGTGTGTTTACTGTACATCACTGATGATGTCACTTATATCCACCAATGCTCCACTTGCAACAGTTTTGTTATGTTTCACTCTATGCTGCTCTAAGTAAGTGGTTTCCAAACTGGGGTGTGTGAGGGAGGCCCAGAGTTATGACGGGGGGGGCACAGCAAGGCTAAATATAACTTAAGGTTTTTGCACTGTTAGCAAAACATGTGCAGGATGAATCAACAACAGAGAATTCAACCATTAAAAAAAAAAAAAGAAAAAGTGGTTGACTCTACATTATTATTGTTGATGTAGAGGGACCGTGCAGAAAAAATTTGGGGAACCACTGCTCTTTGTAAATACCGTCACTGGAGCCCCTTTTCCCTCCAGAACTTCCTTAATTCTTGGTGTTATAGATTCAACAAGGTGGTGGAAACCTTCCTCGAAGGTTTTGCTCCATATTGACATGGCAGCATCACACAGTTGCTGCAGTTTGTCGGCTGCATCCATGATGAGAATCTCCGTTCCACCACATCCCAAAGCTGCTCTACTGGATTAACATCTGGTGACTGTGGAGGCCGCTGGAGTCCAGTGAACCATTGATCCAAGTCAGGATGGATCCATGTTTTCATGATGTTTCCACCAAATTCTGAGCCTACCATCTGAATGTGGAGCTGAAATGGAGACTCATCAGACCAGCAAGTTTTTTCATCTTATTGTCCAGTGCTGGTGAGTCTGTGTGAATTGTAGTCTCAGTTTCCTGTTCTTAGCTTACAGGAGGCACCCGGTGTGGTCTCCTGATGCTGTAGCCCATCTGCTTCAAGGTTGGATGTGTTCAAAAAGAGCTAAGTAAACCACCACTTCATGTTACATGCCAATAATGTGCAATTTTTACACAACGTAAACGAAAACTGACATAAAACATGTCTATTTGTATAAATTAAAGCTGGATATAGTGTAAATGCTTATGTAAACCAAAATCTATCTGTATCATGTCTGATCAATGTTTTTAGTTTTTTTCATGTGATGTTTTCTAACTTTTTTGTGTGTTGCTGCCATCAAATTCTAAATAGCCCATATTTAGGAATATAGGAAATGTTTGTATAAGAGCAGATGCTGCTATAAAACCTGTTAGTTAACCTAATTCTGTTTTTATTTACATTTTACACAGCCTGGGTTATATTTTAAAATGTTAAAATGTTACAGAGCCTGCCATTGGTGTGACTGGAGTGCATAAACCAGCTCACTTGTGTGTGCAGATGTGTGCAAACATGCAGATCAGTGTTGTAGCGGCTGGAGTGTATCTACATGCAAACTCCACCGACGTCATAGCTTTGTACTTCTCATTTGTACAGTCTATGAATGAGTTATTTCAGACACAGTACAGTCTGTCCTTATTCACATCAACGTCCTACTTAAACTTCTATCCAGGAGCTGTGATGCAGCATTTTTACTGGGTCTCCAATAACAGGGGGCAACACAACACTGCTGTGTTTTCTCAGGGGGCAAAGGCCAGCTTGATGGGTGTTTGAGGTGCGGAAGCACATGTGTGTTTCTCATTCATCTGCCTGGTTCTGTTTGCCCACATTGAGCCGGTAAAACTGGCTGATTGACAGCGAGCAGCTTTACACAGCAGCATGTGACATGTGTATTGTCCATTCACAACACAGATGCATCATAGATACATAACCAAACACAGTGACGCAGACAAACACACTCTCACCTGCAAACAGGAAATAAAAGAGACCTGGGAACATGCATTCTCTACATAAACACTAGCTTTATCACCTCTCTGCTCCACGTGTCTGCATTTGTAGTGTTATATGCTAACAGTCTGGTTTTGCATGTGGTGAGTTATCAACACCTCACATCTCTGCTCTTGAGTCCATGTGTGTATTTGTGTCTCTACCTGTTCACAGTTTGTTTTTGTCTTTCTTTTTTCTTTTTTTTTTGCTGTCAAGCACAACAGCACATTTGCAGCTGGGTACGCTGCAGCAGTAACCTGTGGTGTTAGTGAATGCTGTATGAAGGATGCGTGCCCTCTGCTCCACCACATCACTCAGGGACTGATGTTCCTGCTTGTGTGTGTGTGATGTGGTTTCAACCGTGCAGCGTCACAGAGGTTTCCAGTCATCCTGCTCAGCAACCAGGTCTACTAACAGATATAGGAACTTTGTGTTCTGATGTTATCGCAACCTTTTTTTCATCGCTTTCTATTTCCCTTTCTTGTTTTCTTTCTTTACTCTTGAAAAGAAAAAAACATTGTGTTGATATTTTTTCAAGTTTCCTTTAGGAAATAGGAAACATATGGGTATCTTCATCACACTTTATGGAAATATGGTAAATTTCTGAGCACCTTCAAATAATAATAATAATCATTACTTTTCTTTGTTTTGTTATAATATTGATAATTTTCCTTTTTTTTTTTTACTTGTGCCCAACGGTGGATTATTTTAGTTTGTTTTTGCTGGGATGCAGAGAATCTCTGCTACATTTTTATTTTCCTTCATTACATCTCTGTTTCTTTTTCTGTCACCCTAGTCTTTCCCCCCCACACACACACTATCTATGCAGTGCACAGAGCAGAGCATGCTTCAGAGCCACTGCTACCACCGCCTCTGCTGCTGCTGTGAAACCAATCCATCTCATGAGGAGGTTTTCTCCAGCGATGCAAAGACAAAACACCACAGGTGATTTGCACGGGTTGTGCGGTGATGATAACCGGAGAGCACGTGATTTACAGACTTTTTTTCTTTTCTTTTTTGGTTATTATTTTCACGTTTCACATAAACGCCTTCAGTTAGAGTCAGTGTAGGTGCTACTTGTCTTGTGAGAAAACCACTATTTGAATATCTCCTACACGGTGCAAACATCCTGCACAGACTTCCTCGCTTCCAGTAATTCATTAATTGAAATGGGGTTTTGACTCATTCATTAATGGGAAATCATTAGCTTTCAACCAAAAAACAGGTCATGTTCACTCCAGCTTTAGATATAAAACATGCCTGATTGTTTCCAGATTCGCTCAGCTAAACGCATTTAGGAAATACATGTAGCTTCTTCAACACGTTTGGACCACATTATGGTATTTTTCTGCATCACCTCCATCACTGATGCTTGTAAAATGCTAAATGGTTAACTCTGAGGAATGTCTCTTCATGGTTCAGATATAAATGTATGTATTGGATAATTGCACTCTCCCACAATCAGAAAGAAAAAACAACACATATTGATTATTTTTACACTTTATTCATTGCAAACTGTCAGGGACCTCACTAGCATTTGGAACCCCAATACCTATCCCAGCACCAGGATATAGAAACAGGTTGGGCAATTGATAACTGATCCCCATTTATCAAGTGAGGTTTGAATTTATAAGAGGCCAAATTCAAGATAAATAACTCATTTAACTATTTGGCTCATATGGAAACAGATTAGGTGTAGAATACCACTGAAATATTTTCCTCTTCCTCTACGCTGATATCAGCTGTGACTGACAGATATAACATAATATTTAACATTTCATTCATTACTAGCAAAGCCAGTCTAGTAATCCAACCAATAAGCAGACTTTATAAGTACATGACAAACTGAGGCTGAGATCAGTTAGGAACCTGAACAGTGATACTATGAGATATGTTCAGCACCATGGATCATATTTCACAGCACAGATGTTTTCATCAGCGTTATCTATTATTATTATAATCTGCATTACTTTCATAATTCATGCTAAAGTTCTGTCATATTTGACCCAAAGGGAGCATATACAAGTTGAAAAGAACAGGTCCAAGGACTGACCCCTGGGGGACTCCACAAGTCATGGCCACTCGCCCAGATTTAAAGCTGACGATCGTAACAAAATAACTCCGACCTTCTGAATAGGACTTGAACAAGTTAAGGACCGCTCCAGAAAGTCCAACCCAGGCTACAAGAGCTCAACCAAACTGATCCTGCTGTGCAACTAAATTTAACTCTGTAAAACATCTGCAGCAGACACAAACCCAACATACTAAAAGTGTAACTGAGACTTACTAGACTTCAAATTGAGCTGTGAGGCTCATTCAACAGAAGCATGATCCTTACAAGTTACACATCATTGTAAATGTAAATTATTAGGCTTTTAAACCATTGATAATACAACACTAGTTCGTATTATTAAAGGGGAGAAATAATCAATGAAACACTAAACATGAAGGCCGCGTTTGGTACATCCAGCTAAGCGAGCCCTTTATAGATTTACCCTTGCTAATAAGGACTTCCACAAAGAGGGTGCTGATACTGTGGTCCTGAAACAGCAGCTTCCAGTACTGGGGCACCTCCACCACTATGCAGAGCCCTGAGCAGAGAGGATCTATCTCCTCCACCTCAGCACAAAACATGAGAAGGCAAAAACAATTAAGCTCAGCGGGTGTTTTTTTTTTATCAAAACTTATCAGATGCAAATTAAAAATAAAAACATTGTGCTTAATGAAACTTAACACTCACTAAGGAAATGTCAGACTAATGTCCCCTCTTGTGTATCAAGGTTTAATGGAGAGTTTTGCTTTGTTTTCTCCCCAAGCCCCATCTCCTCCCTCCCTTGATGTCCTTGCTTAATTAAGCTAGGAACAAACATGTCGTGCTGTCATGACAAATTTGCTAATTGACTCATCTTTTGGTGTTTCATCCATTGCAACAGAATGTAATTAGTTGCCATTACAACATAATGCATTGTTAAAGTGGATGTGTTTATTTCACATATCTTGTGTGATCATGTTGGTTTATTTAGACACACTGTGGACAAGTTTTTTTTATGTTTTTTACTAGGAGATGAGACAATAGAATATACAATTGAAAGCAGTCAAAATATGAAGACATTTTGATTATTTTGTAGAATTTGTATCATTATTCCAAGAAGGATAGTCTCACAAGTTAGCTGTAAACAAAAAGCTATATATATATATATATATATATATATGTATATATATATATATTTTACATATACAACCCAGATTACAAATATGAAGCATTTGATTTGCGAATCACAAAAACACAAATTTTGTTCCCTGTGAAACATTCACAACATATTGTAGGCTGAAACTGAGGCATTTTTACCATTTCATGGAAAATACTAGAAGAGCACTAAGACCTCCACCAAGCCATAGCCATGCACTCACCTGAGAAAAACTACAAAAGGCCCAACAGCCCACCCAGTTACCAACCCCAAGCCAACATTCTTAGACTTCAAGCTAACATCACTATTTCCATAATCGGGATAGATCTTATCTCTATTTCCCAATAGGATCCTTGAAAGCAACTCCTGGATCCAGACGGTGACCCGGATCACCCCCAAAATGTAATTACATGTTTTTTTGTTCCATTTCTGACATTTCCTGAATATTTAATCAACATCAGCCTATAATTTTTTGAGTTATGTTGCAAACAGACAAAGAGACAAGCCAACGCCACCAAAAACATAACTTCCGCCTTAGTGGAGGTAATTAGCTCATTTTGAATTCGATGGCAACAACCTGTCTCAAAAAAAGTTGGAACAGATGGAACAGGTCAGTAACGGGACTGGGTATGGAAGGAGCATTTCAGAGAGGCAGAGTCTCCTAGATGGACAGAGGTTCACCAATCTGAGACAAACCTTGTCTATAAATTGTTAAACAATTTAAAAAGAAATGTTACTTAAAATTACAGAATATTTAAAGATTCCACCATCTACAGTGTAGAACATAATTAAAAGACTTCAAGAATCAGGAGGAAAAAATTGATACTCAGGATTTTCGCACCGTCACAGCTTGAATAAGCTAACACTACAACCATACTACATGGGCAAATTGAGAAGCACAGAAAAAACTTGTCATGTTCCAAGATGGTTACCTCCGTTAGCCATGCTGTCACATCAGATACATGTAAATCACTGGAAGGTCTAAATCGGCTCATTTGCATTTCTTTCTACATAGTTGTTGTGGTTCAGAAACAAGAAACACCCGATACAAACAAATGAGCCTTGAAAGCATGAAATCAGTTGCAGTAATAAAGACATAACGAGTGCAAGTGAAGCTATTGTGACTGGTAAGTAGATTTGTAGCGCTTTCTGCAAATTGGGAGATAACAGAGCTGACAAAAAATCCCTATATCTCGGCATGAAATTACAATATGAATGTTGCTTCACACTCTGTTAGTCATACTTAGACTTGACATGAGCAGCTACCATGTACAGTAGCTGTAAAGAGGTGATCATGTACTGTCCTTGTAGGAAAATCTAGTTGTCTCTAAAATGTTTTTGATGAGCTTCTATTGATCCTGGAAACACTCATTGTTCCATACATTCTTCATTAAGCTGTCCCCTTACAGTATCCCTCCCGTTTTCTCTCCCGGCATTTACCCAGTGCTTTTCTAACCACTACCTGAGCAGATCTTCAATAGTCTGCTGAGCAGGGTCCTTTCTCAATCTTCGTTTTTCTCCTCTCTCTCTCTTTCTCTCTCTCTCTCTCTCTCTCTCTCTCTCTTTCTCTCTCTCTCTCTCTCCTTCCTCCTCCCCCCCTCTCTCTCTCTCTCTCTCTCCCTCTCTC
>JBAMHW010000018.1:5184051-5194891 GCA_037177495.1 Rhadinocentrus ornatus
ATAGAGAGAGAGAGAGAGAGAGAGAGAGAGAGAGATTAAAAAACAGAATTAATCTGAGTGACATCAGTTCAATTTTTAGTAAATGCTTTGGATAGAACTCACAGTATTTGTTGGCAAATATCACGTTCTGCCCATAGATGCATTCATGTAAATGGAGCGTGTTGGACATTAGAGTATTATGATGGCACACACGTGAAGGCAGCATGGCAAATTTGCACTTAAAAACAATGGCTCACAAATGAACAGCTAACAGCTGCGATTTGGTTTCCATCATTCATTTGAAAGAGCCAATTAGAAGAATTGATTCGTTGATGAATTTCACATCTCTAATGGTTTGAGAGAAGTGTTATAGAAGCCATCTATGTTACAGTTGGAAAACAATTCTTAAACATAAGAAGTGATCTCAGGTATCGTCTTCCCAGCACCCATTATGCAGCCTTGACTTTCCTTCCCAGGAATTTACTAAACTTTGTGACTAGCTTTGCTCTGAAGACTGACCAATGACATTGTGACACTTTCATCAATAAGACGAACACATTTATCAGATCCAATCAGACTCAACCATTGTGTGGAAAGATGGGACAGCTTGGAAAGAGACCTGATCAGACTTCATAGGTGGTAAAGAAGAAAGCTCACTCGTTTTATCTACCCATGAGAAGATGGCACATTAGGTCTGAACAAGTGTCACTAAAACTAATGCAACAACATGTCAAGAACTGGAAGAAAAAGAAGAGCAAACTTATGGACACATTTAATGTTAAGCAAAACAAGATGATTTGTAAAAACTATGTGGAGCCACAAGAAAAAAGGACCAATCTGAAACAGCATTTGATTCACAGCCATCTTGAAATCATTGCAAAGCTACGCGTGCTAAAGCTAAAGTTAAATCACAAACTACAGGTACTTTTGCAAGTCTGCAAACTTAAAGATGCCCCTGTTAGATCTCAGTGCTGCTTTTACCCACCAGAAAACCTGAAGTCTGCTCCAAACCTTTGTTCTGTTAAATCGGATTTAAAAGAGTTTTTTTTTCTTTGTTGTTGTTGTTTTTTTGTTGGTTTGTTTTTTATATTTATATTACATGTAACATAGATCCCATAATAAACTTTGATCGCGATTTAATCAGACAATATAATCTTGAGCGTAAGTTCACACAGCTTATTCAGTACCGAGTTGAGCCAAAGAGCTGGACAAATCTGTCTAAGTCATTCCGACGAGTAGAAGAGTTAAGCTAAGTGCGGAAATGTTTTTAAACAGCTGAGTCGGATTGGACAGAGTTTGGTAGATCGTTCCACCACCGGGGAACGACAGGAAGAGTCTAGCTACTGACTACACATTGACAGTGATGGTTATGATGATGATGACGATGATAATGGTGATGACAATCACATTGATGATGGTGTAGTTCCCAATGATGTCTGTATCATATGTAACCCACTGTATCTACTCTGTTGTCTTCTTTTCCCTATTATAGCTTGTTATTTGTTTTTTTAATTTCTTCTATTTTGAATGTACCTTTTAATGTTTCTTATGCACATTGATTTTAATGTTTTATGTAAAGCACTTTGAATCGTTTTTATAAGAAATGTGCAAAAGAAACAAACTTGCTTTGCTTTGCCATTGTGTTATGATGGTGTCTCATACAGTGCCATCTGATGGCTCGAAGGTCTCGTACATCTATCAGTGATTTTCAGACTTTATCTTTGAGCAGAGAGCACCACAAATGCCTCAAGTCGTTTTACAATATATAAAGTGTAATGCATGTTTTTCAATTAGATTATTTAAGAACTAATTTTGATGAGTATCAGAGTAAGAACAAAGATGCATATGACTGATCGTGTGTGTCAATGAGTCTAACTTTAAGCTGCGTTTACCCATTCAGAATATCCAAACCACTGTCACGCCACAGCCTTCACCCTGCAGTGATGTGACAAAACTTTTTGCCATTTGCATGTAAGGTGGTGTATAACATGTATAACTCATATATATCCCTCATATCAATAAGCAGTGCACAGTGTTACACATAATTTAGTTCAATTCAGCTTTATTTGTATAGCCAAGTCAAGCCAAGTCATCTCAAGGCCTTTTTAGAGGCAAAGTCCAATCTAACACAACTGTAGTCCAGTTATAATCCAACTAAAACAAATCTGTTATATGAGCCACATCAGTCCAGTTTATAATACCTGTTTATATAAACCGATTTATAAAGATAATACCCTAGCTAAGGAAACCAGTGGATGCAGGTGATAGTGGAGACAGGATGGAAAACCTCCAGCAGAACCAGAACTAGAATAGGCGGCCATCTGCCTAACTAGCTAACTAACTAACTAACTACTTGATGCATTAAAGCAATCTCAAGACAGGCCTGTTCTGCCTCTCTTGCTACCTCCTCTACCAGCTCAGAGGCAAGTACTGGTAAGAAACAGCAATCCATGAATATAAGGCTGACCTTTTTCAGCTTTTATACTCAATCCTGACACCCACACCTGCCACCAGTTAAACTACTAATTGTAGTCCTACAGAATGACACTAATTATATTTTCCGGGAGTCTTTCTCTCCTGACTCTTTATGAATGTGTTACTGGCATCAAACTCTGGAGCTGCAAATATTTAATAGAGACTAGACACTATAGACACTATCTGTACTTATGTGACATGGAACATAGTAACATTAATCCTCCCTCCAGCATTTGTTTTGATATTATTCTCTAACTTTTCTGGGTAACTCTGAAAATCAAGTCAAGGACCTCCAGTGTGGAAAAATTTCAGCCCCCCCATCACATCTTCTCCATATTAATCTCAATGGAAAGAAAGAAGCATGGCATGGAATTGTTGGTTGATGGGTGGATGTCCAGTAAAACAGATTCCCATTCAGCAGCTCTGCATAAAGCTCTTTTATTGGAAGCTCTGTTCGTTAGCCCTCTCACCTCCTGTGTTCGGCACTTCACTCCCGGAGAGAGTGGGAAGCGGCTGAAAGATACACATGTGAGAAGTAAAAAAGGTGGTCGAGAAGAAAACAGGCCTTGGGGCCTTTTTAAACAAAAGACTGAGTTAGAGAGTGAGGGAGGGAAATAGAGAAAGGGGGAGAGTGCAAGAGAAAAGCAGAAAAAGCAGGAGTGAGTTTGCAGAGCTAGAGCGGGCACTGGCTGCCAGGCCCACAAGAATTCATGGTCCTTGTTTGCGGCAGGTTTGCAATAAAAAAAGGAGCTTAAGGACAGAAGAGGCTGGACCAGGCTGAGGGGCAAGCAACAGATTGCAGATGCCTCTATTGGAGAGGGATCCTTGTGAAAAAAGTAGGTCCTCTTCTCAGAGTCCAGAGCCACCCTTTAGAGAAAAGAACCCTTCTCTACTGTAAAAGAGCGCTCGGGACATTGTGGGGCTTGTCAATGGCTCTCGGCTGGGGCACCGGGAGAATACAAGGAGGCCCAGTGTTCAGCACTGCAGCTCCTTCTATAGAAGCCAGAATCGTAATGGGGGCCCCGAGGGCTCTACAGGGATTTTAGAGGGCCCAGTTTCAATGGAGACCAAGTCCTTTTAACTGGTACATTGTGCAACCCTCTCTCTCTCTGTCCCGGAGAAGGAAGAGAGGAAAATTCCTATGCAGATCAAACAGAATGTCTTCATTTGAAATGAACTTTGGGTGGATAAAATTTTCAGGGGACACAGTTTGAGACATTGAAGGGGGGTAAGGTGGTATTGTTAGTGTCGGGAGGTTGGTGTGTATGAGTGTTCACGGGGCTGACTGAAATAATGTGTATGTGTCAAGTTTTGTTACCAAAGACGGCGGTCAGCAGCCAGTCCATCTCAGGTTAGCTTAGAGCCAATCATAGCCTGTTAAAGCACATGTCAATCAACACAGCTGAGCACTGCACCCAGGGTGACCCCCAGCTGTTTTCTAATGTGTGTGTGAGTGTGTGTGCAACTCTGTGTGCTGATTCTGCATGACTATGTTAGGTAATGTCAGTCATGAGTTGTTTCGACTCAGTTGTTTCCCATGAAATCATTATTTTAAAAAAATTACACGATTAATCCGAATCAGGATCGAATCACATCACATATTGAGACAGACACACTGAAACTCAGAAAGCTGGCAGCTCAGAGCTCAGTGCCACAACTTGGAAAAGACAAACTTTACACCGGTCACCATGACCGCTGCAGAATGCCGATAAACAAAGTGCTGTCCAAAGAAGTGGCTGAAGGTTTTCCCCTAACCTCACCCAGAAGCCTTTTTATATCTCTGTTGGTCTAACTCTCCTATCTGCCTTTTGCTCTGTCACACATGAAATGCTTCAGGAAAAATGTTTCATACTTGTGGTCAATCTTCTGTTTATGTTACAACACTGTACTCACCAAAGTAATAACTCAGATCCGGTCGCTTTTGTTCCTAAATGTTACCAAGTGTTTACATGATTGCATGAACGGAGTTAGAATTAAACTGTGAGCACAATGACTAGGCAAATTGTCACTTTCTATACTTGTCTTGTTGGGGAAACTATTAATGTTCAGAATTATGTACCACAATGCAGAAAGAAGTTGTGCCAAGTTGCTTGTTTACTTTGGATTTTTCTGAATGAGGACTGACTGTGGACTTTCTTTCTCAGTCCACAATCTAAAGTTTCACAATCAGCTTTTGCTAAAGCTGCAATTACAGCCTCCAACATGCTGTGTAGATAGTTTATTCTTTCCCAAAAATATTTTTAAAAAGAATTTAGTCAGGAATCAGCAGTTTCAGAAACCCCCTGCTACATACAGGAAATACAAGGAGTCATGCAGGATGCAGTACGTACGTTCATTGCTAGCATGTAATCAGTTGATTCTGTAGCATGCTACAGCATTTCTAGCTAGTTCCCAGTTTAGAAGACTATCCTGATCAATGGTTACAAGTAGTAGGACTGAAAGGCAGAACAATGAGCTGAGACACGGGTAGCTGTAAAAATTACGATTTAAAGAAAATAAAAAGCTCGAAAGGGCAGAATTTTCTATAAACTTAGGCAAGCTCATAGTAGTAACTGCCAGCATGGCTTTTGGCCTCTGCGGTCGACTGTGTCAGCTCTGCTGCTATTCGCTGAACATATGCGTACTTCCCTTAACAAGGGCCATATAACTGGAGCTGCATAGATTTTAGGAAGGCCTTTGAAACAGTTAATCTTAAAGTTCTCTCAAATAAACTCATGTTATTTATAAGGGTGGGACTTTAACGCATTGATTAGCATTAATTAATGTGCTTAAAAAATGTATGCATTCAATCACAGTTTGCATTCCAAACAATGCAAAATGTTTGTCAGTGCACTAGTTCCTGGCACATCAAATAAATTGATGTGCACGTCAGAGCTCAGCTAAATCGGTGTTGCCAATTTTACTACTTTGGCACTACATTTAGCAAGTTTACAGACCTATCTAGTGACGTTTTTTCAAAGAGGCGACTAGCAACAAATCTAGCAACTTTTACTGGTGTTATTGGAAACTTTTGGAAACCGATGTGAAAGCACATTTACTTCTCAATGAGCAGTGCTTCCACAGGCCCCTCCCCCTTCCATTCTCGCTCACAGCTGCAGTCGGCGCAGGAGACGTTCACCTCTGCTCCATAACCAAACTGAAAACGAAACGCACAACGTTGACAGTGATCCCGCCCTGGTTTAACTATATTAACGCCTATTAATGTGTGAGAGTGGATGAGAGTACTGTAACATGTTGCAGACTTTTAGTCAGAGAACAGCTGGAGCTGCTAATTATTGTACTTAAAATAAAACCCTTAACTTAAGGTCTGTTCAGTTTTGGACCAGGGATGTTTTCTATTTACTTTACTTCTAATTTGAATTCAAATTCAATAAAATGCCTTTTCCAGACATTGCTGGAGCTTAAGTTTACAATATTAATATCTATGTCCATCCATTCTGAAAACAGCTTTTAACTCTCCAATGAAATCCTGGAATATGAGGCTGTATTTCTCATATTCTTTTTAACCAGTGTCACTTTAACACTATCAGAGAGATAATCCACCATGAACTCCCGAGCAGGAAGCAGCTCTTCCTGCAGAATTCCCTCATCTCACCAGCTGTGAATTCCTGTGCTATCAGTGCACGCGACAGAGATACAGTAGGATGAGAGAGCGCGACACCTCTGACTGCTGGGTTCCTTCAATTGTTCGGCAGGAAGCCCGCTCCGACTTGAGATAAAAGAAAACCAAGAAAAATACAGAAGACAGAAACAGAGAGAGGGAGGGCGGGGGAGTGCACGACGATGCTCGCTCACCCCAGGGAGAAAGTAGTGCAAAGGTGAGGGTCACAGAACAACAGAGCCTACGAACAACAAGAAAACTAACATGGTGAGTCAGGCCTGCGGTTTACAAACTGCGCTCAGCTGCTTCAATGAGTGCAACGAGGAGATAGAGACCCCACAATGACGCACAGTCTAATGCACACCTGCACACTGTCAGCGGGTTTCACACAAATGCACGAAAACCTCAAAACATGGAAGATAAAACTGATATGTGCTCATAGGAAATGCCACATTGTTTTATGAAAGTAAATGCCCTCACACAGGGATGGAAATTAAACAAACCCCTTCAGATTTACCAAAACAACAAAAAAAAGCTATATATTAATTACTCATGACGTTAGTTTTTGGTATTGATAAGCGGGGGTTTTGTTTTAACCATTGCGTGGCTGCCTCATTAAACCAAAAAACAACCTGAGAATCAAAACTGAGAGTTTGATGAACATTTTCCTGCAGTCCTGAGAAGTTTTAGTATCAAAAAGGAGTGTTGATTCTCTACGCAGTATTTCAGAACATTTATGCTCAAGTTGTGGCTTTATTAGCAAATTTGCACACTCACAGGAATCTTCCATCTGGAGTTAATTGACATTTCCGTTATGATTACCAATTATCATTGTGGAATATTTTACATCTGTAGCTATAAAGGATTGTCGTCTTTTTCTTTTTGCCTTTCTATCATCTCCCACCAGTTTGCCCATTCTTTTCTGACCTCTGACAAGACGTTTTGGTCCAGACAACTGCTGCTCACTGGATATTTTCAGACAATTCTATGTAAACCCTAGAGATGGTTGTATGTGAAAGTCCAAGAAGATCAGTAGTTTCTAAAATACTCAGAACAACCATGCAATGTTCAAAGTCTCTTAAATCCTCTTTCTTTCTCCTTCTGAGGCTCAGTTTGAACTTCAGCAAGTCATTTTCATCATAGCTGCATGACTAAATGTGTTGTGTTGCAGCCATATGCTGCCATTGGCTGACTGGAAATGTGTACCTAATAAAGTAGCCGGTGTGTCATCTATACCGAAATGTGAAAAGCCAAAACCATTTCAAAAGCAACAGAAAAACAAGTGACAAGGAAGTTTTGCACAATCAGAATTAGTCACTCAGACATGAGTCATGTCAGAAGCAGGTTTGATAGTAAAATGTAGATCACGGCATTAACCTGTTTCCTCTCTAGCAGATCTAATGCATTCATCCTCAAGCATGACAGGAGTAGATGCTTAGTGAAGCATGTATGATTATGTGTATGTTTCACAAGATGGTGGAAGGTGGATGTGACAAGCTGACAGCTACCTGTAGGGAAGCGTAGTATGTGGGTCATGTCCGTCAGGCTCTAATCCTCTGAGAGGCCGACGTGTTTGAACAGCAAGCAGGTTCTCACCAACACGGTTATGTAAGACTTGAATGGAGACCAAGCAAAGACAAACACCAAAAAAAACAGACAGGAGCAGAGAGACCGAGAAAGATTGGTTTGCACTTGCCTTGCTTAATTCACCTGAGCTCCACAATTAGACAGGAATTTCTCTACACCTCAGAGTTTTATTGTGCTTGGGGAAAAGGGCGGGCAGCGTGCGGTAATGAGCAGCTGGAGATTCCCTGATGCTACTCCAAGAGTAACATTAGACTTGTACCACAGGTTAATCAGATGCTTCATCTCGGTAAGTGGATGGAAAATAACTAGCACTAACACCAACAGAGCTGAGAGAACTTAACCCTCTCTGTGCCAGCTAAAGCGGATGGTTGAAACTTATCATAGATACCCACCAGAACCTAATCTTTAAATCAAGCCTTAGAACTAGTCAAGGTCGGTGGTGGTGGTGGTGAGGACCCAAATGCAGGCAGTCAAGACCAGAGGCAGAACCGTGCAGTTGACCAAGGTTTATTTCTCCCAACGCAGGACAGGGAACCACACACAACAGGGAATATACCGAAACACAGGAGTTAACATACAGGCAAGCAACATGCATGGATCTGACAGGGAAGAACTGGAACCATTGGGTGTATATACACACACGGGAACAAATTGAGAACAGGTGAAGTGAATCAAAATCAGACCAGGTGAGCTAATGAGCCAGGGACAGAAAACACCAGGGAAAACTGAACTACACATGACAAAACCAAAACACCAAAAAACCTGTGAAAACATGACAGAAATCCCATTATGTTTAGGTATTACATTAATTTCTGACAATGTTCCAGAATAAATATCAGTGGAAGCCTAAAAGGTAATGAAGATGGAAATCTGCAAACATCCAGACTCATAAATCACCTCTGATCTTAATTTTTTTCATTGGATGCTTAAATATTTACCACTCTGCACGGATTTGTGTATATTCCTTGACAAATGTGAAAGATTCCCCACCAGAGAGTTACTATTATACATCATGACTCACATGACTGATAGTCTTCACTGGAATCTAGTCATAAATCATTTTAATAACATTTATGATTCATGCCTTGATTACATTGGAGGTGTCATAATCACCAGTTTCCTCTTTTGTATAACACATTCTTCCAACCCAAGGTGTAATTACAGCAAACATGGTCCAGTTTTCAGAGAAGTCAATATGTTTGACTTTCAGAGAAAATTTGCACAAACGCAGACAAAAAATCATCTTTTTAAACTTAATGGGATTTGTACAGGCACATGATCAAGCTGCATATTTTATCCACAGACTGCACTTTAAAAAGCAACAACAGTGTTTATAAAGTTCTTTTAAAATGTCTTTTTGTTTTTTTACACCAAGTCTTCAAAATACTGCCACAAATACTCAGAAAACATGACTAAAATGAGGAAAAAGCTGTTGGTTAATTTATGCTACTGGAGATTTGTCAAGGAAATAAGGCATTTTCTATATATGCTACCAAATCCGGAGTCGCACACCTGGATTTAGAACAAATACTTACTGGTTTGTCCCATTGTAGTTTGGCTAAATGGAATTTTTTTGCTAGCAGTGGATGAAAACATTTTCAGTCTACATTGTGGACTAGGGTTAGATGTTAGCTTGTCACTATAACTCCAAAGCAACACAACTGCGTTAGAGCATCAGTCTGTGAGGAGACCGGGGTTGAATCCTCCAGGGGGATGAATCCTCCAGGGGGATGAACATTAAAACCTTCTAGTTGGGTCCTTGGTAAAACCCTTAACGCTACTGCCTAACCATTGTAAAACGTTTTGGATTAAAGCGTCAGCTAAATGACTGTAATGTAACTATGGCAGATTTTCCTACTTTGGTGCCTCCTAATGATGGCTAATTCAGCTTCCTGTCTCTTCTCTGAGCTCTCTGCAGCCACTAAAAGTCAGTCTGATGTTAACACTTGTCTTATCTCTTGCTCTGTCAGTTTCTCTCTTTGTTTTCTTTGCTTGTCCTTTGTCATGGTGGCCATGGTGGATGTTCACAATGACCAATATGTTGATATCCAGTTGCTGGTGCGTGACGCAGAGCCACGAAGAAAAATACAGCTATAATGTGATGCCCCAGGCTGGAAAAAAAGTGTTAAAGCGTGGTATCTCAGGCTGAGGACACTGCTGGGCAACGACGGGAATGTACATATTGAATGTCAGTGTACAATGAAAATTTATTTTATAGTTGGAGACTTTTGCATTGTTACTTTAACATTAATGTGTTTTCTGCAAATAAAATTTTTACAGTGGGGGGACTTAATCTTTAAATTGTGCTCCAGATATCTATAAGCTAAATATATCTTTTGCTTAATCCTTGTAATCCTGATTAACATGTTCACAACTCACCAGTTTACCAATAAATCAACAGCAGTAAACAAGAAGAAAGTGGCATGAAGCATGCCCTATAAATGGTGTGCAGACAAATGCTCACAAATGGCTCTACAATCTGTATTTTTCATAAAGAAAAATTTATCATAGAAAAAATTTACTTAACATTGTCTTACATGACACATACGACAGATCACATAGGACTAAGCATGTGAGAGGGATTACATCTCCCTGACAAATAATGGTGATCTAAAAGATAATCATGATGATAAGATTTTTACTTACTGATTAATTACCAGGCAGTCAGTTCTGTCATTCAAATACCAGTACTGCCCAAAAGTACTCAGCACAGTGAGTATCCAGAACTGGTCTAACGACTCAGTAGGTGTTTTTGTTCTAAGCAACTTGTGTATAAAGGGACCAAAGCTTTGTGATGATGTCATAGCAATACTCAAAACAACACGTGTGATATGTGATGAATAAAGTGTGAAGGGGTGTGACAGGTAAGACAAACCTAAGACGTAGTTATTACAGTTATTACAGCTAACCAGCCGCTACTAGACACTAGGTGTGATAGAACTAATAAAATCTATTTTATATACATATTATACTAGTGCATTGGATTACACATTGTACATATTTTCTTAATTAAATTGATATGTGAACATATTTCAGATGTATATCTGTATTCTGTTATTTTCTCGATGTAAATATAGGTAATAGGTTAAAACAATTTGTGAGCATTTGTTTGTTTTTCCTTTAGTGTTGTGAGCATTTGTCATGAGTCCCTAAAAACACCTTTAAATGTCTCATGACTGTGCTTGAAAAAATATATAT
>JBAMHW010000018.1:5194991-5210201 GCA_037177495.1 Rhadinocentrus ornatus
TTAGCCACAGACTAGATGACTTGTTATTGTCAGTTTTCACTGATGGGCTTATGGCCTGTTAACTGTTGTTTTAAGATTAACCATCATAAGCAAAGTGTACAGAGCTGAGAAGATAAAGAACTTTGTGGAAAAAAGAGGAAAAAGGGCAGAGAGGGGACTTATTAAAGTCTCCTCCAGCAGCAGCAACAGACTGGTTAATAAACAGATGAGACAGGCTGGTGACGAGTTGCAGATTTATGTCTGAACATGACATGATGATTACTAGCTGAGATTCTTCATGACCCTTTTATATGTAGCTGTAATAATGACCCTGGTAACTACTGGTTTGTTACTGGTTTGTTACAGTGCCGTTATATCTGCTCATGGCTGAAACATAAAGCCACTGGTTATCCAACCTTGGATATAAACTCAGTTCTATGTGGGATTTCCTGGTATCATAGTTAAAGCATCAGTTAATATAATATGCTGTGTTAAACGTACAGGATGTTTGATTCTTTGGCTGCTTGGTCTGTACACAGGTCCAAATCTGTCCTTGTCCAACTTAGAAACAGCTGCAACTGTTTCAATGAAGAAGGTTTCATTAGTCCAGGTTAAAAGCTAATGAGGGAACCTTTGAACTTAATCAGTGTGTCGGTGTGTTTATCTGGATGTAAATGGTGTGATTGCAGCTTTTTATACTTGTTGGTCAAATGTCGATATCTAAGGTTTGAGTTAGCTCCATACAAAGGGTGTGTTTGTGGATGTGTTTCTGTTTCCATAGTAACAGCGTGCCTTATTTTACTGCGTGATTTATTTGGTGGATCCTGCTGGACCAAACATACCTCCACGGGTGGGCTGCTGCATGATAAAGTTTGGGAACCCTTCCTACAGTTAGACAGTCTCTTATCTGTGTAAGCTGAGTTAACTTTTTTATTTTTGGTGTTTTGTTTGTACTATGGTAAAATGGTTTGTTGGTAAAATTAAACAATCATGTTCTTTATCTCAACATCAAACCCTCATTAGGGGTTTTGTTTGACTGTTGTATTGACCCTTTTGATGAGAAGAGAAAATACCTGGACTTGTGGTTTGTAGTTTTATGTGAATGTTCATCTAGAATAATGAGCTTTGGTGGTTTTCGTTTACATATGTGTGTGTATACAGCATATGCATGCAGTATATGAGCTGGGGTGGCCTGAGTGAATGTATGAAGCCCAGCCTGACTGCGTGTCCCAGTTTGGCCCTGCTTAATAGTAACCTTGACTAGAGAGCAGAGAGCTGCCATATTTGGGATCAGTTTGGGGGTTGAGGGCTTTGGTCAGGGGCTCAGTGGTCAAAGTCTGGAAACAGCCTGGAGATTTAAGCCCAGGTCCTCCAGATCCACTTCCACCTCTGTAATCACTAGGCTACCACTGCTATGAGTTCGGCAAGCATATAATGTAAGCAGAGTAAAAACGTAATTAAACCATCTGTACGCGATTACATTGTCATCGCCACAATATGAATCATTGGGGTCCTCATTTCCTCAATTTCCCTGACAAATCCTGCGTTGAAGTATGACCATCCAACCAGGTTTTTAAATACCTTCAGGCTTTGCACCAGCCTCCCTGTCATTATCATTAATTTCCTAAAAAAATTTTTTAGAAAACTGGATTTCTGTCCAGATGCTTAGCAGGTTGCAAATAAATCACTATCAAGACCAAAAACATTTTCTATATAAGTTAACTTGTGATACTCCTAACCAAACAGCAGCCATGTTGAATGTGTTGCATTTCTTCTTTACACGTGACTACAGTCCCTAAAGGGGAGGGTTTGAAATTGAAATGTGCCCATTTTTACTGTATTGTATCAACATAAAAAGCAAGCCAATGCTTACAAATATTTAATGTTAACTGACTTTCACTTGGGTTAACATCAGATGTCCAAGGGTCAGTAAATGCAGCATGCAATCTACTTTGTTGTTTTGCATCATGTCTACCATGTGCTTGATCATGATGCAGAATTCATACAGCATCATCTCACCAACCATCTCCACGGTGATAACATCTGTAATAAAACCACCAGATGTGACAACTGAAGTCGAACAGCCAACATTGATGAAGAAACCCTGATCTGGCTAAAACAAATTGTAAGTCTTTGTACAGCAGTGAAAAGTCATACAATGCAGCATCACCCAGAGTAAACAACTGATAAAAATATATCATAATTTTTTTTGTTTTACAAGTTTTTATTCACTTTTTTACATTAGATTTTCCTGGTCAGTGCCCCCACCTGGCCCCCAGTAAAACCTTTCTAGACTCGGCCATGCATAGCTGAGGTATAAATCCTTTTTACCTCCTGTCATCTGCTTTGTTAGAGAAGGATCCTGTTCTAATTTTTATCTCAGAACCTGTTCATAATTCCTCTCACCTCAAATAATGAGAGTTGTGCAGAAACATCTGCACAACACTCATGATTTACAAAAGACGTCCCGTTGCTTCCTTTTGCTGTTTCACTCTCACTAAATATCTGAACCTGATCTATCGTCGTAGATGTGTGCATCTACTGTCTGTTGACTAGTAAATATTACCGCTGTGTCACTACAAACCCTTATTAATACTGAAAACTAATGGGAAATAAATTCAAATCTGAAATAGACTGCTGTTATCAACACTTTTAAATGTTCAGCTTCACATTATAGTGACATGGGTCTGATTGACTGATAAATTTAGCTTACTATTGCTAGCGCGTGCAAAAACAATACGTTGGGGTAAATGTGTGTGAACCATGAACCACTAGTTTCCTCCCTCTCAGCTGAAGGATAAACAAGTGCAACAACAGAGGCGGTGCTAGCAACAGAAAAGCCATGGGCACTGAGCTCTCTGCCTCACACATCACCCCCGGGTGCGTCATCCAATCCTCCATCTTGTCACCTTATATCTATGGGTGACAACATAAGCCCCTCGTCTGCCTGCTGCACACTGCCTCACTGCTTCAAACCTCTTGAATGCCATTGGCTTTCTGAGCCGTCATTCATAACCCAACACCTGCAGTCAATGCTGCAATCATGTCACAGGTGGAACCAGTTAAATAATCACAGTACAATTAAAAAAACAACAACATGCAACTAAATTCAAAATAAAAGTAAAACCAATAAAATATGCCATAAAAGAAAACCATAAAACACACAAAAAAAACTAAAATGAACCACCTTGTGCCAGTTTCATCAATGTTTGTTATTCTTAAATCCATCAATAGAGCCATCCAGGTCATCTTTTATCATCTTGCCTCTAGACACCTTCACAACACATGACATATGCGTTTAATGCGTTAACGTGATTAATTACTCACAATAGTTGCTGCGTTATGTTTGACAGCCTTTTCTTTATATAAAAAATATCATTAAAGCAGTATTGATAGCTTTTTTAAACATTAGTTCAACTCTAAATGTTAGATTCAACTCTTAAAATTACTTTTAAGTTTTGAGACAACTTAGTGGATTATTCACTGCTGTAGCACTAAAAAAATTAGACATTTTTATTTATTTTCATTTTGCCAGGATTTTGGCTCTGTGAGCACATTTCTCTTTTGGGCTGGGTGAAGACAATGTTGACACAGCAAAGTTGTCAAACCACGCTCTCATTGAGAGTGATTCATCTTATTATCAGCAGGGTGAAGTGGGTACAACGGCAGTTCATCATGGAGCTCAGAATGTGATGCATTACTTTTTTTCTTACAGCTCGTACAGATTTATAGTTTACATATGTTACATGCAGATATGTGACCTGTACAACTAAATAAGTGATTAATAAATGATGATGATGAATAAATGATTAACAATAACCCAATCCCAAACCTAATGTTGGCCTCTTTTGCCAGTAAACCAGAACCATTTCCCCTAAAATGTACCTAAAAGTTATCCTGAGCCTAAAGATCAAGTCCAGACATTTACAAGGAAGTCCTCATATTTTGGAATCCACTCAGGTTTTGGTCCTCATTATTACCCTTAGAACAAATACACATGCATGCACACCCACCTGGGAATGACATCATTGTGTGCTTAGGCCTGATAAGGGAATAGGCCAACCAAATCAATGACCTGTTGCATAAGAAAACCCAGAGAGTGATTGACTTAGACAACCATGCATGCACAGTGATGCACAGAGTGAGCTACAAGTAGTCAATGATTACTGGTGTTATGTGATAGGCTTTGCTTTTGCACCTGTCACATCAAGGATAAACTGACTCCTGCCTGTTCCTCACAAACAGTCATTGTTTTCTCTGCCATGCAACACTGGTTACAAACAGTCTATGCTTGTCTATGTTTGTATGTGAGGATGTGTGTGTTGTAGTGCCAGTTATCACCTGTGATTAAGTCTAGAGTTTAGTAACAGTTTACAGGCAGTGTATAAGGGTGGGTTTGTGAATAGCTGTTTATTAAAAGGAGGCAGTTTGAAAGTCCACTCCAGAAGCAGCAGTTCACTAAACCATAACACATTCCTGCACAGGATGTAGTGAAATAACTCGTGGTATAACCTTGTGTTATGACGGTTGTTCACCTTTTACGAGGGACAGAATCTATAACGATACACATGTAACCTGCTGCAGAACAAGTTAGTCCACAAAGTTATTGCATCAAATACTCGTGAGTTAGTTCTGTTCACAACTTCTGAAACAGGGATCACTTAATGCAGACCACTTGGGCCATGATCCAACACACCTGTTACATTGCTGTGGAAAAAGAGGGTACAGGTCCTGAACAGGTCCATCTGAAGTCCTGACCTGTTCCCAAAACAGCTTTCTCACCAACATCGGAGTCCTGAAATGTTCTCCCACACAGTAAGTCTCTTCAACATCAGAAAGTGAGAGAACATAGCAGCAAATATCTCAAACCATCTGCTGTTAATACAGCAACCGTGACGTCACCCGTAGGTTTCTGAAGAGCTTAACTGAAGCTCATTGCGCGGTTCCCACCGTCTCCATCTTGACAGCAGCACGCATGTTGTCACTCCTGGAAAATCCAAAAATGCGCAATGAGGTGGAGCTAAGAGGGGGACTGTAAAGAGGGGGGTGGATGATTGACACCCATCAAACTCCAAGTTACCTGTAGCTAAGAGCTAACTGAGCTAACCCGGAGCAAACGGTAGCTAACCAGCTAAAGGGGGTAGGTGGGCTAAAGCTAAGGCGCGCTGTTAGCCGGCTAAAAACCCGGTTGTGCTACACTCTCCCTTCTAGCCGCGGATATTGGATACCTGTCAATCAAAAGGACACACCCCTAATTATGTTGAAATTCAAGATTAAATAACATCCTAACAGATGAGTTGTAAAGAAATGAACCCCCCTCACAGTTGTCATGAAGGTAAACTTGACCTATTAATCCTAAAATGGATTTTTTGTACCAGGCTTTAAACATGTTTATTTCTGCTGTGAAGTTGGTCTTTTAACATGGTGGTCTATGGAGATTTGCTCTGTTTTGGAGTCAGCCCCTAGTGGATGAGGGGTGAACTGCAATTTTTTGCACTTATGCTTCACATTTTATCGCCTGTGGTTGCCGCTTGGCTGCTACTAAGCGGGTTCAGTGGGTGCACACTGGTAGCTACTTCACTTTCCTTTCTACTGACTTATTTTCTCTTTGCTTCTTTGTGTATACAACCAAACGACAGTTGTCAAGGAATCTCACTGGCTATTTCCATTATGTATTGTTTTTTTCGTATTTTCTGCGCTCTTGCCTGCAGCTACTTCTATATCCTCAGCAGTTAGAGCGCCTGTATGGAGTAACCCCTCCCCCCAACCAACATTCAAACCAGGAACCTTCTAGCTATCACACCACCATCCAGACCCATAAGTCATCATATTTTATCTGAATCTGCAAAATAATCACACATCATCTAACCGTGGAGTGGAGTGGATGAGAAATGAAATATTCAAGCACCTCTAAACTAAACATTTACCACAATAATCAAGGTAATGTGCCATTAATAAGGTGACAGTCCTCCACCAAATAGCCCACAAAGAAGCTTTGACTTAGTCACACTGGTCACGGCTGACTTGTTTGCTACATTCATTTAAGCTGCTGTCTCGGAGGGAATACATGTGGAAAAACAAAATGCCCAAAACACCACTTTGAAAGCCAAGTATTGTAAAATGAGCCAACATCAAGTATTAAGATAACAGGGTATCCTTCTCATTCCTGTTATCAGGCCAACTTAATAACCACAGTGTTCTCTGAAGCGGCTGAGTCTTTATAAGGACATACTTGTAGCTGCTCGTATTTCACAACAATATCTGAAGTCTCTACTTAGCCAGGGCCAGGAATCTACAAGATACGACACGGAACAGACAGCAACGTGTTAAGAGAAATTACTAAAATACGTAAAACGGGTTTGTGTTCGCACGGCACACGTATTAACTCGTGGTTAGTTGTGTTTGATTTGTGTTCAGATCAACCACTAGTAGTGCTTTCGTCTGTCGGGGTCTCACACAAAAACAAGGGATTTTTTTATGTTAAAAAAGCAATTTGAGATTCAGCAGAAACTAGGTAAAAAAAGGTACATGTGATCCTTTAATTTACACATTAAAAACAAACAATCCAAACTGAGGCAGTGGTGGTAGTTTTGACCTCACAGGCAGGGGCAAAAAGGGGTTAATTATAGGGGTGGAGCTTGAGTTTATAGAGAGAACTGGGTGTTGTGACTCAGTGGACTGTCATTCCAGGCATAGCAGAGACGGCCCAGGACCCAGAGCCTGTGGTGTTTTTCTTGGCTGCAGAAATTAAAAGTAGAAGGAGGGGGGTGTGGGGGAGGGGACATGTGCGCCATGTCATGTTTTGATTCATTATTATCTTCAGAGAAAACAAACATACAACCATCTAAGAAAAGTTAAAGCAGCTAAAACTGATGATGACATCTTACAGAGTGGGCTGCTTGTTTAGCATTAAGTTATCAAAGCTACTTTATGATCTGGGGAACAGAAAATAAAACTTACGTTGTAAAACTTGTTGAGGCACTGTGTAGGACATCTTTATTTCTCAAGGTGTTTTGCAATGACAACTCTGTAGATGTAGATGTCCGATATAAATTATTACCACATAAAAGGTCAAAATGATATTTTGCAGACCTTTAAAAAGGCCTTATAGCAACACAACAGCAACACTGTGTCCACACAGAGGGAACTCACACATTATTGCGTTTCAGATAATCTACCCAGATTGTGGCTACACGCATTCAGATATGCACTCATTGTTGACACTGAGTGTCTCTATAGAAGTGGATGGCCTTTGGCATTTTTAGATATTATAGCCTGAAAAGAGTCTTTATATTTTTCTTGATTAAATGTTCTGTTTTGCATGTTTAAAGAGCTGATTCAGAAGCTAACACCGACTCCATTAGAACAAGTGTGAAGGGGTCGCATTCCACCGTATCCTTTAGACACCACAAGTGGATTCTTCACGTGCACAAGCAAGAGTTATGTAACATGAACAAATCTAATGATTGGATGTGTGAAGGCTGAAAGAATTATAGCAGTGAGCTGGAAGGTTGTAAATCACGTGAAAGACAGACTAAGATATTTACAGGGTTTCCATGGAAAGGGCTGCATCCCATGAGGGGTCTGTATGTTGATTTGATAATCAATGAGCCAATAGCATTGACTTAAATCGAGAATGCTGATCAAACATCAATACAGTAAAAGTTTGTAAGGGACGTTTAAAGAAGAATAAGTAAAACTATTTACATTTAGTTTGTTACATGGAAGTCATGTCAACGCGTGTAATATCGTCTGGGGAGAATTTATCACCACAGAATATAATTGGAGCCGGACAAATTGCATCTATTAGAGATTTTCTGGATAAACTAAGCTCAGTTCTTGGTCAAAGTTAACAGTATTTTTTTAAAGTTTAAAGTTTTAAAGTACTTTACTTACTCACAGTTTTTGTTTTTATCTTATCTTTATCTTCTATCTAGTTTTTAAAAAAATGTTTTATTTATTTTAATTTTATAATCTTTATGGCATTCAGTGTGGACAGCAATGTAAGAATTTTATTGTTCAGAGAAACTTGTTTCCATACTGTGCAAATGACGAATAAATATGTTGAATCTTGAATCTTAGTGGAGTTTCAACACTGGACCTTATAGATGACAAAGTCTTATCTAGAATATACCAAATCACAGTTTAAAATGCAAAATTCAGACTGCACATAGGGGCCTTTCCTGCTTGGAAAGCTCGTATAATTAAGCTTTATTGGTATAGCACCAGTTCACCACAAAGCCATCTCAAGACACAGTCCAATTCAATTCAATTCATTGTTTATGACAACAGTGCTATTTATATATGTATAGATACTCATACATGAGAATAAAGACTAGAGAGAAAATTCTTAGTGAATCACAAGATGGCCCCCAGCTGTCTAAGCCTATAGACTAATTCAGGCAAACACCAGAAGTAGACCCTCCGCCATTACTGAGGTGGCATTTCTGTGCATGCCAGAGCAAAACAGATGAGAATTGACCTGTTTTTATCAATGCAAAGAAAATCTGGGAGGACATGTGCATTTCTTGGCTATTCAAGCAGCAGTGGAAAACAACAGGCGTTAAATCTTAAAGGTAGAGAGGGTGTTCTCAAACCCAAACTGGGTGGGCTGGTTCCATAAGAGTTAAATAAAGATTTTAATGTACTGCCTTGATTATCCTCCATATTATCTGCAGTATATCCAGATGAGACAAGTGGAAGAACATAGAGACATGTAGAAAATAACCATGATATATTTGCTTCCCAAGCAAATGCAATAAGTGTGTGAAATGCAGGTCAGGTGAGTCATCATCTTTACTCTGACAGTGCTGTCTGTTTTTTCACACTTGAATGGAAAAATACACTTCTACACGTGTGTGTGTGTGTGCGCGCGCGCGTGTGTGTGTGTCTGTGTGTGTGTACAAGCAAAGACACACAGGCTGATTCATGCACTTTTATGACTCCCCTGACAGTATTACACAAAGCTGTGCTGAAAGACCCAAGGACGTGCAGGAGTGTACATGCTTACACACATACACACACATGCCTACACAACTGTTTATTCCCTCCCAATTTCCTCACCATCACAAAACGAACAGCATCACAAGTATCTTTCTGCAGAAACCAGCTTCTTTCTTTAATCCCATAAGTTGTTACTGCAAACATAAACACACACACACACACTAGCCGAATTGCCAGTGCTATAAAAAGACAGCCGTGTTTAACCCGTCCTTGAAACTGTACAGACGACCAAAGACACACTCGTACACACACTCACAAGGTCTATATTACATGCTGCAGGGTTTATGTTTAGAAATGACAACTCTGTCTGACTACTGTGTCCCATAGGCGATGCAGCAAGTGGCAGTGTGTCTTCTAAAATCACTACTTGGGCCTAAACCATACACACATTCAAGGCCCTGGTCTTATCCCAGAGCCTGCCTAATTTTTTTTGTATAGTTTCCCATCATGCATCTGGCTGATGTTTAAATGGAAAGTTTTCCCGTAGCATTTGTGTTTAGTTTTTCTGAAACCTTCCTCAAACATCACTTCATCTTCATATCATAAGACGGGAGCAGTTTGCGCAGCCTATTAGGACGTTGCACAAGTTAGGATCCATCCATGAAAAGTCTAACCAACCCAAACCATAATCAAGTCAAACATAACTCTGATCTTAGTGCATAATCTTCATACCAGATCAGATCCTGTGAGGAAACATCTCACCATCTGGTTACTTAACCATTTGCTGTTCCTAGAGCGACGCTGCACTTTCACTCAGATTTCTCCTTTTGCTGTTGTTTAGTTAGCTGCTTCATATCTGTTGCTATCCCTCTCTCTCTCACACACACACACACACACACACACACATGCACGCCTGCAATACATGGGCTCCGTCAGTAATGCAGCTAAGCAGGAGTGCTGTCCAGCAGAGTCAACAACCTGTGTCATCCTCCCCTGTTTCTCTCTTTAACTTCTTACTCGGTGTTGGAGCTCTGTTCTTCTCATCTTCTCTTTACTCCTTCTTATCTTCCCCTTCCTCCTCCTTCTTATAGGGCTGGCATGACCCATGAAATAGCCACTGACCTTAACTGGTTTTGCTGGTTGCATTCCAGTCATGGCTGCTCTCAGACATCAGCATGTGCATAGTTCCATCACAGGAAGGTTTGATGAAAGTTTAAAGCTTTTGAATGGTTTAATGCATCTTTGTTGATATTTTTAAAACTCATTCTCACTTTAAATCTGGTTATTTTGTTTCAATCGGTGGCTGCTTGACAGTCTCTGTTCTGGTCCTTAAACATTCGCTGGTTCTTTTAATCAATTCATTTTTAATGAGACTCAATTAAATCAAATATTAAAAGACACTTTTTTCATCTAAAGACGTAGTTTTTATGTATCAAGTGAGGTATATGAGTGTTCTTTCCACATATATATGTTATTTCGTTATTGATGGATAATTACACCATCGAGCTTATTTGTTGTCCACACAGATCATTACATGGGTTTTTAAATGAGCATTAACTGATATGAACATAAAATAAACATTAGATAGTTTATTTAGACCTGGTACTCTCAAAAACCGAGCCCCATGTAAGTAGTTGCCCTTTTTTTTAGGGTCTGGAACTAAAGAGTTCTGTGGCGTCTTAGCCCAGTGGTTCCCAACCCGGGGTTCCCCAAGGCACGAGGCTTTGTCTGTTCAGAGCCAGTGTGATGTAAATTAAGGCCATGTTCACACAGAGACGTATTGAGGTGTATTCACTTAATTTATTTTGATTATTTAGGTCTTTCATTCGTTGTATAGCACATTTATAGGAAGCAAAAGATAAACAACAAAACATTCATAAAAACACACACAAGCGTAATAAAATCAGGGAAAATAGGCTGGACTGTCTTAGTTGTTCCTAGAACTGCACTCTTGTAGACTGACATTTGTGAGGGTGTGTCTGTTGGAGATACTTCCCCAGTTTGGAGGTCACAGCCCCCAGTTCTCCAACTACTGTTGCCTTCACTCCCCACATCCTTTCAGCTTCCTCCTTCAGCCTTTGGTATGTTTCCAGCTTCTCGTGTTCCCTCTTCTTTTTGCTGATGTTTTTCTGGATCGCTACATCTATCACTACTAACATCTCCTGGACTGTGTCAACCACCATCTGGATCTGGAAGTTCCACAGGATAGCTTTATCTTTTTCTACCACTATTGCCAGTTACTCCCATCTTGACTTTGTGACGTCCAATCCAAACTTGTTACAGATGTTCCTGCTCACTCTTACACCTGCTACACCGTGCTGGACTGGCTCAATGGTCTCTGCACAGCCTGAACCTGAAATCTTGTCTGGAGTGGAGAATCCTGTGTGACCATGATCAGTCCCTGTGCGATAACATTCAGACCAGTCTGCTCTGATCCACTGATAAGACTTCTTTTTCACTTTTTTAATGAAGAATTACCATCACATAATGCATTTTAATCCACTCACTGATTTTGAAATGGATAATGGAACATGTAAACCACGTGGCAGAGAAGGTTCAGGTACATTTTTAGACAAAGTTGAACTGTAAAGGGAGGAAGTAAATAAAAAATTTGTTTAATAAAAGAAATTATCAAGGACTCAAAGTGAAAAAAAAGCAACCAAAGAAAAAGTTTGAAGCTGAACTGTTGCTCAAGACCACTTTCAAAGATAAGAGGTTCTTTGAATACAAATAGAAAACTACAAAACCTTTACAGAGTACTATACGTCCAACGTCTCCTCCTCTGTGCGAGCCTTGATGTGAGATGAGGGTTAAGTGTGTGTGGGTGTACATGTGGGTGTGTGCTTACCAGTTTCCAGCAAGCTGTAAATCATTTGCAGGTGTGACAGGTCAATCTTCAATCCAGATGGCCTCCCAGACTCCAGGGCTGCTTTCCAAACAGAAAGGATCTCTGCTAGAGCGTCACCTCGCTCTCTGCCTACACATTCACCAATCATGCATACGAGAGACTCCAAAGCAAAATGTTAGGATGAATTTTTTTGCTATGAGAAACAGCCTTCCTAAATGCCTCAAAGCTTGTCTTAGACCTGCTGTTAGTGGCCCTGCTAAGTTGTCCTCACTAAGGTGGCACAGTTAGCTTGTGTCAGTGCCCAAGGGTTTATTATAGGAGGCAGTCTTTCGCTACAATGGCCTACTGTGCTATAATTAGCATATTTCTTATCACACAGTGAGTTAGGCAAGAAGGGACGAGGCAATGTGGGGAAAAACTACTGTCATGACAGTAGGAACTTCGGCAAAAAAAAAATTAAGAAAAAGAAGAAGAACTGAAAGTGAATTGAAAAAGAAGCCAATGGAAATATGGAGATGTGATGAAATGAGAAGATTTAAAGGGAACTTTCAGATCTAAATCAGAGACAAATGTCAGATTTGGCTCTGATGCATTAGGTTCTCAACATCTGTCATCGCACTGAGCCTTGCTTTTCTATTCCTTTCTGTCTTTTCCCATTCTTCTTCTGAATCACAGACTCCTGGACTCTTGTAGATGATGGGACGCGATGACAGCCCACCCACACAAATACACCCAGTTCTGACATGTCCAGACGTAGATGTGCATCTACATGCCACTACAGCTGCAAACTGAGAGAAAAGAAGAAAGAACAGTCAACAAAATGTTTAAATTGGAGTTTGGAAATTTACAATATATGCTACACTAGTAAATATGTGTGTGTTCCTCCTCACGACTGGATTTGGCAGATGGGGAAAGTTTGCCAGCTTGCTGTACATATTCACACACACCGGTCAGTCAGGCTGCTGCGATCAGATGTCCACCTTTTCCATGTAAATGTCACTCCACATTTAGTCACTTTTTTCCATGGAAAAAGCACAAAACAAATTAACTTCCTCCCTTCCCAGAGGACATCTGTACATCCATCTATAAGTTGCTTTTTTTTATCTCGTCACAGTTAAAGGTGGAAACGACTATGAGGTCTGCCAACCTTCCGTGACATAAATATGACAGGACAGCCTAAGCTTACATCCAGGATGACAGCATAGTTTGGATGTTCATGCTTAAGTTATAGTGATTTATTGGTTTTCATATGGATTTCCATTGAGCACTGGCTACTTTATCATTTTCATTTGATTCTATATGATGGAGGTTCCTCCCTCTTGTTACGCTGTTATCACACAAGAATGTAACTGCACATCAAACCCGAGAGATGGTCTCTAGATGGTGTGGGAGGATTTAGTCCAACAGGCTGCAGTGTTATAGATTGCTCCCAGCTGTTATTTATCAGAAAGATGGAGATAATTAATGTTAAGGTTACTTGAAGATTTCAAAGTTTGAAATCACTACAGAATGTTGCAAAAAGCAGCAAACACCCAACTTGGAAAAAGTCTGAAGCAATCATTCTGGTTCATTTCAACCTGACATATTTCCTATAGGTGTGTGTGTGTGTGTGTGTGTGTGGGGGGGGGGGTATTGGCTCAGTGCATCATGCTAAATGTGCAGCCTTCATTGTCTGTTGAGAAATGAGGAGCTGCACAAACAGTGAGAATCATTCCAACTTGTTTCCCAAAAACGTTTACAATGTGGCAGCGATGTCTTCACTTAAAGAGAATACACCAACTTAACCCTTTAATGCCATAAGAATCGTGTTTGATACATACAGTTTTGCATCATTTTATGGTAAAAACTTTGTTGATAACCCCATTGTACACACTCTGATACTTAATATTAATACATCAATAATATCAATAACACTACAATAATTTGACATATGACACGTTAATAAATGGTATATATCTAAAAAACTGTACATTTTGACACCTTTAAAGGGTTTAAGCGCTGTAGAAAATACTGAGTGAATTAATGACCTACCTAACACAGGTGTGTGGCAATCTGTAACTGAAATCAGGTGTGAAACAAGGTGGCATCTGAGCAAAACTGGATGTAAATGATAGCATGCTTTGCAAAATGGTAAAGCTAACTAAGATTCAGAAGGTCAAATTATTTAACTCTTTGAGCTTTATATCTTTTGTCTCTGCAACCACTGGGTCTACCAAAATACTTTTGGAGTCAAAGTAAAGAGAACACTTATGAGATTTGTTAAGTTGTGTAAATACCAGTGTATGTGTTACTGGTGAGAAATAAATTAAAGGAGATGGCTGCAATTTTACCTCCTCCCCACCAGTAGGCGTTGCACTCGCACTCGTTCACTCTCACTCCAACCTTAAGGCCATTACACACCGGGACTGTTGCCAATAAACGACATGATATTGCGAATAATTCGGATGAGAAATTGTCTATGCACACCAAGTGCAATACGAAAGTGCGAATAAGTTCTGAAGATTCTAAAACATATTCGGAAAGTGGGAAAAACAAACATGGATTCCACATCAGGCAACGACGATATTGTGCTGATGCTGCCAAAAAAAAAAATTTTAAATGAGCGCTCTGGGTACATCCTATCCTTGAGAAGAGAGGTGAGCTTGGAGAGTTTAATTGTTTAGTCCAGGAGCTGAAGCTGTACCACAACCGCTTCAGGACCGACTTTCGAATCTTCATAATTCAGCTCATTGGCAATTGTTTGCCACACATTGTCTTTGAGATCAGTGTCTTATCTCGCTTGTCGAACAAACATGAGTGTTGTGAGACAAATGTAATAAGACGCTCGGCCACGGTGATGCAAAGTGTGAAAGAAGCAGCAGCGAGAAGTGACACTTGCATAGCTCGCAACACCGGCTCTGGTGACGCTATCAATACGCTGTCTGATTGGTCGATTGTGTATCTGTCGGATGCGAATATTAATAAAAATCAACCTGAGTCCGAAAAAATAAACCTCGCAAAATCGCTTAATGGAAATTCGTCACTGATGTGAAGGTTTCCATTGACTTCTCATTGGTTCGATAAAAAATATTGCCGTGCGAATTAGTCGGACGAAATGTTTGGAGTAGGTGTGTAAAGGCCTTTAGATTGTACCAGTTGCCAGGTATGCCAAAAATCCGTATGTGGACATAAAGAAGAAATGTCAAGCGAGGAGTCTTTCGTGGTATATTATGAAATCCTTTCCGTGAGCCTATATAACACCATTACTCACTGTAACAATCTCCTAGTAAAACATGTTTAGATCGCTTGGATGAACTAAATGCAGAGAACTGAGCTAACCGTATTTACCAAGCAGCAGCTTGAAATGAAAACAACTGCCAAAAGAAAAAAACTCACTGCCAAGCGAACATGTGCAACACGCCTGTGCCAATTTACGGTACCGGCTGACCGTTTCTTAGCAT
>JBAMHW010000018.1:5219499-5242870 GCA_037177495.1 Rhadinocentrus ornatus
CCCCGAATACGAACCAAGCCCCACCCGGAGGGTGGCAGAAGAGAGCCCCAGCCAGAGCCCCCCGCGGTCTTGGGGCATAGGCACAAGATAGGCAGCCACCATCTCGAGCGGCCCGAACGAAGGGCCCAGGGCCCCCGGAGCCTGTGGAAAATATTTCAAAACACAAATCATGAAAAAATTCCCCACGCTGTTACATTACCAGTAGCCCGAAGCTTTGATCCAAAGTGGGATGGATCCATGTTTTCATGTTTCCACCAAATCCTGAGCCTACCATCTGACTGTGGAGCTGAAATAGAGACTCATCAGACCTTTTGTTTAGTTAGCAAACAATTTTGGGAATGTTACCCAATATTCTGTGTTCCTTCAGACAAAGACACAAAAGATATCCTACAGAAAGTAAACTCTACCTTGCCATCACTTCTTGTATTCTGTTAGCAGCATTAGCTCATTAGCATTTGTAATTTATTGTGAAGCACTTTGCGATTTTTACACTGAAAGGTGCCATATACATAAACATGTACTTTACTTACTTTAGCTAATGTGGTGTGGCGGCTGGTTTGCTCAATTGGTAGAGCATCGGTCTCCCATGTGGGAGACCAGGGTTTGAATCCCCCAGGGGACAAACATTAACACCTTCCAGCTGGGTCCTTAGGCAAGACTCTTAACGCTACTGCCTAACCATTGTAAGTCGTTTTGGATAAAAGCATCAGCTAAATGACTCTAATGCAATGCTGGATTTATGACATAGGAAGTTTTTGTGCATAGACACATTTTAGAAAAGTTGCTCTAAGGGAATTTTAGGCAAATATAACATTATAATTACTACAAACTTTTCTATTTACCTACATTGTATGGTGGTTTTGGCCTAAATCTGTAGGTTAACTGTTAAAACCAGAACAAACGTAAACAAATTTGGGAAAATCTGTTTTGTTTTGTTTTTGTAATTTTTCATTTTCATTTTTGGCCTTTAGCTGTGAGTCTCTTTTTGAACAACAAACAATATATCCACTTTATATCCACTTGGTGTCATGTGTTTCCTATTAAGCTAAGCAACCCCACATGGATCCAGTAGTCTGTTACATAAAGTTATATGCTGCGTAAAGTAAAGTCTGCTGCCAGAAGAAGTAATACAGGAGGGATTTATAGTCATGTTCAAATGATAGTGTGGAGAGTAGAGAGGTCAAACTATGGAGTTAACAGGAAATATACAGTGTAGTTCACAAGGAAATACCAAGAAAGATGTGTTAACTTTGTTTAACTTGTTGTTAGTTTGAAGCCAGCATAGAAGCTAAATAATTCCTAGGTATAAAAATAATCTGTTATATTCCCTAAAAAATCTGATTTAAGCTCTTAAAGTTTAGTTACAAATTATCATTCATGCAAACTACAAAAATGAACCATATTTATATATTAAAAAGACAATTAAGTGATTAAAAATCAACAAATCAGTTAAATTAAAGAGGTCGAAGAAAAGAACAGAGGTAGATCTTCTGTTCTTTTCTTCTCTGCTCTCACATCCACCCTGTTGTGTGCCTCATGATCAAGTAGCATACACCGAGGGCAAAGGAGAGTATAGACAAGGTGGCCTTGACGTCAGATTTGTCAAAGGTTGCCATGTCAACGTCGGGTGCGACCTGCAAAGTCAAGAGAGAAAGAGATGGTGTGATGTTTCCCGTTGAACCAGTATGCGTGCGTGCGTGTGTGTGTGTGTGTGGGTGTGTGTGTGCGTGTGTGTGTGTGTGTGGGTCATGTGGCTGTGTTTTTATAGTGCAGTGATCCGGTCATATGATGGTCAACACCTCAGTAGCACCATTTACCCACCTACAGTAGGTACATACAGTCTTGTTCAGCACAGACTGTACATGTCCACAGTAAACCGTAGCTACAATAATAGTGTCATTATAATTGTGAAACGAGGGGAAATGTGGTATAAAAAAGTATAAAAGACAGCGGTTACGATGCATACACACTTAGACTAGTACAACTTTGTTGTTCTTTAGAGAAATATGCCTTTAGTTTGTTTACTTTTCTAAATTTGACAGTACTTGACAACAATTGTCCTGGTTAGGGTAACTCCACCTATCTGGTTTCCACACACAGTAAAACAAACATTACGCTTTGCATTTACTGCCTGACCCACTTCCACGCTGCAGCATTACACGTGACAAAGTCACGCTGCAGCGTTCCCACCGGGCACACAATCAGACTGTTTTCAGGAAAGTTCGTAAAGGTTACGTTTGAAAAAGACGTGTGTGTGTGTGTGTACACTGAGGTAAACTAATTACCATGTGCTGCAATCAGCTGTGGGCCCTGAGGCCTGCAGGGAGAATTCCTTCGTGGCCGGCCGACCTGGATTGTCCTGTCTATCTCTGCCTCCCCTCCACACGCTTTCACTTACTCGGTGCACTCGGTCACCCCACTCATGTCACTCTTTCAGGCACATCATGCTGAGGCCCACTAACAGAGGAATATACATTTACACTTAGGCTGTCATTACGTTTTGGGCTGAACAATCATAGAAAGACTTCAAATCCTGCGCTGTGGGCGAAGAGCTGGAATACAAGTTTGGACTGTGTGGTACTTTAGTGACCTACATACTGTGGTGGTAGAGTTTAGTAGCTGTGTCAGTGGATTTTAATCTGGCTGTTTTCCAGTTA
Organism: Rhadinocentrus ornatus; assembly: GCA_037177495.1. Taxonomy (NCBI): domain Eukaryota; kingdom Metazoa; phylum Chordata; class Actinopteri; order Atheriniformes; family Melanotaeniidae; genus Rhadinocentrus; species Rhadinocentrus ornatus. The sequence continues at coordinate 5,222,157 of JBAMHW010000018.1, forward strand.
GTTCAGATGTTGTCTTAGACATGAATGATGCATTACTATAATGGCTGGAGTCTCGCAGCTAACTATTTGCCCTCAATGCTGATGGAGTAGATGAGAAGCCATGTAAACACAGCACCAACAGGGGAGTGCTGTATCATTTTGTAAAATCAGGAACATTGCTTCTGGTCACATGAGCATTTTAAAGACATTATTCACAGGAAAAAACAGTTTATGTGGTGGAGGATTCATTTAATCAGTTGTGACCACTTGCAGGGAGTTGGGTCATTCGAACAAAGTTACTCAGACTGTGTCCATAATGGAAGAAGCTAGAAATTCAAAAGTCCAAGCCAGACTAGAAGGATTAAAAGACCTGGATCCATTCCTGTTACTGCTAGATGGTCTCACTCCATTAAATCTGATTTCTCCATAACTCCACACTAAACTGCTCTTACACTGTCTACGTTTGTCTCCTCTCAAATGATAGTAAAAGCATCTGAGGCAAGCCCTCCACAGCCAGAGGAAAACCACAAAAAGCAAACACGTGTTCTCCCTGTATAACTCACAAACTAAAACAGCCCACAAATGCTCCTTGAAAAGAATTCATGCATAGAAAATGTTTAAAAAATAATAGGTGGCAGGAGGGCAAACAGCGAAGAGGTTCACCCTCCAAACCCATACAACTCTGGAGCCATAGGTCAGATTTTATAGCCAACCGAGTGGTAAAAACCTGTATGTTGAAAATGTCCCATAAAATTGATAACGATATCAGTGCAATCTGTTGACTCTTTGAATGGGATCTTCATTACACTGTTGGATGTACTGGTTATGGACAGAAGGCCTATTTTGTGTTTTACATAAAACCTTTTTGACTCCGGGTGTATGGAGAGAGTGGGAAAAAGAGAATGACGGGGAAATATGATCGAGAGAACATGTCACTGTGAGGAAAGCCATGTGTCCCCCTGACTGATGTGCTGATAAAGACTGAATGGATGTGGTGTTGTTTTCATGGAGCGGCTGAAAACACTGTGACGTGACAAAGCTGTAAGAGGATTCGACTGTGTGAACCTGCATGTGATACACAGGGCAGTCTTATTTCCCATGATTCCCCAGCAGCCTGGTTGGGTAATTGATTGACTCACTGTCTATCTTTTCTACAATGACTCATTTGACCAAAACCATGACAACATTTATTTTAATACACTGTTTTTGGTTTAAACAAGGAAAAACGGTCAAAAGTTTTATTTCTGAACATTGTTTTTCTTTTTTTAAATTAACCTGATTTAACTTAATGGAAACAACCTAATATCATAACATTTAAATCTTTCTAACACTTTGAAACCACAAAACTCTGTTTCTGAGCACCGACGCCAGACTCTTTGCATGTAAAACTAAAACCATTAGTCTAGACGGATTATATCAGAAGTAGAGAAGATGTGTCTGTTGTGATTTTTATAACATGAAACTTTAATGTCATGCTGTGGAAAAGTACATTAACTTGTCCTTCACTGGAAATATTAGAAACTGCAACCAGCAGCATAATGAACAAATGCGTAAAAATAACTTTAAGCCAAGTGAAATAAGTGAAAGCGCAAAATTTATTATTAACAATTGGAACAACCATCCCTTCTTTTACTTTAGTCCCATGCTCTATTCATTTAGCTTTGCAGAGATCAGGGACCAGCCTAATTCAGACAAAATTCATACATTCCTCCTTGTCTGTACCAAGATGTACAAAACCTGATGGGTCCATCCATATAGACAATAGTACTACATACATACCATATAATAGTACTTTCATAAAACCAATCCCAGAGGGAAATTAAACTGTTGCAGTGTAAATGAAAAAACTAACCACACACACTCAAAAGAAGAGAAAGATAAAGATGGATTATGTTTTCTTCTACTGGCAGAGATGGGCCTGACCTTAAGGAAGTGGAGCTGCAGCACTTGACTGTTTAATCAACATATTGTGTAGAGGATGTACAGTGTTGTCTGTTATGCTGAGTGTGGGATGAGAACATTGCCATAATCTGAAGCTAAAAAAAGAATTTTTTAAATCTTGAAAGTCAGTGTTTGAACATTTAAAACTTGAAATAAAGTTTTGCAAGTCTAAAAATAAGTTTTGAAACCTTGAGCAGTACGGGCTGCACGGTGGTGTGGTGGTTAGCACCGCAGCCTCACAGCAAGAAGGTCCAGGGTTAACCCTGCCTCTCACCTGAAACAATGCTGGGACAGGCTTTAGCTTACCCGTAATGGAACAAGCGGTACAGATAAGGACTAATAACTGCCTGACCTTAAAAAGTATTTTGAAAGTCTGAGAAAGAAGTTTGAATCTCATATACATGCATATTACAGAGTTTCAGCCTCACATTTTCAGATTCAAACCTCTCGTTGCAACCTTGCCGTTTTCAAGTTTACATTTTCAGAGTTTTAAATATGGATTGTTTTCCCACCACATTAGTTTGCAAAAAACCTTTGAAACCTTGTAATATGATATCTGAAAACTGCTGTGTGCAAATGAAGTCCATACAGTCAAGTATCCTTACTGTGTGTGCGTGTGTGTGTGTGTGTGTGTGTGTGTCACACTTTGTGAGTTGGACTCTAGACTGACCCTTTTCTATGGTCAAAAGGCCAAGGTTAGGGCTTTGCCGATCCAAACCTTGATAGTATTGATACCAAGGCTAGTGTAGGAGCCATATATTGGTCTGGGGTTGTCTTTGGTCTATTATACAATATTATCCGCACATACACTGTCGTGCACGCGCACTGTGACGTCAGCGGGCGCTGTCGCCGGTGATTGTGGGTGTTACCTTGGGTGTGGTTTTCTATTTGTGCATGTGTTCACCTGGAGAATCGAGAGGCCTGGATCATGGCGGCAGGGTGAGCTGGAGGACAAACCTCTGTTGACTGTCATTCTCATCATGATTATTATCCTCTCATCATCATCATCGTCGTTTTGATGGTCTTCAATTAACTCACTATCTATAGTATCCAGTGCACGACTGGGCAGTTTTAAGTCCATGAAATGGAATATCTTATTTGGTGCTAATGTAGCGCAGCGCGTCAGCAGTATCAACCCTCTAGGATTAGCCTGCCGTGCCGCAATAGCTAGTATCGGTATCATTCGACACAAGCGAGATGAGACCAATTTATTATTCTTGCAGCGTGCTTTGTGGGCAAAAAGCCAAAAAATGTGAATGAGAGCCAACCATTGTTTTTTCTCAAACAATTGTGTGATAAAAAGAAATATCAGTTTTTTAAATCTTTTGTTACATTGTTGATGTTATTTTATATTGTTTACAAACAAAAAAGTCTTTCATTTAAATTTCTCACTTCTGCCATTCAGTTTAATGAAATAAATGTTTGACAAAAATATTTTTACTGTTTTTTATTATGATCATAATAATGATCAATAATTAAAGGCAAAATCTTTAAAAGATTGTGAAATAAAAAAAAAAGGTATCAGTATCATATCAGCGATACTTGCCATTAATTGAGGTGGTTCAGGCATCTAATTAGGTTGCCTCCTCTGGGAGGAGGTCTTACAGCAGATCCAGGATTTGCTTGAGGGATTAAATTTCCCCTCTGGTCTGGAAAGGCCTGCTTTCCCCCAGGAGGACTGGTAAAGAGGCGTCTTGGTATCCCTCCTGAACCTGTTGTCTCTGCCATCTAACCTCGAGTAAGTGGAGGAAAACGGATGGATGGATGGATGGATGGATGGATGAATGGACTGAATGGAAAATGCTGGAACCATGAAGATGATTCCTTGAGCTTGAAAGTCCTTAGAAGTCAGCTTTAGTTACCTGTGGAGAAACATAAAAAGCAATATGACTAAAGAGTTGGTTTAAAAACAGGAGCATGCTGGTGGAAGCTGCTGTGCAACAATATTCCAACCAGGTTTTATAAAGACATGGATTTATTTGATCTTCCAGGCTTCTCTAACAGAATGCATTATCACTGTCTTTGTGGTATTTACTCACAGCAATTTCCTTCTGAGTAGAACCCTGCAGCTGCCAACAGCATGCCCTCGTTTCCAGCAGAAACCAAACACAGTCCAGCTGATAACAGTATCAGGAGCTCAGGGGAGATATGACTTTAACCCCGCAGACCTCTGGAGGTCCTGCGCTTGTGACATTCATGTGGGGTGAAGGAGGTGGAAGGCTGTCAAAAGTCAGCACGGGGGTCACACTTGTGAGTGTACAGTCATACAACGCCTTTGTGCACACAAAAACTTGCAAGAGTGCACATGCATGCACATGCACACACACATAGAATAGACGATAGGTGTACGTTTGACGCGACTGACAGGTGTTGCTTTCTGCTTCCAGCTGTTCCCTGCGGGGCTCGTCAGGTAAGATAAAGACACACATGCTTACACACACTGGTTTGCACACTCACAGGCCTAGTTGTAGCATCATCTACCCATGACTCACCAGATTTATGTGCTACGTACCAGGCATCACAAACAGCAGTATTTCAGTTTGGGAGTGAGTGAGTATGCACGTGTGGGGGATGCGGGATGTTTACCATTTGGAGGAATGTACAGTATTTGGTGATGTGAAATACAGCCCTCAGTGGTGAGTAGTGGTACAAACACACTCTGTTTTATTGGATGGGCCATAGATTCCTCTGTATACACTGAGGGCAAGGAGGGAGGGCTTTAAATGCTTTAACATGCTATCTCGCTCTGTGTGTTTGTGAAGAAGGAATGCTGACAACACACATTTCTATCTGTTCACTTTTTGTAAAAAAAAAATGTGAAACTCTTTTTGTCACAGAGCTAACTTGTACGCTTTTAAACATCTGTTTTTTCAGTATAATCCAAGTTAACTCTGATCATACACATTAAAACTTCTGCTGTTTTTAGGTCATATGAGTACTCTGTGTACAGTTCACCATGTGTACAGTTTCTGTTTGCAGATTAAAGGTTTCTGGCATTAGTGAGCCAATACAGTAGTGTGTGTGTGTAAGTGTTTGAGTTGTACTGTACCGAGTTCTTAGTCTGTGGTCTCTCTGAAAACTGATGGAGAGCAGCAACATGACCACCTGTGTCTCTTATCATATTACGAATGTGTATGGGAACACACACACACAGACACACACACACATATACTAATCTTTAAGTGAGAATCTGGGTCAGTATAGCCTTCAGTGGTACAACACGATCCTGAATGTGATCCTGATGTGAGTAGCAGAGGAGGGGCTGAAACTTACCTATCTGGTTTGGTTTTCCACCTGCTGCAGCCAGAGGTGTAAATCAGACGTTTGATCACGATATCTTATATAATTCATTGGACAAATATTTGTTTTTTGCAGCTGTCACAAATTCAGCTACAATTTGATTCGATTCAGGATCCAGTAATCAATGTTAGACAGTCTCTCGTGCTGATTTAACACTACAAGTGGGCGTATCAATAATCTGGATTTGATACTTCATTATCAACCAGTCAAAATATTAGATTGGATTTTTTTTTAAATATGGCAGTACCACTGTGTTTATACAAAACATGCTAGTTTCAGACAAAACTGTCCCCGTGTCTTCCATTCATGTCTTCCAAGTCACGTGATTATATGTCGTGATGATGATGATGATTATACTTGGATTAGTGACAATTATATTGTGTTTTAATATTTTACAGGTTCTTTTAATTTAAGAAATTAAATACATTTTTGATTACTTTGTTGTGTTATTTTAGCATTTTAAAAATTTATTTTAATCTATTTATTTATTTTACTAATTTATGCATTTTATTATAATTTTAAGTGTTTATTTAAAGTATTTATGTCAATAACTTTTATTTATACTTCATATTGCCTTTACAATAACTATATTAATGTTCCATAGTATCCATATACAGCAGATATTGATGAAAAAGTACCATGAACTAACGGTATCGTATTGAAAGGGGAAAATGTTGGTATTGCCCATCCCTGCTACTTCCATTTATATCAAATCACATAACTACTTAATTGAGTGCCTGGATACCAACTTTGCCAACTTCCTTAAAGTTCTCCAATAAATAAAATAAAATAAAATAAAATCAGTCTTAACCAGTCTGGATAATCCCAGTTTCCCCTTTGAAAATGTAAAACCTTTTGTGACACATATTGGCTTGGCGATCTTGATGGCCGAGGTTTACCACATCCTCCAGCGGCCCGTCACTTTGACTCCTTTAATAAATGCCTGTCAACATCAGCAAAACTTTGATAATTTTCTCCACTTTCATGTTAAGAAATCTGTCATTTTTTCTATTACAAAAGTGTAGATAAAAGTGAAAGTCATACATACCAATGGTGCTACACCAGAGGATCATCAATCCCAGCTTAGGGATCACTCATTTAGGCATTTTCTACAAGGAGCAGAACAGGAGAAACTCCTCTTAAATTCAGTTGTTAGTAGAGATAAAATGTCTTCCCCACAAATATTGGCCACAAACACTGAGCCTAAAATCTGGAAAGATTTTCTTTAGTGACAAGGATCTTGCAGATCATGCTTTGCTTACCTCCTTTATCTAGTTTAAAAAACTCTGCAAACAACACTGAGGAAAGAATTGTCACTGAACCATAATAGTGAAATACTTTAGGAGATCTTTGCTTATATAGAAGAGAACTGTGGCCTTTCAGATGTTATCTAAAACCCTATTTTCATAAATAGCAATAGAAATTCTGGAAAGACTTTTATAAGTGAGTTTAAGAAAAGGGAAAAGCATCAGTAAATTTCAGCTTTAGAGCTGGAAAGTACTCCTGTGAAAATGAGTTCACATGCCAAGATGTTTGACAAGAAATTAATGCTGAGTCCCCGCTACACTTTGACCAGTAATGAATGACTTCATAGATTTCTCCAGGAGCAAGAAACGAAAATGTTTATCTAACGCTCCTCTAATAAACTACTGCAGAGGAAAAGGGCTTAAATTGGAAGTTCTGGCCTGGCTGACAGTACTGGGAAACGAAAACGTGCCGCTATATAAGCACACACTGACAGGTTTGTTTTTTATCAACAGAGATCTCAAGCTTCTCATTTCCTCCAGAGTGCAGAAGTCTGTGGGGATTTCTCTGTGGATATGAGCAGAAGAGGGTATGATGAGCTCTCTTGTCAATGTTATTTCAGTAATATATGTGCAAATGCTTCACGCTGGAATCAGCTGTGCAACTGTCCAATGGGATGAGAGGTCTGTCAAGCTTTGAGAGTGATCTGCTTAATTCTAAGCATCCTCATAGGATCATTTACTTCCTGTACCACGAGTAAGTAAAACCTCCAGAATACCAGTTCATACCAGCATGATGTCAACAATTGGTTTGGTGACTACAGAAGTCCTAACATTGCCATTTGTTTTAGCCAAAAGTGCAACCCTAACTCTTAAAAAGTCCCAACTTTGTGTATAATGAAAGTTTTAAATCCAATGATTAACATATTTAATATGTGACTATTTTAATCAAAATAAAACATACAAAACATGTCAACTATTCAAGGGGAAACATTTTAAGATTTCTTGACTGAAGCCTGGTACACACATAAGAATTGTCTGGCTGTTTTTCCTTTTCCCGACCAAGGACGGCAAACGCTTGATTATCTTGAACCTTATAAGATTTTCCTGTACAATTATCATTTGGTCTGAGGTGTTACGAGAGGATTTTTCCTGATAATCCGCTCCAAAATGGGTCCGGCTCGAAGGACTAGATTGTAGATCAGTTGCAGGACAGCATCGTTGTGTGTGTGTTGCTCTGTGATTTGATTATGGGAGCACACCACACACAGTATGATCAACACTGTTGAATGCCTGATTTTTTATCCTAACGTGTGAGGTCTCAACCACATATAAAATCTCATAAGATTAAAATAATCCTTATGTGTGTACCAGGCTTTACATAAGATTTTAGCTGCTCAAGGGTTCCTGGTCTTCAATGTTGTATTATTAATTTTTTTTTTATTATTGGTGACAGCTCTGGACTGCCAGCAGCCCAGTTTAGCACCCAGATTCTTTTACTGCACTTTACTGTCAGGCTGCTGTAGCAGATTAACTGTGTGGTTTAGGATTGTCTTGTGGAAATATGCAAAGATTGCAGCAAATGTTCTAAAACTTATATGTACCTATTAACTTTAGTCGTGCAGTAGAGGTGCAAGCTCTCAAACTGAATGAGCCTCCTCTTTAGACCAGAGGACACAGCAACCATGATTTTGAAAAAGAATTTTACATTTTTATTACAAATCAAATGTACTTTATACCAGAGGAAAACTGTTAGTTTGTTTGACCAAAGAGCAGTTTTGCATTTTCCCTCAGTTCATGAATTTTAATGGAACTTTTTTTTCTCCAAAGGTGATGAAAGTATATCTGAATCATGTGATTTCCATAATAGAACTCAGCCTGTTTTTAATGCAGGGCCGAAAGAGCCATAGATGTCCCCAGATTCTTGAACCTCTTAATGTACTGCAGATGATAGAATATTAAAGCTTTAGACATTTCATGTTGAACATTATTATAAATTTGTTTCAGAATTTGTAGCGGCTCTTCTTTAAAAAATGAATGGACCTCGGCTACTCTTTACTTTTGAGAGTCACTGACTCTTGAAGGTGCTGTTCATACACTAAATCAAAACTAATGAACTGCTGCGAAATATCTTACTTTTTTAGTATTTTGTTGCCCCCATCCCAACTTTTTGATGTGATGCTGCCCTTAAATTCACTGTCACTTCAAGCATTTGATAAGTTTTCTATGTGCTGTTGTTAAAATATTGTTTTTTATGAGATTGGCAAATCATTGTTTCTTGCATATATTTACCTTTAATAAAGCAGTCCAGCTTCTTGGAATTGGGGTTGTAGATTTCCAAGTTTAACAAGATACATCCTGAAACCCAAAAGAGCCAACTGAAGATAGTAAAGCTACTCCTCATAAACTAGCTTATAGTCTGTAATACTAGCTAACGCTTAGCTGTCAGGTTGCTGTTTTTAAGATTTCAGTCCAATTAAAAGACAAATTGTTTCTAACTTTACTAATAATTCAGAGACTTGTGTCTTGTTTTCACTGTAAACTTGTTTTTATTGTTGATTTAAAGTAACTGGGTGCATCATTTAGCTAACAGTGTAAACGAAAAGCTCAACAAACCCAATATATTATTTTTTAAATCAAAATTACTCAACTGTGAAGGGAAAACTGTTTGCATTGTTCTGTTCTCGTCTGGGTTCTCTGATGAGATGCTTGTGACTGCATGCAGGCCTCTCTCACTCCCAGTAAATGGGGTAGAGGAATTTGCAAAAACAGTCTCTCTTGGAACTGACTGTTACATAAGACCTGGTCTTGGGTAAATAAAGGATACATTGCACCATAATGACACACAAGCATGATTGAGACAAGCAGATTGTGATTCAGGTCAAGCCTAATGACTGGCCATCTCTAATTATGCTCATTATTGCCATCAGTTCACAGCGTGACATGCAAAACCTGCCACTGTCTACCACACCAGTAATCATGATAATGATTGTGGCACTGGTAGCTGGTTTTAGAATGAATCTCATTTTCAGATTTGTTTTTTCTTTTACAAGTTTAAACTTATATTTTATTGTCATATGACTAAAATAGCTAAATTTAGAGGTGAATGAATCAAAGTGATTACAAGAAATAACCTGATTTCCTTTTGTTTAAGTACATATTTTCCTCTTTAGAGACATCCATGTCCTGTTGCATTTGGATTTGAGGTGATCTGAGGCCATACCACTGCGTGTTGAAGGTGACTCAACTTTGTGAATAGATTATTTAGGTTAGCTCCAGCAGCTATAGACGGCATATGTGTGTCAGTGGGTAACTGTGTGTGTCCAACCAAAGTGAAGTAAACCGGGAGTTTGAGCTGGAGTGGTTCATGAATCTTCTTTTTAAAAAAAAAATGCGCCACAGGGAAACACGCACGTTAACAGGTAAACATCTCAGGAACCGACCAACAGCTTCTTCTGGTCGTCATGGAAGAGCAGCTAAATGGCTGCACACAAGCGTGAGAGTCAGGCTGATTTACAAATAAACATGAGTTTGTTTGTAAAATGAAATCTATCTTTATTTACTGTAAATAGAGGTGTGTGTGTGTGTATGTGTGTGTGTATATATATGTGTGTGTACACAGTGGCAGATGCAAAACACAGATGCATGTACATATGGATTGTGCAAATGAGTGCAGGAGGTGTGTTTTCTCGCCCCCTGATGGTGTTTGAGTAAGTGAGTACACACAAAGAATTTGCTCAGTATGTGTGCGTATATGTGTGTGCGTGTGTATGTAATTGCAGAGAGCTCCCTCTCTCTGGTGTATGAATGAGTGTCCTGAAATTGCCAGATAAAGGTGGTCTGTGCTGAAGCTCTGCTCCACTGATTCTTAAAGGAGGCATTGATGGGAAGACCAGTCCGGCCGGCTGCAGCAGGAGCCTCGTCCTCCTGCAGCTCGCAGGCAAGTCAATGGATGGAACGAGTGACAGGTGCACAACAGTGGAGGCAGATCTCAGATTTGTCAAGTTAAAAACTTTTTCTCAAAGCCACATTTCAATGCAGGGAGATGTTACAACCAAATTTAAAATGAATGCATTTATCATGTCACATAAATAGTGTGCTACAGTGGCACACCTCCCCAACACATTTTCACTTGAATTGGTGGTTTTTGCATCTTTATACTGACGGTAAATTAGCCTTTAACTGCAACAGCCTTCTTATTATTAGATTCCTGAATTTTGATTGAAAATATTGAACAGCTTGTGGGTCACTCAAATGTGCCTTGACATGTACCGCCACTGAACACCACTCTCACACATCAACAAACTGTCAACACTTGTTTAAAAACTTCAGGTGAGTCATTTTGCTCTCAGTTGCTAAACTTGGGCTCTAAATGCAAACCAGTACAACCAGCTTCAGTGGCAAACAATGAGTGATACCTCTAGTCAAACATGTATACATTAGCTTTAAAAAAAAGTGACAGTAAGATATTAGAAAGAAAATTAACCATGCAGGGAGAAAAAAAACACATATAATCATGCCTGTTAGGTCTGTGATCTAGTTCTTGTTAGCATGTTAGCATGTTTTCACACTCACAAGTTAGCTCAGTGCTTTTAGCATAGGCCATTTAATTGCACTATTCTCTTTGTCCCAGAATACTTTAACTTTTAAAAAGGGTCTAAGAGAAGCACAGGGACAATAAGACATTTAGTTTACTAGAGAAAAACCAAACAATCCTGCCTGTTAGGTCTTTAATGGTTCTAGTTCATGTTAGCTTGTTCGCATGTTTTGACACTTCACAGATTAGCTCAGTTCGCTTAAAGAGAGTTAAAAGCTACTTCAAAGTTGTAGCTCAACTAGGCCATTTAATTTGATTATTCTCCTTATCCAGGAACACAAACATAGAAGAGGAATGGAGCTATTGACCAAAGTATTTCCAGTTATATTAAGTTGACATAAGCTGTGAATTAAACAACTTTACACCTCAGTAGCTATACACCTCTTTGTAACATTAAGGACAGGTCAATTGGAAGAGAGCAACTAAATTTATAAAGTTTTTGGTGATTTGACTGAGGTCATGCTGAGCATGGCATAGATAAAGTTAGGGAGACGACAGGAGCTTTAGAGTCTAGATGCTTTGGTGGATGAGCTGAGATGAGTCAGGGACTCAATGGCCACGGTTAGATTTTTATTTAACGCTCACTGAGTTTCTGGTGGAGATTGGGAGGAGGGTTGATGTGAGAAGGTTGGGTAAAGAAAACAACATTGACCTCAAATCAAGAATAATGTGAATTTGATATTTGAATTTAAAGTTGAAAGTGAAAAGCTGGAAATCCTCAAACTGAGATGCATGTTGTTCCCTGTCATTATCCTCTGCTGTTACTAACTTCTTCCTCTTCTTTGTGCCAAGTTCTTCTGTTAATTCCCGGTCAGTATGGGAATGGTGGAGAATCTGCAGAATGCAGTTTGAGTCCAACTGAACGTGTGCGTATAGTTTAACTTCAAACCTCATTATCTAGATGTGTTAGTGCGTATAAGGAAATTCAGTTTAGGAGGATTTAATTTAGATGAACAAATTTATGTGTTTTAAAAGTCTGGTTTGAGCCAGACTATCTCGCAGACTGTATATTTATCTAGAGTCATGTTCTAGTAAATCTCATCTCATCCATTTCTTACACTTAACATCACTGCCACTCTCGACAAGTCTCTTATTTCTGGTTTATCCCACAAGTCAGCCCATTAACTCCAGTTTGTTAAAAGCTTTGCTGTCTGAATCATTCCGGGAACCTCAGCCAATTACATAAACTTCACTGGCTTCCTGCTCAGTTTAATACTGATTTCTTTGAGGCTTTTCATCATCGTCCACAGATACACTATCTACACCCATTATTCCAGTTCAGAGTGTGGGCCAGAGAACACCCTGGATAGTTCACCAGTCCATCAAAAACTCCCCAGAGCCTCTCCTTTCAAGTTCTCCCTAAATATCCATGATGCGATGAATAGCCTTCAGCTATAAAGGCCCTCGCCTCTGGGGAGTTTTCAATTGTCCATCCATACCACTGAGTCTTTTCCTACGTTTAAATCCTCTCCTAAAACCCTCATCTTTAGACCAGTCTATACTATATGCCTTCTTCTTCTTCTTCTTTTTCACAGCAAATAATCTCACATTATCTCCATCTCCACCTCCAAGACATTGCAAATGGAGAAATATGACATGGACTGATTTGCACATTGATTTGGCATAGGATATACTTCAAATGCTCTTCCTGACACAACACTCTACATTTATTTAGGCTTGGGACCCGCACACTGGCTTTATCCGCTTGGGGCTGCATTCTGTAACAGATACCTCCATCTTCTCTTTAATCTTATTTATGAATGTGTACATTTTAAAATTAATAGTTTAATTGTTTGTTTTTAAAGTGATCTGATCTGGTTGGCACAAATGGAGCGCATCTTGCCTTATATACCACCCTCGCTCCACCCCCCACAGTCAGCACTGATCACTTACACCTGAAAGGTGCAATTAAGGAGGAGAGGAGACAAGGTAGGGGTCTTATTTTCATACTCATAAGACCATAACAAAACTTTCTCTCAGAAGAAGAATAGATGTTTGGTCATGTTGAGAAATGAAGCACTGAGTGGAAAAAAACTGGATCACATTAGAAAGAGAAACAGAAACATCATTAGTGAGCACACAAACACTCATTTCCTCTGGCTGGCCAGCAGATTGTATCAACATACGGCTTTTGTTTGAAAGCCGCAGATATGAAATATGGACGTGAGTAAGAGTACTGCAACTAGACCGAGAAGAACTAACCAACACCCCCTTCTCTTCAGCTAGCACATACACATGAACACACACACAGCAATATGCATGGTCTCTCCAGCACCACATCCGGGACATGGTGACCCTCAGCCCCATTTAGCTTTCTGCCAGATGCAAATCACACCTCAAAGGTACCCTGAACACTCAGTATTTCATTTGTACTAATCTTAATACATCATATATTCATCGCGCTCTAAGAAAAAAAATTATGATGTACAAGATGAAGAAGTTCAACATGTCATTTGCCATTTCATAAATTTTACAGACAGCTTGATTGGATGTTCCACAGCTTAGTTTAAAATGCTCATATAAGTCTGCAACATTAGGGAAATTACAAAGAAAACTTTTAGGGGGAAAACAAAATATTACAATTTATGATGAATTAATCTTAGAATTAAATTTCTCACTAACTAAACAGAACTGTCAAACAGCTCAAACTGGCACTAAAATAAAAGTCAAAGCAGTGATGAGATATTTCACCTCATACCACCACCAGCAGCCTGAACCATTGATCCAAGGCAGGATGGATCCATGGTTTTAATGATGTTCCCACCAAATTCTGAGCCTACCATCTGAATGTGGAGCTGAAATGGAGACTCATCAGACCAGCAACGTTTTCTATCTTGTATTGTCCAGTGTTTGTGAGTCTGTGTGAATTGTAGCCCTGGTTTCCTGTTCTTAGCTGACAGGAGGCGCCCGGTGTGGTCTTATGCTGCTGTACAAAATAAGAAACCGCACTTCACAACTTACAACTAAGACATCACGTTACAGCTGTGTTTCACCGTGTCATATGCCAGCAACTGGCTATCAACACTCTGGTTTTCCTTGAATGTGCATCATGGCTGATTCAGCAAAGAAACGTAAGCGGACATTATCAGAAGAAGGTAGGAAGAAAGAGAGAAAAGGAAGGAGCAAAAGAAAAGATAAATATCAACATTGACTGACTTACTGGCTGGAGAGTTCTCAGAGAAGAGACAGGAAGCAAGATGGATGCCTTCGTTACTGAGCACCAAAATCAGTTCAGTAGTGCTGCTTTAAAGCAGGATGTGATGTAAACTACAGTATATTGATGTGTGATAGATATTTTCAGTTTAGATCCATGCTATTGTCTCATTGATCAGTGAATTGTTGTATTGTTGTAGATCAATGTGTTTCTACACTCCTGGTAACTACACATCCAACATGGTAAACAAACAATTTAGCATTGCATAGGATTGCAGAACCTAAACCAAAAAGTGTTTAGTTTGATAAAGAAAACAAAAACAGGTTAGTGAAGTTTTAATCAGCAAGAAAATGAAAGTACTACCTGTGGTACAGTGCAGTACAGTGGCTAAGGCGGTCATAAAGAATGAAAGCGGGCTTTCTGCCAAACTGCATGACGATCTGAGCCTGGCCCAGTGCCTGTATGATCGCCGGGCTCATTCACAACCCCAACTACTCCCGTCCTACACAGCCACTCACTCAGCATGATTATGTTATTTGAACAGTATAAACATTTTGGATGATTATATGTAATTACTCGGGGCAGCACGGTCATCCACGGACAGACTCACACTAACCTGCACAAACTGACCTCAGGGATTCTCCTCCAAGCTGAAAGGTGTTTACTGAGTAATAAGGCAGTAATGAAAGAAATTGGGGGATGTGCTCTCTGCCAAAATCCTCTCTAAATAAACACCCACATTAATTTTATTTTTACTTCAATCTCTTCACCTCTTGCTCCACAACTTTACTACCTTCTCTCCATGTGGGCTCTCTCAAACCCCGACCACGAGGCTTCATTCATCAAGAACATCTCTCTCTCTCTTCAGCCCCACTGGCCAGAAAGTGTAGCTCAGAAAATCTCAACACACACATTCCCAACATTCACTTCTCCACCAGGTCCCACCCTCGTGCTCCATAGTTGCTTCCTTATCATACTTCAAGCTCAGCTGCTGGTCACGTGGTCTGAGCCCACGCCTGGTCTAAGTAAAGCCTCTTACACAGCTAGATAGGACATGCTACATTTTACAGCTGCATCTCTCAAACACCCAGGCCTGAAACCTTCATGCCTGTCCACCACCTGGTCTCTTCCTTTTTCTTGTGTAAGTTTCACATTGCTATCACATTAGGCTGTATGGCACGTAAAGCACAGAGATGAAGAATGTTGGCTCTGTGGCGTAGTCCTGTAGACGTTTGTCTCTGCTGCTTAGGTTTTTAAGATTTACAACACGAAATAACTTGTTCTTTATTGGTAAAAGAAAAGTTTGAGTCAAAAGCACCAAAGCACACTCAAATCAACAAAATCTCTTTTTATGAGCAACAAAGTCCTCAGAAACCACGAACATGGATAGCTAAAGAAAAGACTTTGGATGATATTTACTTGTCAAACCACTGCATCAGACAGCCGAAGTGAGTTGACAAATTTACACGTTTCTGCTTCTAATTTGTTTATTTAACTTGAGGAAACCTACTCTTTAAGATTGGGGTGGTTGTGGAGCAGATTAAAAATGTAGGGGGCCCTTTTACCAAAATTAGAGAGGGATCTAGGAACAGTTATGGAATAAATCTTGGAAGGGGAGACACTTTTATTAATCAGATCTGACTGCAGAAATGTCATAATCCAAAAACCATGGTTTACATTTTTCAGTCTATTACCAGATTTCATTTCAGACTATGTACATATGTACGAAGTCACATAAGACTCAAACTTCTTGTTGTTTTCAAAACATTCGGTCTTGTTTTGTTAACGCATATATATAGTCTTAAGGCTCATTTATGCTCTATGCCACTGGAGCTACTCAATTTGGTCCCATGAGGGCTATGAGGGCCGCAGTCCTGGATGTTTTCAATGCTTACCTGCTCCAATACACCTGATTCAAATTAAATGGATTCAACAGCCTATGAATTTCTGCACAATTACTTATTATTTTGAGTCAAGTGTGTTTAAGAAGGGAAACACTGAAAACCTGCAGGACTGTGGTCCTTTTAGGACCAAATTAAGTAAAGGCGGATTTATGCTTGCGCATCCTCTCCGTCCACGTCACCGCTGTAGGCTCAGCGTAGCTCCGCAGAGGTTTCAACGTGCACCTCTTCCAGACCTGACGTTCACCCCTGCTACGCAGACGGTTACGCAGAATCACGTTTTGCCGGATATCTTGTGGCTGAATTTGTGTGGTAACCACCGTTTCTAAAAACAATAACCTGTGGATCAAGTTGATGAGAGGCTGATCAAATTATTTATTCATTTTCTTCCACAAACTAATAAAAACACTGAACCACACTGGATGTCATTGTTGTTTTAAAACAGAAAATACCTGCCGAACTAAAGTTAATCATCAAATAACTCCGACCTGGTGAGTTTACCGGCCGATACCACCTCTGCGGCCACCTTCAGATTAGGAGGAGAAACTGTAACATGACACCAAAACGACGCACACCCCTTCGCTCGAGTGCGAAAGCAAACTTGCCAGTGTCAGCTACGCCGTAGCCGGCTGCATCCAGACGGCGCACAAGCAGAAATCCGCCTTCACCCTGCTCTAGGCTAAAGACGAATAATAGCATTTAATCTGTCTTCTGTGTCATTTATGTGTGTAATTCGGTCCATTTTCGGGGCCTTGTGGATCTGTACCCTGATGGAACAGGTGGAGTACCAGAGCAAACCACTGGGGCAGAGTTGAGCAGCACACAGCTGATGTGCAGCCCACAAAAAGTCCCCTCAAAGCCCAACCTATGAAAAAATGGGAAGAAAAGTCATTTTTTTATCTGTTTATCATGTTTTATCTGAAGTGTTTTGTTTACACATCACAGATGTAAAAAGATAAAATAAATCAGATATACAGGTATACAAGCACAAGGGCATCGGAGTATTAGGGAGAAATCTCAGTGTGTTAATCTGACTTTTCACAATCTGATAAAGCATACTACATTGTGCTGTTTACATGATCACTCTAATAATCGGATACTGATCAGATTTTTGGTATGGATGTAAACAGGCTCACTGACTGCTGTTTTTTTTTAGTTTTTTTTTTTTTAGTTTGTTTCTTCCTTTTTTTTCTTGAAGACATATGTCTGAAGGCGAGAATCAAAAGATAATAGAAGACAAAGTATAGCTTTGTAAAGGAGAATGTGCAAATCTTGTAATATTGTATTTGACTCTATTGTTCTCTGCTGCTGGTGCGCAATGTTTAACATGACAGAGTCATTCAATTAAGTTGTTTTCAGCATCCATGCATACATCCATCCATCTTTCCATCTGTCCATCTATTCATACATCCATACATACATGTTTTGCTGCTGATCCAGGACCTCCTAAGCAAGCTAAAGGATATAAGCCCATTTTACAAGTAATTTTTACCAAGTTTGTAAGCCACCTTTGCCCAGTCACACATGAACCAAACAAGCTGGTCTTATCCCGCACCGTGTGTCCTTTCATAAACTATTATGGAACCAGATGTGATGCAAACTCAGCAGTATTGGCACATAGTGTGATGTATAAAATGTGCATCTGATATATGCCCAGTGAGCCATTAGTTATAAAAATCACACCAATTCACAGGGACGTCCACCTCAAGACCTCATTCTGGTTGGAAATGCCCAAAACACCTACCCTGAAAGACATCCATTGCAGATGAGATCCCTTAATCACCTGAACTGGCTCTTTTTGGTGTGTTAAAGCAGCCACTCTGAGCCTTGACTGGATGACAGCTACCTTTCCCAAGAAGCTCATTTATACCACTTGCATGTGCAAACTCATTCTTTTTGATAGCTACTTTTTGAAAATAATACTGTATTGTCGTGATGGGAATACTAAGCAGGAACTAGAGGTTGTTGATTGTTCTCTACCCTAGCCTTAGGTCAAAAGCTGTTTTCAGAAACAGTGATTAGGGCTTTTAAAATCGCAAAGAGCTATGTGTTCTTCTCTAGAACTGGCGGAGACAAAACAAAGCTAAATGTAAAGTCAATATTTGACCCTTACAGAACTGAGCTAATATGCTAATAATGTGTGCTTAGCTAACATGAGTTAACATGGTCAACACCACTACAACCTTGCTGCCAGTCCAAGGTTTTTCCTTTCTCCTGAAACTGCCCTCAGGACAATCAGGATAATCTTATTAAACAAACGTCACTTTTCTTGTTTATTTATCACTGAAAAATTACACATATCTGTCTTTCTAGAGAGAAATTATTCCATTTATGATCACTTATGGCCATTCAACGTTGTTTAAAATGATATGCATACATTCAATAGTTGAAGCAAATGACTTAGAGGCGAAGCAGGGTCATTTAAAAACAAATGGCGTTAAGAAACGGAGTGTTACAAATCAAAAAAGAATGTTCAATAATGATCAGGAAAGACTTACCTGTGATAAAAGGCCAAACGTAGACTTTTTACTACAGCTACAAGCTCTTTCATGCAGATAATGTGGAGATTTTCCTCTTTGGTAAAGAATTTTTTATTTTTTTTTTATTTTACATACAACTTTAATTGTATGTTTATCTGACTTTGTGTATTAGATTAAAGGGCAGCAAAGACACTCAGACCACTGAAAAAAGCGGCCAGAGACAGAATTAGAAGCAGGGCAGGTTAGCATGGCTGGCTACCTCATTAACCACTTCACTGTTAGACTTCCTCTGATGAGTCTGGAAGCTTTCTTTCACAGTGCTGACACTAGTACTTTCCAAAAAATGGGCCTTGCTGGACCATTTATGGTAGTTAGACGCACTGTATTATTTACATTTGAAAAGAAGTAAAGAAAACATGTTTTATGTTCCACCCACAAAGACGTGACATCAACTCCACGGCCTCATAAACAGGGCAAGGCGAGGTAAACATACACTATTCCCATCTTTTTGTTTCATCTCTTAAGGTGAACTGAAGGCCAAATGCCTCTCTGTTTGCTTGCCCTTTGTCAGGGCTCAGAGCTGGGTTGACTGTTGTTCATACATTGTGGAAGGACCAAAGGAATACCTAATATGACATACACTATGCTAGGACCAAATCAGGCATCTCCTCTGCATTGCATATACACATGCACATTATCACTGTGGGGATGCTAGCTTAAGGAGTAAACACCGACATCTTGAACAGAAATATTTGTAAATATTTAGAGCTTGGCATGCGTTTTTGGGACAGGAACATAGCGGATGAAGAGCAGCAATGGCCAAACGTGACTGGACCTGACCAACTCCCTCCACTCACCACACCATTACAAACAACATAATTCAGCATCGGTACCTTGGCTTACCTTGTGGGAACAGGGGGAGGTTACCTCAGCTGAGTTTGAAAAGAGGGGAGGGAGCTACTTCCCTCTATTTATCTTATTGCTTTGAATATGCAGGCAAAATAGTGGCTCTGTTAAATTTATGCTCCATTGTGACGCTGTTAATAAATATTGAAGTTTTGGACAAGCGACAGTAAGTCATGTCCCAAAGCACTTGGGGCAGCTCTTCAGTTTATAACATGGGTTTTGCCCTATTAAGTGTTATACTAAGAAATCTATTTGCCCATTTACAAGTGATCTAAACTGATGGCAACACTTTAAAAAGGGCATGAAGTCACTTGCTGCCAAAAGTAAAGTAAAAAAGGAGATGTTATATGGCGCTATGCCATCAATGGCCATGAGGTGCTGGTTCCAAAATGTCTGGTTTCCAAAATAACAAAACCATAAGTAACTATTCTCATAAAATGCTAAGCTAATTTAGCCATAAAGTCATTGATAATGTTTGCCCCATTGACCTTGTAATGTTTCTACAAAAATCTATTCATACAGATAATGCCAAAACAACACATCTGAAACAGTTTCACTTACCACTTGAGGTTCAGACTCATGAATTTGCTTTAGTCTACCCACAAATCCACTGTTGTACTGAGCCTCTTTTGTAAAACAGTTGCTGATCAAGTGTATCAAAGCAAACATTCCTTAGACATCTCTGAAACAAAAACAAACTGCAGTGTCTCCTCACAAAGGCTAACTCAGCATCCATCTTGTATCCTGTCTCTTCTCTGAGTTTTCTCCAACCAGTAGAAGTCAGTCCGATGTTGACTCTTGTCTAATCTCTTGCTCTATCACTTTCTTTCTTTTCCTAGCTTTCCCTCATAATATCTTCTTGGTTTTCTTTGATGAGTTAGCCATAGTGAGTATCCAAAATGGCCAGTGTGTTGATATCCAGTTACTGGCGTGTGACACGGTGCCAAAAAGCAAAACGCAGCTATAATGTGATGCTCTGGGAAGGAATAAAAAAAAAATGTTGTGAAATGTGGTTTCTCAGGGGTTTGCAGGGCAAAGCTGCTCCAAGAATGTACATAATGAATGTCAGTGTACCATCAAAACAAGTCAGAATCACAGAGTTTTGAGGTCAAACACTCATGTAGTTTTGCTTTAAAAATGGTTGCATGTGCTCATAGCTAGGGCGCACTGCTTTGAGAAATTGAGCTTAAGAGAAAAAAAAATAGTATATAT
>JBAMHW010000018.1:5242970-5265918 GCA_037177495.1 Rhadinocentrus ornatus
ATGTGTAAATATCTCAGTAAACAGGGAGCTGTTTGAGCCTGTAGTTCCACTTGGGTGGGGTTTCAGGCTAGCTTCACACACAAACATGCATGCTTACATTGTTTCATTGTGCAGCCAAAATGAGGTCACTAAAAGTTGACAGTCACAGGTAAGAACAGAAGGGACTTTCGAGGGTTGATTTATGACACTAGAGTGAGTCAGGACCCTGAGGTCAGTCAGGAGGGAGTTTTAGGGGCTCTCCCTGTTAGATGGAGAAATTCTACTTTCACTTAAGCCATTTTAGTTGTAATTATAGTTAATCAATGATAGGACACATTTGATTAAATCTTCTGTTTTTGAAATTTAATCAGCAAATTAAACCTGTAGGGAACATATGATCAAATGAAAGGTTATGGTCTTATTAAAGTCTAATTGAGGTTTTTAGGCACTAAAATTAAAATCAACAGCATCTGCTGCTTGATTTCTCTTTGGCAAACTTCCACCCATCTGGTGTCCATATATTTTGCAACAAAGTCTGAAAAGTTATACGCTATTACCACTTGACCCCAGGTCTTAGGCTGTGCATGCCAAAACAATACCAGGACGAGCGTCGGGCTTCCCAGAGCAGCAGTGGAACACAAATAGTAACTTCTCGAAGCCGTCAGCCGCCACTACAGAGGAGAAGGGAAACTGAAGGAGGAGGAAAAACAGCAGGACGAAGAAGAGGTGGAAATGGGTGGTGGCCAGGAAGCGAGACTCTTCCTGCCCTAATCACAACTCAGAGAGTGTTTCCTTTCATTGTAGAAGCTCCAGAACCCATTAACCACTAAGCCCCCTGTATGAGCACACACGAACACCGTTACGCACACATCCTCTGCAGAAAAAGTCCATCTTTCACAGACATAACATATATGACTTTAATACGTTCAATCAAACATTGTATGTGGGTTTGTTGACTGAGATGCAGTCACACATACGCAGTCATGTTCCCACATACAGTCGCAGGTACGTGTATCCTTCTTGGCAGAGCCTCAGTGCATTGTGAAGCCCTGTAGCCCTGCTCTGATAAACACTTCATTATGAAATCCTGAGGACACAGTAAATATTTGCCAAGGCCTTTATCAGTCTGCCTTATCTTGGTGTGAACTCCAAGCACCACATGACTCCTGGGCTCTTTATTTTCTTAATGTCTTTGCTACTGACGATAACTGGGCAGAACAGCCTCACAGTAACCTGTTCTTCTTTGAAAGACTCCTAGAAATCCAGGCACAACAATAACAACTGCAGCCTTTAACCAAGACGTAGGCCAGGACCTTGCAACGGGTCTAGACGAGACCAAATGTAGTGCCTCAGTCAGGGGGCAAAATTCACCATCCGTCCCTTTTTTCAGCCGCTCAGGTGACTGATAGTAGAGACACATTACAGCTGCAGAGTTAATCAGTTATGAGCTGATGGCTGGGGTTGATACATCAATCTCTGACCTCCGTGCACAATGATATCTGTCAAACAACTGCTTTCTGTTGAGTCACTTATGAGTGAAGTAACATTTATGACTTGTAGATGTGACTGAAACTCAGCACTTTGTTGGAAAGTGACCAGTTAATGTGGAGTTTCTGAACTCAAGCGCTGCGCTTTTGTTCCGCTAGTATTAGATTTTTCTTCTGCTCTACTGGTTCGAAGGGAAACTGTGTTTCAGCCTTTGACAATAAGTCACTTATTTATTTTTAGATTTTACATGAAAGCATATTATCAAAACTGATAATGTTTTATGTTTCCACTAGATTTATTACATTAATTTCTTTCCCCAACTTTAGTAACTATGCAAAGTAGCCAAGAGCAGTGTTAAAGAAACATGATATAAGTTACAGAACTTAAAACTGTGTGTTTCTGACTTGATTTTATGGTACACTGATATTCATTATGTTCATTCCTAGACCCATCGTTGCCTTACAGCTTCCCGAGGCTGAGAAACTGGAGTTCTCAACTCTTTTTCCAGCCCGGGCATCACATGGCAGCTGTGTTTTGTCGTATACCATCATGTCACACACCAACCACTGGATATCAACACACACTACACTTTGGATGCTCACCATGTCGGATTCAGCAATGAAACCTAAAAGAACATGATCACAGTCAGTCATTTTCTGTACCGCTTGTTCCTATTAGGGGTCGCGGGGTGAGCTGGAGCCTATCCCAGCAGTGTTTCAGGTGAAAGGCAGGACATGATCACAGTTTCAGAGAAAAGAGGAAAAGAAGAAAAGAAAGTGACAGACCAAAAGATAAGACAAAGGTTAAATAGTATGACTTTTACTGGCTGGAGAAAGATTAGAGAAGAGACAGGATGCAAGATGGAAGCTGAAATAGTTGTTGTTAGGTGGCAGCAAAGCGAGAAAATTAACTAAATGATAGTTTTTGTCAAGAATTTTGATTATAACCAAATAAAAACTAAGACACGAAGACAAAAACTGTTAGAAAAAATGTTCATCAGATACGAGTTCTAATTAGACCTTAAGTAGTTGTTTAGGAAAGTGGGATGATTTGGGAAGAGATTCAATCACTTTACCTCTGTGGGTGATAAGGAGGAATACACACATTGGGAAAATGGTTAGCCTACTCTAATGCAGCTAATGCAACAAAATCTCACTCAGAAAGAAAGAAAATACATTGACACATTTTTCATTTAATGTAAAACGGGATGCTTTGTAAAAAAAATTTGAAGGAACATTTGCGCTCTGGCCATCTTGAAATCCATGAAAAGCTAAACATGCTAAAGCTAGCATGCTACTGGTGCTTTACCCTTACATGTTGTATTATAGGGTCTGAGGCAGCTATAGCTCAGGTGAAAGAGCAGTTGTCTGCCAGTTAGAAGGTTGGTTTTCTGATTCCACTTTCCCGAGACCTTATGAAGTACCATTAGGCACAATACTGAATCCCATGTTGCCTGGTTGTCTTTATTGGTGTATCAATGTATCACTCGGTAAAATAGCACAACATATTAAAATCGAAGAAGTGCTGCATGAGAGTGTGCATGAATGGATGAAAGTAGTAGTAAGGTGTCAACAAGACTAAAAGAGTCCATTTACCATTTTACTGAATCGACTGTAGATATAGGTGACTTCAATCCTAAAACATGCATGTTACATTAATTAGTGTTTCTAAATTTAAGTGAGTGTGAGTGGTTACTTGTATGTCTTGTGATGGACTGGACTGTGCCCCTTCTGTTGCCTGATAGCAGCTGAAAAAGGCTCTAGATCTGTGTACAGAAAATAGATGGATGGACTTTGACTAAAACTAGTGAACACTGCTAATCACCTCAAGCAACTACAGTAAAACTATGCTAACGCTTGCTAGCATCAGTAATAAAACCCTTTAAAGCTGTATGATTAAAAACTAGCATATCCTTTAACAGCTGATAATTCTTATGTACTTTGATTGTATTGAGACTTAATAATCTGAGGATGTCTTCCATCTCTAAATAAACTCCAAAGTGAGTGCTCGTTAAGGATGTTGAGCTCCTTTTGAAAAGATTAGAATATTTTGTGATGATTTTCTCCTGATATTCTCAAAGGCAGGGCCAAAAGAAACAACTGACTCTGATTGGACCCCCCCAGATACCACTTCAAGTATAAACAATCTAATTCTAACATTTAGTGTAAGCTGGGACGACTGGAATTATTGTACCTGGGAAACCTCAGATACCTGAGTGCAAGTGAATTGCAGCATGAAATGTATTTTTTAATGCTGAGCAATAATTAAAATTTTGCTCCGGAGCAGCAAGTGGCTCTCTGGACCTTTAACAATGACTCTTAATACATGGCTAAAAATGCCAAAGAACTAACAAATTTTTTAAAATATAGACATAACAAATGCAAGCTTTAGCATTTTTTCCCTCAGCCACCATCCACAGGTGTCCCATCTCTCCACTCATCTCCTCACAGCTGCAGCCCTTAGTACCCCAGCTCCTCTTGGTCAGCTCTGCTCTTCCCCCACCCCTAACAAACGTCCTCCTTCCCCCTACAGGCACTGAACCTGCAGCTCTAGACCACCCATCCCAGCGACCCCGCCCCCATTCTCTTACCGTTAACCAGGTGAGAAGGGAGCTAAAGAAGACCAAAGCCACAGGCCCAGATGCCATCAGCTCCAGGGTGCTCAGACAGCGTTCAGACTAGCTCTGTGAGGTGGTCCTGCACTTGTTCAACTTGAGCTTCTGCTTAGAGAAAGTCCTGGTCTAGTGGAAGACCTCCTGCATGTTTCTGGCTCCTAAAATAGTGCACCCCAGGGAACCAAACCCTTATAGACCCATCGCCCTGACCTCCCATGTCATGAAGACCAGCAACAACCTCCCTGACAGACCACAGTATGTGAGGATGCGTGGCCCCGGATTATGGTGCTCTCACTATTCCTGTTCACACTGTATACCTCGAACTTCAGCTACAACTCCGACTCTGCCATCGTTGGCTCGGTGTTAGTCGAAAATGAGCAGGGGTACGGGGGGTCCATTGCTGTTCTTTTGGATTGGTGTGAGCAAAACCACCTGCTCCTCAATACCAGCAAGGCCAAGAAGCTTGTAGTTTAGTTCTGCAGAAACCCCCCCCCCCCTTCACACACCGGTGAAGTTCCATATTTTTTTTGTTTAATGTTTTGTTTAAAAGTATCAATGGCTGTTTGCTTCAACAAACTATGCTCTATTTTTCATCCTAGATGGTCACTTTATTTGTTATAATCAATTAGTCATTTCCCAGAAGCTATACCCTTTTTTTGTTATTTTTTTAATTATTATTTATTTTAGGGTCTCATTTACTCCTGCCACCCTTTTTCTGTTCTGTACCCCTGTATGCCCTCCATCAAAGTTTTTCTAGCTCCACCCCTGCATATTCAGCTTTACAATTATAGCTTCACTCTGTTCATGAAACCGAAGCATCAGTTTGTTGCAGAAAACGAAGTAAAACTGAAGTTTAGTTCGTTTTTATGGCTTTTAGAGTCATATCTTTCTTGTTGACCCCCCATCTGCCTCCTGGCTTTTCCACTGCAGGAAGAGCTCCACAGTTACATCACAGCACGTCAATCTTTACTCACACAAACTTTTTCAAAATTACTTTTATTGGGAGAACTACAAAAAAAATGTACAGTACAAAGTTAACAGTCTCACACTCAATTTGTAGTGAACTGACTCCCCGAAAAATATCACAACTCTCGTCTTTTTTTATCCTGTTACATTCAAAAAGCTTTACTTCTGATAAAGTAGTCAAAAGTACATAGTGCGCATCCCCCTGTACCTACTATGTACAAATCAAACGTGTTCATCAACTTCCCTCTCCAGCAAACTCGCAAAACTAGATTTTAATATTATTCAAATAAAAAAAGGGGAGGAAATGAAGAGGGATGGGGACTTAGAGAAAAGTTACGGCTGCTTTTGTCAGAGTGGTAACAACCTTAAAAAAAAAAAAGAAAAAGAAAGAAAATCCAACACTACATTCAGTTCAACTTGTATATAAAAAAATATGCCATGTAGGAAAAATACTTTATTTGGTTAATTTTAAGGCATGTAAAGATGGTGAACCCCATAGGCACTACATCATAATACTGGGGCACAAGGGATTGCTACATTCTTTAGCACGTGGCTGGAATCACAGTGTGACCTCGTGCAAACAGGAGAGAAAACAAAAAATTTGAAGAAAAAAAAAAACAACTTTTTTGGTTAATTTATTGACTTGGATTCTTTGTCACTTAAATGTCTGATCTAGAACAAAAAGAAGGAAGGTTTGGACGGTCTGTACAACCTCTATACATTCTACAGAAACATCTAAATAGGGATGATCCAGAAAAAAAAAGGCCGTCTACAGCACTGACACACAACCTCAGGAGCAAACAGCAATCACGCAACCTTTTTTTAATAAACGTAAACAAGGAAACAAAATTAATGAAATAAATATCACATACGTTCTCTTAAATTAAGATTTTGTTTTTACTCATTTTCAATAAAAATAACCAAGTGAAGTTACAAAAAAAGGAGAAAAAACAATATATATATTACTGTGAAAAGAACATACACTCCACTTTATGCAGATTAATAATGGCGATCATAATTTAAACATAAAAGAATATAGATCTATTGCTTCATCATACTTGATAAATACAGTATGGACACAAAAATTACCAATGTAGCCTATACTTTGTTTTTTTCACAAGATAATAAATAAGTTAAATAGTCCATAGCCAGTTAAGCACCGCTATGTAAATCACTCGAAAAAAAAAAAAAAAAAAAACTAAAAATACATATCTCTCTTCAACCACCAGCAGTGATTTCCCCCAAACAAACCCAACTCAAGAGAGCTTTTTAACCAAGCAACAGACTAATTAATCCAAACAAACCACTAGGTGGCGCTAGGAGAAAGCAGATCTTGCTGCAGATCAGAATGGAAGTTGAAGCTTTCAGAGGAGAGAGAAAAAAAAGTTACTTTAAGTCAAGGCATATTCTTGGCAGGATGGGAGGAAATCGCATGCCGCTTACAGTCTTTTCTTGTCAAGTCATGTTACACACATCTAATCCCAGGAAAAGCATGGCTTGCCTGATAGAGCAATAAGGGAGAGGGGGCTGCCATGAGCCCTTGGGCAAGGCACTGATGGAATGCCTTCTGTTTGCTATCTAAAGTTTTTAATACAACTATATTACATACAAAGAAAATAAAAACTACACTAATGCCAGGCCAAGGATACTTAAAACTGTATGCTTAACTTATCCTTGTGGATGAGACTCAAGTCTCTTGCCCGCCTCCAGGGAGGTCGGAGCTGGGTCTGCACCCCCTGGAGCTGGTAGGGATTTAAGTCTTGCTCAAAGGCACATCAGCTGGTGGATGCTGCTGAAATGGTGGTCGAGGGGTGAGGAGGTGAAGGGAGCTCAACACCCCCTCCTGACCTGTCCATAATCCATACGCAAACAAAGCATTATTAATCATCTGAAATCGACAGCCTGCTGAAGATTGGCAAACGTCTTCCAGCGTCCAGAGTCGGAGACTCGGAGCCGCTGAGGCTCCCGGAAGAGCCGAGGGACCCGCTCGCGTAGCTCTCCCGGTCAGAGAGCGAGTCTGGCGGGCTGGGAGGAGGCTCGAACACTGGCGACTCGTTGAGGCGGCGCAGCGCCTGCAAGTGGCTCATGTTGTAGGTCGGAGGAGAAGAGGGGCACGCGCTGCTCTGCATGTTCCCGTAGTAGGCACCGGTGGAGTGGTTGTTGGGGTAGCCGCTGGGTGTGTGCACAGCCAGGGGGGCAAGTAAGGCTTTTAAGTCCTGACCGGGGAAAGAGAAGGCACTGTTGATGCAGGACACGGGGTTGGGGGACAGGACTTCGTCGTAGAAGCTGGAAACGGAGGTGCAGGAGGAGGCTGTAGTGGGAGGTGGCGGGGTCCGGGACGTGGGGCTTTCCAGCAGGGGAGATTCGAGTCCGTGGTGGGTGGAGAAGCCAGAGAAGCTTAGGCTGTGGTGAAGCTTTGGTCTGTCCCTCTGGGTGTAGCCTAGCTGCTGTGACGGCAGGATGTCCCTCTGATAGCCGCAAATCTCACGAGCTGAGCGACACTCCGACGCCTGCACGTTAGCGTTGGCCGGCGGAGCGGGCCGACGCTCCTCGGCGTTGTGGATAAAGTGACACCGGGGACCGTAGGGGCAGAACCCGATGGTGTGGAAGGTGCGGCACGGTTCCGTTTTATATTTAGGGTGGCGGGACAAACTCCTCAACTCGTGGTAGCCGTGAGCAAATTGGCATTTCTCCCCGTATTTGCACGACCCGTTCTCCTCGAAAGGCCGGCACAGCTCGGTCTTGTAGCGGGTGGAGTTGATCTGAGAGCCGGGTTTCTGCTGGAGCACGCCCCGGTCTCCGTTCTCGCTGTAAGCGCGGTCGCGGAACTTGTTCTCCTTGTTCATGAGGGCCGTGGCGCTACTGTTGGTGGTAGGCATGTTCTCCTTCAGACTGCTGTAGGAGCCGATCGAGTATTTGTTGCCGTTGTTCATCGCCTCCACGTTGCTGGTTGAGTTTCTGCGGAAAAATCCCGGAGTGAAGGCGCCACCAGAGCCCGGAGCAGTCACCGGGGCGCCCACCGCTTTCTTATCCAGCATACTGTTGATGTGGAGGTTCATGTTCATGCCTTTATCTTGCTGCTGGAAAGGAAACACAAGTCAGTAAAGTTTATTAGTAAAATTATGTTACTATTTTGACCACAACATGCTTCAGATTGCCTGCAGCAACTTGTTGCAGCAGTTGCATGCTCTCCGCACAACTTGGCAAAAAAAGAAAACAAAGGCTGCTACGCATTTCTTTTGCTCAACATGCAAAACGAATTGATTTCTACCTTATAAAGCATGTCCATGTCGTAGAAAGCAGACAAGACGGTCGCTGACATCTCTTTTCCCCAAATTTGCTGCCGCACTCCCTCTTTCATGGAGGACCGAGCAGGATCCTTGAATGCGACGAGCGGTAGTTTGTGCCACGACTGGTTTTAGTTGCGGAAAAAAAACGACAAAAAAGTTTTGAAAAGTTGCCTTATAAGTTTTCACACCGTCTAAGTCCGTGGAAAGAGGAGAAAGAAATGGGACAGGTATGTATTGTAAAGTTGTAGGTGGTTAAATCTCCCCACGAGAAGCGCTGAACCAGAGTGCTTCACTGCGGGCTCGAGCTTTTTCGCATGGGTATAAATGCCTGTCTGTGACCGGGGAGGGGCGAGCTTAAGTCGGTGCAAACTTTTGCCAGGAGCCGCCTCCTCCCCTCCTCCCCGAAACAACCTTCCATTCACCGGTTGGTCGTCTATTCTTTAACACCACGCCTTGAAATCCAAACCCAGCCACCCCCAACCTTACCTCCCCAAACCCCTGAAAACTTTTATTATTTTTTAAATCACACAACTAATTTAAGTGGAAGTGGGCTTTGTTTTTTTGGGCTCATGCTAAGACTTGAGTACTGACAAGGAAATCTGACAGCTATGTTTTCAAATTTAGATCCTCCAGGGAGGATAATGCCAAGGAGGGTTGGGGGTGTATTTAGCTAAAAACCTCAAAATCTGAATATAACTAATGGGAGATGAGTTTGTCCCCTCCACCTCCTCCTCCTATCCTCCAGCAAACTCCTGGTCCTTCCAACAACATGGCCACCCCTCTCGCCTCTGGAGCGCCACACTTGGAAGCTGACACATGTATTTGTAATGGAAGGAAACTGCGCCTCGCGCTCCCTGTGGATGGGGCGAGACCACAAATATGAGCGAAGAGAAGTCCAGGCAGAGTGCAGGACAATTTTTAGACTCCTCTGATTGCATAATCAGCTTCCACAGTGCAACAGCAGCCTGCTCCGGTCCACGCATGGAAAAATGTCAAGTCAATTCCTTCTGTGTTCACATGACCTACTTTTGTTCCAAACTAAACTTTAGTTGCTTGATTAGATTAGAAATCTGTCATTCCTAAAATACAGTCAGCAATCATTACAAAACTGAAAGGATTTGATATATATATTTATATATTTAAAGCACTGCTCTGAGTTTCTCTCTAAACTTGTTTTTCCAAGTGTCGGGAGCCCAGACTGCAGGAATGTGGGTTTTGTTGTGGAGCAGCGGGGCAACACTGCCCCCTTCAGAGCAAATGACGAACTGCCGCTGAAAAGCCTGAAGCGCCACCTGCTGAGCAGACCTGGACCCAGATTTCAAGGTGCGTTCAGATAATTTGGATGCAATTTCAAGATTTATACTAGTTTTAAACATGAAAACATCCAACTTTAAACAACTTATTGTCTTTTTAACAATAAAATCTATAATAATAATCAGTCATAATATTATTCATTGTATTACACATATTTACATTTTGTAAACTAGTTGATAATAAACTAATTCAAATAATTTATTAAGCAAAAATAGTCAGATTTACCACCTTATATCCGTATAACCTACACATACCTGTGTAGTACTCCCGGCCACCTGCACTGAATCACCTCAAAATTAAAAAAAAATATCAAGTCACCTCTATTAAGTAAGAAAGTTAGAAAACATAACAAGTCACACCCTTGCCTTGTAAATGATTTATATTTAAACTTTACAAATGCAACTTACTTTGGATAAATTGGGAAATGCAGTTAATGTGTTATTTTCACATTAACTAAATTCATACATGGGGCTAGACAGGACCTTCTAGTGCAAAGGTCCCCAACCCTGGTCCTCAAGGCCCGCTAACACACCTGATTAACTCTCTGACAAGCTTTGTACAAGTTTGCTAAAATAATGAATCAAGTGGGCTGGTTTTGGCCCCTGGGCTGTATATTTTGACACCCTTGATTCTAAGATGAATTAAGATTTAAAGTGCCATGATAAAATTAAAACATTCAATAATCTAAAATTGTTTGAAAAAATGAGTAGAACTGTAAAACTATAACTGGCATGTTTTTAGTTGTTTTTATTATATAGTTGAGTTATTTTCCTTATGCATTTGCTTCAACCAGCACCCTTTTGGTTCATGTTTATTATGTTTTGCACTTCTTTTCTTGCATCCATGGTCAGATGAACAAATGAACTAATCTAATAATAATAAAAACCACATTCCCTTCTTTTTAAACTCTAAATGCAATTATTTGCTTCCGGTCTCAGCATGATGTGACCTTCCCAGGATGGCAGAGCGTTCACATGAAAACATCAAACTTCTGTCTACTTTTGGAGTAATGTCAACTCTTAAAAACCACCGTGGAAAGATTGTGGAGTTGGCAGCAGAGGATAGGACTCCATATTGAGGCAGATATTTAAGTCGATAAAAAGCAGTGAAACACACATCACCAGAAATTGCCAGTTTGAGCAACATTGGTTGCCTTTTCCGTATATCATCCTAACTGGAAGAGTGGCAATATGACTTTCCTTCCTGTCACTTGATTCCATTTACTCTTTAAGTGCTGAATGGTTTGGTTAGAGATGTAAAGAGGGCGGTGTAGAAAAGGGAAAAATAGCAACAAGGAAAAAAAAAAACAACAAAAAAAACAAAAACAAGTGACATAAAAGTTTGGAATCTACTACTACCAACCCTAAAATTAGTCTGAGGGCTGCCCCAGGACTATTTGTGCTTTGCAAAGCTGTGATAAATAGTTTAATGTGAAGGACAGACACGGCGAGGCTCCTGAGAAATCCCTCGAACATGTCCTCCGCAGAAACCGCTCTCCCATCACACGGCTCTGTTTTTATTGGGGGATGTCAAGCTGTTCCAAAACATTACGTCAGTTTTACTGTAGCAGGGAACATGGCTACCAGGGAGAAGGGTCCAGCTGTAGGAGAGCGCAGCATGAGTCTACACACACACACACACACACACACACACACTTAGGAGGACACTAGTCCATTGTGCCACCTAATTATATAACCAGGAAAACTAGAGGGAAGTATAAAAATACAGTCCAATGGGAAGAATCCAGCAGTAAATGAAATATCACAGGATTACGTATAAACACACAGAAGAAGTCAAAGCGCAGCGTGAAGTGTAGCTCTGGTGACGAGTGCAAACACTCGCTTTCACAAGCCCTACGTCCCGGCCACAAAGCTCAGCCGCTGGAGAGTCGAACCAATGAAGGTGGAAGGGGGACATGCAGCGCGCTGCAACCATGCAGGTTTGCTGTGCAGGAGATTGTTACGGCTTCAGGACTGCAAGAAACACCCACACACGTCAACACGGTGTTAATATTGTTCCTGACTTTAATTTCAGGGAAAACAATGGAATAAAAAGTGTGACTACAGAGGCAGTCGTAAATAAAAACACTAGCAAACATTCATAAGATGTACAATTATCTGCAACGTACGATGTAAATGAAAAAAATCTACATGTGGCTTAAAAGACTTGATTGGAGGAGCCTGTTTGTGCTTCATAAAGGCTCATTAATCTCACCACTTCATTGAAATGTCTGACATCCTGTTTATGCTTAAATAAAGTTAGCATTGCTAACTCGTCTGCTCAGTTTGTCCAGCACATCCAGAGCCAGCGTGGCCCTGCGGTGCCGCAGGGTCAGCCGGGCGTGCTCCATGGGGCAGCAGAACTGGGGAAGGCCTGGGAGGGCGTCCAGGGCCTGCTGGGCGCCAAGGGCCTTGGCTTGGGCCTGGGTGCGGATTTGGTGGACGTGCTGTAATGTTACAGTCTCTGCTTCCTGGTTCTGGTTGAATTTTAGGATGAGGGAGCAGAGGTGTCGGTGAAGCAGCTTCACCCACCGGAGAGGCTCGGCCCAGAGGTTCAGATCCCCCTTCTCGAACAGGAAGTCCTCTTCATCCTGGTTAAAGTAAAAAGGAGGCGGGACTATGTTGGTTAGGCGGGACCATGTTAATGAACATTTCATAAGATATGAACGCAAAAATGCCTGATTTTAGCTCAAGGCTAATTTCCACCCGTTGTCTCTGAAAGATGTCAAAGAAAATGGGTAAAAATAACCAATTTGTCACCATATATGCTAACTAGCATTTAGTTTTATTTTCCCACTATAAACATCTGCCTGCTGGACAGGGATGTGGGATACCGCAAGTTTCCGTATCGATCCAATACCAAGTAAAGAAAGGGCCAGTCTCATCGATTCTGATACGATGCTTTCTAACTAGGCTTTAAAAATGTATGAAATAATGGAAAGAGATTAATCTGTTATTAAATTATTAAAGTTATTAAATGCAGTATAAAAATCAGAATTTGGCATCATCGCGGGAAGAGAAGCCGATTTTGGGCATGTAGTTGGCTTGTTACAGCTAAAAACATGCTATCCTCCTTATTTACGAGGATTCTGACAGTTTTCAAGCTTTTCATTAAAGTATTGATGTTATTACATTAATATTGATTGATATCGAGTCCAACGTTGGTATTGATCCGCTCACCACTACGGCTGGGAGCTTTATCTGGGCTGGATGAAAACAGTAAAACTAAACCCAAACAGCCCAGAAAACTAAAACAGTTAGATCAAAAACACCAAAATCCACTGAACTGAAGAAACGGTAAAATAAAGTGACATAATGTCTTAAATAATTTAGTCATTTGACTTATAGTCTGAATAAAAATATTGATTATAGTTGACTGAAAAATTCATGACCTTGGGTTCTATCTTTTCGACCAGCCTGAAGAAGCCGTGTACAGTTATGTTGCTCTAAGTTGTGTCCTACATCGTCTTTTGCAGAGCACCAGCACATAAACAAAGTGTGGCTGGAAAGAAGAAACCTTGGTGTCTCGGTGCATTCAGCTGTTTTGACTGATAGTGCGAGCGGAACAAAACAAGAGAAACAAACTGCATCCCTGTAATTCTACACTTTAAAGATGTAAAACCAGCTGAGTTGATGTTTTAATAAGACACTACTTACGCAGTAGTACAGCACCCATTTTAAGACTTCCTGACGCCTTGTGTGGCAATAGCAAATGAGGGTAATGAAACTGCAACAGTCAACAGTTTCCAGTGATGAATGTAAACATTATTCCATGTAGCCCGCAAACATTTTGCATATGTCTTCCATGATACGTGTTGAAGAGCTCAGCCTCTTTCAGTTCCAAGTCATTTCTGGTCTTTACTAAGTCTTAAAACTAAGTAAACACAACCTCAGATGAACCTCGTGAACCTGTGAAATTATCTTTAGCATGAATAGCTTGAATCATTTCTGCATGACCAGTATTTTAACTGAACTGAGATCTGGACTTTAAAGTGGATCCTTGCAAGAACTTTATTCTTGTTTCAGTCTGTTGCAGATTTCCTGCTTACTTGAGATCATTGTCCTATTGACCAAACTTTAGTTGTCAGACAGATGGCCTTGTATCTGACTCTAGATTACTTTAGTAAACAGCTGGCTTCATGGTCATCTTAAGGACTGCAAGGTGTCCATGCCCCACGGCTGCAAAACAAGTACTAGTCATCAGCCCTCCACACTGATGATTGGGGCTTGACTATCCAGACTCAAGAGCTGGATAGTTGGTCTGAGATACTCTGATATGCTGTGTTTGTTTTTCTGCAAACAGGCTGCTGTGCATCATGACCAAAGATCTTTGTTCTGGTCTGTCCAAAGGACATTGTTCCAGTTGTCTTGTGGTTTGTTTAGACGAAACTTTGTTGTGCTATCATGTCCTTTTAAGAGAGAAGAGGCTTTCTCCTGCAACCCTTCCAAAAAAGCCATACGTGTTCAGTGTTTTTTCTCAGTGTGCTGTCATGAACTAACATTTAACATGCTAACTGAAGCCTGGAGTTTCTCTGATGATCGGATTTTGGGCTCAACTTGCTGGGACGTCCACTTCTGGGAAGATTGAAAACTGTTGAATGTTTTCAATTTGTGAATGATTCTCCTCACTGTAGAATAAAATTCTTAAATTATTTGGAAATGTTCTTATAACCCTTCGCAGTTGATATTCCTGATGTCTTTCTTCTTGGCATTGTGTTACCACCCCTTAATGCTCCAGACCAGCAAAACTACCAAAATGTCTCCCTTTACAGAGAAGCTCACCTGTTGATGATTAATAAATTAAATACATCTGATAAGCAGGACCTGGTTGCTACTTCCTCTCTAAATTCCAGTAAAGGTTTATTTAGCTTTTTAAACACTGCTTTTGTATTTTGGCTAAGCTATTGTAAAATAAAGCGTTGTATGTCATATTTATGTTCATCTGAGGTTGAATTTATCTCATTTTAACACCTGGTAAGGACCAACTGATACCTTGTAATGTCGCGGGTAGCACAAACAGATTCTCACCAGACTGGGAACTTCATCAGCAGCTGCAGCTTCATCGTTGTCCTCCTTTTCCAGCAGCCACTGTGTGAGGACGAGGAAACCATCTCCCACCTGACCCCACAGCTCAAACAGACGACACAGGAGCTCCATGCCTGAGTCCAGAGCTGCTGGAGGACACACAGGCACACCGGCCACATCTGAGGACAAAAGAGAACAAAAAATTATCTGCATGGTAAAAGTCAAATTTTTGTTTTAGCTTATCATGGCTTAATATAAGCTTAAATTCTTGTTAACACAAACAGTTAATCAACCAATCACAAGGCAGCATCTCAATGCATTTAAGTGGCTTTGAACCTGGCATGGTTGCTGAGTATTTCAGAAACTGGTGATTTACTGGGATTTTCACCCACAACCATATCTAAGGTTTACAGAGAATGGTCTAAAGAAGAGAAAATATCCAGTAAGCAGCAGTTGTCTGGACCAGAATGTCTTGTTGATGTCAGAGGAGAATGGACAGATTGATTGGAGATGATAGAAAGGCAACAGAATGTCAAGTAATCAAATAACTCCATTTCAGCTCCACATTAAGATGGTAGGATCTGAATTATGTGGAAACATCATGAAGACATGGATTCATCCTGCCCTGTATCAAAGGCTAAGGCTGTTGGTGGTGTAATGGTGTGGGGGATATTTTCTTGGCCCACTATGGTCCTTTTAGTACCAACGTGGCCTGGTTTAACCACTACAGCCTACCTGAGTATTGCTTTTTTTTTTTTTTTTTTTAACTTGTCCTGTCCAGCACGGTAGCAGCAGATGATGATGGTCTGGCTGCTGTGTCGTGCCGAACAAATTTGCTCTGCCAAGATAAGCTTTATGGGTATAAGGCTATAACACCAAGAATTAAGGCAGATCTGGAGATAAAAGTCCAACCTGGTCCTAGCAAGGTGGACCTAATACAAAATATGAAAACAAAGTTGTCATATTTTGCTAAATGTGACCAAAAGTAGTTACAGTATGCTTAATCCCATAGTTTTTGTTCAAAATTCACATAGCAAAAAGAAAAAATGCACACAATAAAGGCCGATAGAATAAATATTCCCGATTAGTTAAAAATTAAGGCATGTGGGATGGTAACAGGTTGAAAATGTGACAGCGCATCGTCTACTTTTAGTGGATTTCCTTTAGCTGTGGGCCTAAAAGTGTCGGATCTGGAGTTTCAATGCTTGAATGATGCAGGGTTCCAAACATAAGTGTGAGTGTGTAGGCGCATGTGTCTTCTCTGGGCTTGGATGGCCTTCTGAGAAACCAAACTATAACTCATATAACCAGCCATCATGAGGGTGTGTGTGTGTGTGTGTGTGTGAGCAGATTCAAAAATATTCTGCAAGTTGCACCAACATGCACTTAAACTGCAAGTGTTGCTCTTTATGCTGTTTATAGGGTGAATAGATGATGAATAGATGGAGGAGCATGAATGTGTTTTTTCCTCTTCGTTTTATCTTTTTTGTGCACATTATTTACTGACTTCAAGTGATGTCGTGAAAATAAAAACATGTTTTTGAGTGCAAAGACACAAACTAAACCCCAGATCAGCAACTATCTGACACAGAGGTTGTGTGTCCTTGTATATGTGTTTTTCTCCCACCTTGACCATCCTCACCAGAGCTGACACCCTGATAACACCAGAGACTTCAAAAGGCTTTCAGAGCCTCTAGCCAAAACACGACCACTGTGGGAAGAGAGGAAGGCGGGAGGAAAGGTGGAGGTATACCAACCCCATTCAGCACACATACAGTTAAAACCACTGTGGGAACCCAGATTGCTTTTCATCTTCACAGAAGAGGCGTAAAATCGGAGCAGAGCCTGAAGTCTGAGCGCAGAGGGAAACCCGGTCTGTGAACACTAGAGCCTGTTGATTGTGGTGTATTAGAGGAGATTTAAGAGTTTAAGAGCTTGAGTGACAAATTCTTTTCTTTACCAAGAAGCTGCCTTTCTCTGGGACAGCCCCACATCTGAAGTCAAGCCTTGAGAGTCCACACACAACACACCCTCCCAAATATTAAAGGACATAATAGGAAATTTTAGCTGCATTCAATTTATCTACTTTTCTACAGAGGTTTCACACATCGCTTAACATGATTTCCCTCCTCGAGCCTTTGTTGCTAAATGCCTCCTTTCTCAAGGGGATAGTCTTTCATGCGGTTAGCTGGATGTGTGTTAAGCGCGAGTAAACGTGTGTTTGCTGGCATGAGTTTAGCAGTAATCCAGCATTGTAGGAAAAGACAGTGAGATAATCCACCATGACAATAACAGTTGTGCAACCACAAGAGCACACACTTTTACTGGCATTCTTGATGGACATTAAAGCCGTTTCATACCTTCGTGGAGGTGTTCACAGAACCTGAAGACGGCCATTTGATGAAGTGATGCATTGGCTGAAAGTTAACTGAAGCGGGCTAGTGATTCATTTCATTGCAAAAATAAAGAGTCAAAAATCACAAATAGCAAAGAAACAGATATTTGTCCAAATGCACGCTTATTTTTTTCATTGCAGAGCAAAGCTAACGGACCAACAACAGCATCAACACAGCTAAGAACAGCTCATCCCCCAAAAAGCCAGGCGGGGACAGAGTCTGGGAAGAACTGAACCATGTGTCATCTGTAGAATCAGTACAGCAGCTGCACCATTTTCATCTTTTTTCATTCTTATTTTTTTTTTTTAACTAAGCTCTTTGGACCTTTGGTTGCTTTGTTAGCGACAGACACATCTATGTTTTCAGCAGCTGCTTTAA
This sequence comes from Rhadinocentrus ornatus, assembly GCA_037177495.1. Classification (NCBI taxonomy): domain Eukaryota; kingdom Metazoa; phylum Chordata; class Actinopteri; order Atheriniformes; family Melanotaeniidae; genus Rhadinocentrus; species Rhadinocentrus ornatus. Next base: position 5,260,420 of record JBAMHW010000018.1, read on the forward strand.
GGTTTTTATCCACCAAACTGACATGACGAGACACCGGTGACCAGAGGCTCAATGTTGGGTTTCCTTTCATCGCCAGCATCTAGGCAAATAAAATAGTATGTGAGCATACTGAAAGGATGAAAGTCAGGATGTGCAAACTTTGCCGGAGCAAAAAGACACAACTTGCCAAGTTTGCAGTTCACATGTTGACGTAAAAATTAAATGCATATAATAAATGAGCAGAGTGTGTGTAACATGTTAAGTTCATGCATGCCTCCTTTGTTGATTCATTTTCTGTGCTGAACATTCTGGTTTAATGTTTTGAATCACCTGGAAAAAAATACATATATGCTGATGATATCCGTCTATACTCTGAAAATACCAGAACAGTCGAAGGTTTAACCAAATTCAATTAAAATCAACTGAGCTTGATGCTAATATTAGCACAGCAAACTTTTCTCAATGTCAGGTTTAATGTTAGTTTATTTGTGACCTTTTCAAGCTGCTAGCAGAAAACACCCAATTCCTAGCAACTCCATATTTATCACTAAGCATCAGTTTGCTACTCACCATTTTATAATAACGTGGTAATAGGAAGTAACCATCGCTCAGGAGACAGAGGGGTTACTGGATTGATTTCCAAATCTTTAAGAACCCAGTCAAGCTTTAAAATTGGAAATTAGGCAAGAATAGCTTTAAATATTAAAAGGTCCTTTATTATGCAAAATTCCCTTTTTAAAGATTTTCTAGCAGTTATATGAGTCTTCATAGCCTATGTATGAGGCCCAAAAATTAAAAAATTCTGTCTCCTTTTTTACTTGCTTGTTCCACTTTTTAGTTAATATGTGTTTAAACGGGTGAGTCTAAGATCTTTACCTTTGTGACCTCACGAAGAGAAATAACCACTACTGGATACAGTCATTGACCCGTCCTTCCAGCTAGCTGAGCCTGCCTTTTAAAATCACCCAGCGGGCGCCAGCAAAAGCCAGATCCACTCATGAACATTTCTAGGTTCAGCCTGCTCTCCGTAGAGCTCACTAGAGCCGCATTTGGAATGGATGAAATTAAGGACCAAGGCTGAATTTGGGATAATACACTGTAAAAACAATGTTCTTGAACATCCGACACCCATATTAAATAGTAAAAAAACTGTATAATGTGGGACCTTCAAGTCTCAACCTAAAACAAAACAACACACACGTCTTCATGAGTTCCTCCAACTAGGTAGGCTGTGTTCATTCATTCATTTAATTGAGTGTTGGCTATTTTTAATTGTCTAGAGGCTGAAACAGCAGATAAGAGAATGTTTCACGAAATAATAAACCACTTCCATTCATTTTTTTTTCAAAACACAACTTCAATATGTGCTACCAAATAAGCTGACGGAAACTTCTGATGGTAGTAGTTTATTAACAACAATATGAAGTAATGCTGACATCTCAGGGAAAACTAGTTAGTGGACCTTGAGTTGGGCTTGTTTTCTCAAGCCATCATATCTAAGGAGCAATAAAAAAGCTAATATCAGGTTTTATAAAAAAAAATATGAAAACTTTGACAACTAATTCTTAATAAAATTTAATCAAGGCTGTATTTTCTGGACTTTTACACCTCCACCAAATGTAAAGAATATAAATAAAATGCTAGTAATCTGATGTAGTTTTGTATCGATTCATTTCCTCCCTGTTGCAGCTCATCTCACGCACTATATGCATATGGTGTAAAATAGTGAGTCACATTTATTTTCCTGTGAGAAACTCCCACCAAACAGCATGAACAGCAGTCTACATATTACAGGATAAAAAGTTAACAGTATATTTATTTTTGCTCCATAGTGGATTTATTATTAACTGTGAGGTATTAATCAATAAACATGGTCAGTCTGCATGACCTGCTGCAGTCACATTGTTTCTTATTAACAGTCGCCCCATTTAAGTCACCCAACTAAATTAAACGAGACCTTCGCTCTTAAGTGAATCCACACTGAACCTCTGCAGCTGGAGGGGGTGTCAGATGTCCCATTGAGTGGAGGATAAGGGATCCTGGGGCTTATCAGGGGGTTGTCAGGACAGTGAAATCAGAGAAATCCCAAACAACTCCCCCCGTGTTCTTCCACGTGCTGGTGATATTCACTGTAATGGAAGTTCATTCCTTCACTTGTACAAGTATCTGGGGGGTCATTGGTTAGATGTCCGCTCCATCGCTTATATGGCCCCTATCAAACTTGACTGTAACTCAGCCTTGGACCACCAAACAGGTCCCTCGGCTACACCTGTTCTGTCCCACAGTCAGGTCTTTATTCTCCACCCGAGACAGATTGTCTGTCTGACAAAGGGTCACAAAGATCTATATTTGCACAAAGAACAGAAGTTTCTTTAGGAGAGGAAACATCTTTACCTAATGGCAGCAAAAACACACCACATCCTCCAGCTAAGTTGAAAGAAAGACTTTTTCCTTCATCCAACGAGACATTTCAGACCCTCTGTTTTGGAGCCGTGGCTCCAGGAAGCATAGGTGTGAGATAGCGACAGATGTGTGAAATAAAAACACACACTTTACAGCCCTGACTTCCTCTGGTGGCTGACGAGAAAAAGGGAGAGTGGAGCCCAAGGATGACAACAAAAACAACTTAAACAGGAAACCTGACAACAAAAGTAGCAAAGCTGGCAGAGTGGGGAGCATTAACATAAAAGTAATGGTCTGAGATTACAGCTTGGAGGCTTTCTGCTGCAGCATTTGTCATGAAGCCCAGCCTGTGGTTGGTTGAATCAAAAGATCAAATACAAGTCAATGGTTGCTTCAGCAGGGGGCCAACACAGGCTCCTCTCTGTCTCCATCATGGAAAGACAACCATCATCTGGAGTCATTTCACTGCCTATCAAAGAGGGTTTGAAGATTATCGATCATGCTCTGTAGGGAGGCTATAAATGTAACAGTAGGTTGTTTGGCTTCTTATCTGCAGATCTTTGTAGCAACAACAACGGGTTTAATTTACTATGTGAGCTGACAGTTAATTTCACACTAATTAATTGTAAACTCAATTTATTAGTGAGTAAAGCTGAAGAACAAATAATACATACCTTGAACTCTGGTCTGTAGTATTCTACAGATCCCAAAATGCAACTCAAAGACATCTTCTATTAGGCACTCGCATAGACAACATCAGGGTTTTTAAACTTCAGAGAGCTGCTCCAGGAAATGATTAATTTTTCTTTCAAAGACTGAGTAGTAAACTGGCCATGCATTAAAAAGGGAGCTGCCCTTTAAAGTCAAGTTCTGTTGTCTTGCAGACATTCGTGTCTGTTATGCAAATATTCCTTCAGATTATTCAGACTTGAGAAAGCATTCACAGAGACGAGATATTTGCATTATACCAACATTTGCCCCAGGAAGTAAGATGCATCTTTTAAACATTTAAAAGATAAACTCTGAAACTCAAGTCCCTGCTGCATTCACCAACAGTCTGTTAGGTTTATAGTGAACATTCAGCTGAGTTGTAGCTACTCTTAGATTAAAGTAAGATTACACGGTAACAGAGGCTGCATGAAGCCGACTGTGATAAAAACCATGGTGAGGTACACTAAACTTTCATATCTTCATATTTCATCACAAGTAAGTATATAAACCAATATGCTGCACGCTGCAGCCAAGGCTGCAGACACCACTCTACACTGCAGTCATGTGACTTTATTTCACCAAATGATTAAAACCTCATTACCTGTGCTGCTGTCTGAGTGGAAAATGGTGAAAGCAGCACAAGCACCATCTTTGTTTGCTCATATCCATTGAAGGGAGAGATAACACCTTCTTTATTCAGATGGTAAAGGTTAGAGCTGCAAATCTAATTTTGAGTAATTCTCCTGTAAATTCTGCCTGTTTTACAATTTCTGCTCAAACGATTGACACAAACCTGGGTTTAACGGCTCACCGAGCCTTGTGCTGAAATAGGACAGCATCTGTTTAATGAGTGTCCCTCAGCTCTGTCAGGTTGCTCTCATCCAGTCAACCTCGTCATCCTGATGAATGAACAGTGGGGTACATAACGTATGAATGGCTGTTAATGCACAGGCATTTGCAGGCTGTAAGCAAAGTAGGTTACTCCTGGGTGCTTGTTGGGTGACAATTTACTGAGTGGCCTGTAAGCACAATGATTTACCTCTGAGTTCAATTAACTATGAATGCTATGTAAAACAGATTGTAGGGGTTGGAACAGCTTGGTATTTACATTTAAACAGCAAGTCTGAATTACTAGCAGTCTGACATTTTGGTAATATTGCTAAGTCACTTTTTAATGGGGAGCAAGATGAGATAAACACAACTCTCACTAAGGTTCAACAAAAAGCTATCAATAAAGAAAACATAGCATTACGCTAACAATGTTAAGAGGGTAGGTGCTAGCTTGATGAGCTCAACAAAGTTAGCTAAGTCAATTTTCATAACATTTTTAATACAGCGATACCTCAAGATATGAGAGCATTGACATACGAATTTTTTGAACTGTGATTCGACCAAATTTTTGCCTTGAGATACGAACAAATTTTTGAGATACGAGCATCTGAGCCGCTGCCGAAACAAAGATCCCCAACAACCACATGTGCTCCGTTTCCCCAGTCTCAGCTTCCCACGTCTCCTACTCCTCCCTCAACCTCCGTGCGCATCTTCCGCTAGCTCAAGTCATCTGATCTGCAAGGTAAATAATACACTTTATAGTAAAACCAGCTTATTTTTTAACATTCTATTTTATTACTGTATGTTTTTATTCAATATTTGTCATTTATAAATACAGGTACTCTACATTTTTCATATTCAAAACACAAACAAAACCACTGGAGTGGAATTTTGCGAGCTGGAACAAATTAATGGGTTTCAATTAATTTAAATTGGGGAAAATGGCTTTGAGATACGAGCAAATTCAGATACGAGCAAGGTCACAGAACAAATTAAACTGAAATCTCGAGGTATTAAGTTTCTCTTCTGTAAGTTGTACAAAATTACAAAAATAAATTATATGGAAATAAATTAAAAACATTAACAAAATAAATTTTTGTACTGTGTGAAGCTTAAAAAAGGAGAGGTTACTGTTAGCATATTAACAGAAACATGCTAAGCTATTAGGCTGCTAGCAGTTCTAGTCATGTTTACTCATTATGTTAAAGTATACTACAACTTATTCTACTTAACACTTTTTTCGTTTGTTTGTAATTATAAACAAGCTTAAGTTAAGAGTATTGTTTTCCTGATTCTGTTTACTGTTTAGAACTTAACAATCCATCTGAAGACGACTCCAGAAACAGTATATTTGCTTGCAATAACAATAACCGTGTTTATCATAGCTGCCTTGTGTATTTTGCGTTTTTTTTAAGTCATTTGTCCGTGTCTTCAGAAATTAAAACTATGCTATGCAATACGAGGCTACGTTCACTGGTCCTAATTTATATTATATTATATTACAGGACTGTCTCAGAAAATTAGAATATTGTGATAAAGTTCTTTATTTCCTGTAATGCAATTAAAAAACATGAA
>JBAMHW010000018.1:5334491-5352592 GCA_037177495.1 Rhadinocentrus ornatus
TACAGCTCTGACTCCTGCACTGGACGTCTCTTGTCTCCAGCTCGACCATTCTTAAAGGAGCCATGTTGTTCTTTTAACACAGCGCTGTAAACAGCACGTCACTGTGCAATGAGACATCCCTCTTTTAAACTAGTCCTTTAGTAGTAATCGGGAAGCCTAGTTCTATTTGCATATTTAAGAAGAAACAGTACATGATGATGATAATCAAATTAAGCATGTTTAAAAACAACTGACGGTGACCAAAGTGCTGTACAATTGCAAAAACAAGTAAAACAACACAAAAGCAGTTATAGAGAAATACCTGAAAAACAACACAAAAGCCTAAATGTCAAAAGCTCAGTCTGAGTTAAAATCCAGGGAATAAAAATGTTTCTTTTTTAAAAATCCACTGTTTGTGAGGTCCTGATGTGGATGGGAAGGGACCAACAACAGAAAAAGCTCTGTCACCCCTAAAACATGATGATGATGATGATGATGATGATTTTAGGAACCATGCTACTGTTCGATATTATCCAGGTTTGAGCGTTTACATTTACACAGCAGATCTGGATGTTTCAGACTTCATTTTGCAATTCATAATGTTTATAAACTGTCAACTTTCTATTTACTGTTTGATATAATTCAGGTTCACGTTTCTCTCGCATGAGTCTGCATGTTTAAAATCAGAAAAACAAGTGTCAGGTAACACCAAGGAGTCGTGTAGTTGATAGGTGATAAAATTGCAAGGAGGAGCTGAATTCACGAGGATTGACTGAAGGTGCATTAATATGGAAGTGAAGTTAAATAATAGGGAGTGGCTTATGAGTCCACTTAATAAAAATCTGAGCCTTTGGATGAGGCAAAATAATTTCTTTCAATACATCTCATATTTTCTTTTGTGGTTTCTATAAAAAAAAAAATGTCAAACAGTTTCAAAAAGCCATCAGGATCTTTAAAAACTATAGAAGCTATCAAAGTGAAAATATAAACTTTTCTCTTTTATTCTACTTAAGAATAAATAAATAAGTAAAATAAAAAATAAAAATTGTGCATTTACCCCCCCCCCCCATAAGTCAGTTATTTATAGAAGCAGTTTTGGCAGGAATTACAGTAGCAGACCTCTTGGGCTCTGTTTCTGTGTAAAACTGTGCCAGTTTCTATCAAGTTGCATGGGTCCTGCTGGTGTGCAGCAGTCTGTAAACCTTGCCTGAGTTTCTCAGTTGTATTGATGTCTGGGCTTTGCCCAGGCCACTCAAACACATTCAAATGTTTCCTACTAAACACTCCAGAGTTGTTTCAGCAGTACTTTTAGTTGTTGCCCTGTTGGACAGTAAACCTCCATTTAAGTCTCATGTCTAAGGAATACTTAAACCTCAAATATTCAAACTGCCAGAGAGTCTCAAACCAAAGATATGTGATTATACATTAATATACGCAGACTGTTTGAGGGCTGCACGGTGGTGTGGTGGTTAGAAATGTGGCCACACAGCAACAAGGTTATAATAAGGTCCCTGGGGAGGGATTCGAGCAGGGGCCTTTCTGGAGTTTGGACATCCTCTGGCTTCCACCCACAATCCAAAAACATGCATGCTCTCTAAGTTCTTCCTAGGATGAGTGGTTGCTTGTTGCACACGAGTAAATGTTTGTACCGAACTAGTCCTGTTTTTCAGTCTTCCTTTAGGTGTATTTCTTCTTCATGTTCCTCTGCTATCTGCATGTATGAATGACGCGCAGGTACATAAACATACACTGACGCAAACACTCGCACGTGACACGACAACTCGCTCGCACTATTTCAGTTCTGTTCAGTAAAAAGTGATGGTTTGGATACGGACACGGCCCGGTTCCGCTCGCTTCTTACGTGCCGACTGTGGGCGTTAACACACCGGCACGTGCCGCGCTGTCTGTTAGCCTGTTGGCTTACCTGTTTTCAACCTGAAGGATGAAGACAGCTGCATAACGGGCGTGACGAGATGAACGAACAGCTGTCAACCAATTAACTGATCAATAATAATGACGCTTATTATTATTATATTGATCAGTTATTAAGTTCATTATTATTAAAAATCACCTTTTATAATTATTGATATGCTATTTGTATTCATTATTACTTATTTATTACGAATCAGATCAATAAGCTTTAAATTTATTCATTATCAATTTTGGTTAAAAATATAATAGTAAAAATGACAAAAAGCAAAAATCAGGGAGTTTGATCCCATTAAGGCTGTAATGCTGTGGCACAAGGACTGTTAGGAGCAAGAGGCCAGACCAAGAGTAGAGAGGGAGGAGTCTGATCATGTTATACTTAAGGAATTCAGACATTAACACTTTTGCTTTTGTTTAATGTTGCTGTGACTTCCACTTTCAGTTTGGATACAACACAACACAGTATTATAGAAATAACGTGCCTAGAAGTATGTGTGTGTAAAATAATATAATATTTTGGCCGGTAAAAATTATGTTTGGCCGGTGAATTTTTTCATCTACCGGCCAAATTGACTGGTTAGTCAAAAAGTTAATTTCGGACACTGTCTGTGATGCTGAATTGGAATAAGCGGTATAGAAAATGAGTTAAATTAAATGTTCAAGAAGAATAAAAATGTGATTTATTGGAATAATCAGGTCTCATCAGATTCTGGTTTTTGGTACATGGTACAATGAGACAGCTTTGGGTAATACATGTAATTCCCACAGCGGTATAGAAAATAAATAATAAATTTATATTACAATTATAAAAGATGAGTAACTGCTCCTCAAATTAGAGTCCCTTCCATTGTAATTGGAGTCCCGAAATATTCTAAAGAGGCTCGGAGCGACAGTATGGGAGATTACAAATGTCTCTTGATCCCATCAAGGCTGTGTCCGAATGTGCATCCTACTCTCTAACCCCTCGTTCACTACCTAGGGCTGCACTATATAGCACACTACATAATGCACTCATTTTCTTGGCGATTGGGACACAAAGCTGCCTATTTTTCCCTCGCCGCAGACCACGTGACTGCCAGCCGTCACCACGGCAACCGCAACACGCGTCAAGATGTCCTTCCAGATCCAATCCAAATTTGTTTGTAAATGTTTTTATTATTATTCTTTATGTTGTATTTTATTCTTTGTTGCATATATATTAAATAAAAAATGTTCTTCTGCCTCTTTGCACCATGTTGCGCTTCTGCCCGCGATGCATCGTGGTTTATATAGACCCATCTAGTGACCATCGATGCTCACTACTTTTCAAGATGCATTGTGGGTAAATTTGAGTGCCCTACATTTTTCTCTATGGACATTCAGACACCTCTACAAAATGGCGTGATCCCTATATAGGGCACCATGTAGGGAGTAGGGTGCATATTTGGACACAGCCCAAGACGGAGATTTTTCCCCAGGAAATCTCAGAATTACAATCTCTAGGACACAACTACCTTTTCTTAAACTGTTAACATTTCTGGATTGAATAAGCTACAAAAGCTAAAAGAACATTAACTTTTCACAAGCCAGTAATTCCCTGCAGAATCTCACCCCCTTCTCTGGTCCAATTATTAAAGAAAAGCTATCATAATACTTCCAAAAACATTCAGCCATGTGCAAGTTATTTTATTGAGACTAGGGCTGCAACAGTTAGTCGACGTTGTCGACAATGAAAAAATAGTCAAAGAATTTACTCGTCGACTATTGTCGGCAAAAAAAAAAAAAAAAAAAAGAGTGAGACATCGTCTTCTTTTACTATCTCTGCTGAGTTGCACATGCGCAATAAAGTCCGCCAGGGGAAAATATGGTGGCCGACCAGAGAACAAAACGTAAATAGTCTAGGAAAACTTCACGTTAAACTTACGAAATAAATCAAATACATGTGAGATTTGTAAAGCGGACCTTGCGTACCACGGAAGTACGTCTGCAGTGCTCGAACATTTAAAGAGGAGGCACTTCGGACTTACATAAGAACCTCATTCACGATTTCAAAGCTGAAAGTGAAATAAGAGCCATTTATATTAGTTTACTAGTGGTAGTCGATGACTAATCGACTATCAGTCATTAGTTGCAGCCCAAATTAAGCAGTGCATTCATTTAAAACAAATCCTTCAATTCAAATGTACCGATATGAATGGAAATACAATAAATGTGTTTGAAAAGCATCATAAGTTAAGATACTAAGATCTATACTGTATTGAATTGTGGAGATGATGAGAAAAGAGTATAAAGATAATGTTTCTCTGAATGAAGCTTAAAGTTGATCCAAAATGTTCCAGTTCTGAGAATTAGAAGCAGAGATCATGTTTCTCCAATTTTAGCTCGTCTTCGATGGCTTCCTGTTAAATCCAGGGGATATACTCACCTATAAATCTTCTAATAACCAAGCCCCATTATAACTTTAAGTTATCATAGTTGAACATTTTCCTAAAACAGCACTTTGCTCTCAGGTTGCAGTTTTACTTGTGGTTCCTGGAAGAAATTAAAGTTGAATGGGAGGCAGAACCTTCAGTTATCACCATCTCCCAGTTGGAAGGCAGGCCCCTTTTCTACTTAAGCAGACTTTTAATTTGGCTTAAATATTTCCTTTTCTCAATCTAAATCGGTTTGATAGCTTTTAGGGCTGGCTTGACCCTTAGCTATCTCTTAGTTTCCCCCTTTTGGTCGAGGATACTTGGGGACTTCCTTAACGTACCTCCGACATCAGCAAGACATTCTGGTCCAGACAACTGCTGCTCACTGGATATTTTCTCTTCTTCAGACCATTCTCTGTAAACCCTGGAGATGGTTGTGTTTGAAAATACAGTAGATCAGCAGTTTCTGAAATACGCCACGTCTTCCTCCTTCTAATGCTCAGATTGAACTTCAGTAAGTCGTCTTCATCATGTCTACACGACTTGATGCATTGAGTTGCTGCCATGTGATTGGCTGATTAGATATTTGTGTTAACAAGCAAATGAACATGTTTACCAGGGAGTATGTAATACTGATCAAAACTACTATCTCACTTCTAAAGAAATGAGATGCGAAACAGTGAGGATGAAAAAGTAAAGTAAGGGAGTGAGGCAGGTATGGTGAGTGTAAATATCAGGGGTAGAAATCACCATCTCAACACTCAGAGACTTTACTAGGAAGGCAGAGAAAGATTAAGAAAAAAAAAACCTTTCAGTAGCAATTAGTTACTGCTATAAATGACTCCGCTCCTCGTCTTCATCACACACTTTGTTGTCATCAGCGTCAGTCCCGTTGTCATTGTCTGTGAAATTGTGTAACGTATGCTGAGGTCCAGCGGCGAGGGAATATTGAAAATGAAAGGTGAGGAGGAGGGAGGATATAAAGATAAAGTATGATGTGGTGTGTGGATGCTTGATTCTTTTAACATATTAAACAGAGCAGAGAAAAATGGGTGAAGTCAAGGAAGTTAGGGCTGAGCTATATAAAAAAAAACAGAAGGTCCATCCACAAATCAGCACTGAATTGTTAAAGTTGTCACAAGTTTGATGTCAGACATGAAGAGGAAAGAGCAGACCTCATCTGAAAGATGTTGAAGGTTTGTCCCATCAGTTTTGAGGTTTTTCTAAGATGATGGAATTTGTTGAGCATAAGTTTACAATCCCATCAAAACAAAACATTTGCACAAGACTGAAGAAACTATACGACGATGGTGTAGGTGAGCTTTTCACGTAACCATCACAAAGCCAACACTGACCACCTGCCAGCGGTGGGGTATTTGAAGAGTGGTTAAAAATTTCTCTGGGATTTCAAATAATGTGAAAACATATTGAAATGTTCATCTCAACATTTAATAAGACTTTTTAACATGTTACAACTGACACACTTACAGCTAACCACAGTAGGGACACCCAAAATGCATCTTAATACACGTTTAAATATCCCCTAAACATTTATAACCACAAGCGCACTTTAATACCACAACAAATTAATGCTTCATCTATCTACCAGCAACTTCCAGCACAGACAAATCATTGCACACACAGAGTTGTTATCTAAACCATTCGTTGAGCATTCCAACCTCAAGGTCAAAGCCTCCCCATTTCCTCCCAAACACACACACAAACTCAAGCACACCAGCTATCCAGCTGTGAAAATACTAAATACACTTGAATCACAATTCAAAATGCAGATTATCTGACCAGAAAGTTGTTCATCCTAAAAAAAGTGTTCACACGAGATGCACTAAGAGAGCATAACATGAGGAGAGCATTTCATCTCTCCTTCGCGAGGTTTTTCAGTTCGACTCCAAGAAATTTCTCAACCTTGTTCACAGCAGATACAAAACAGCATTTTATTTGCAGGTGCACTAAATGCAGATGAACATGTTCCAATAACATTTTTCGGCCTCTCCATGTTAGGAATGTAGAAAATGAAGGCTGAGATTACAGTTTCCCATTTGCCTGGAAGGATCACTCCCCTAAAAACATCAAGATTCAGATAAAACCACTCACATTGTAAAACAACCACAGCGACAGGAGACAACACATCGCTATGGAGACCCAGTCTGATTACACAGATGTTTTGTCTTGTCCAGAAACGAAGTCAAGAACAGAAATCTCAGTGCATCTTGTTTATATCCATTTTCAAACATAAGAATGGAAGATATCACCCAGATCTGCTGGATGCTGCTCTAGAAAAAGAAACATGATGAAATTCAAGATGCAGCATATCTAAAAGCTAAAGAAGCACCTGTGTCAACATTTAAAACAAAGCAGCACACGCACACGCAGTCATGTTTAGACTGCAGGTGTTTTGTCTTGGTGATTATTCTATAGTTAGAATTGCAGTTCAGAAAAAAGGTTGTTTGAGCAGGTGCGTGACAGATCCGTCCCTTGGTTATTAAAATTCCTTTTTTTATTTTAAACAAGCTAATGAACTGACAGGAAACACATTTGCACTAATAGTGATGACAGTGAAGGTGCAGCATAAGGGGAAAACTTCACACTTACATACTCCATCTTGCACTGCTGGTGATTCATATCAGAGCAATTATATTATTTATAAAGCTCATTTCAGGGTTGTTTTTTTTTATAAACAAACAAAAAAAAGTGCTCAAGTGAAAACAAATAGCAAAACCTTAAATGCACTGACTAATTTATGTATTAAAAATATAGCCTATAAATCTATATAATTCAATTTCAAGGAAAAGTGGGCCTGAGTTAAAAAATGTGCAACTCATCAGATTTGGCTTTTCAGTTTTGAACTTTATGAACACACTAAAGTAAAGGAATTCACTTCAGTGAAAAACCAAAAACAGAAAAGCAGAGTTGAGATCAAGATCAGTGATTCCCAAACTTTTTGAGCCACGACCCCCAAGAAAACTATGGTGGAACGGGCATGAGATGACTAAGATGAAGATGAAACTAAAACCCTGGGAATACTTAACCAGGTAACCAGGTACAAATAAACTTGGGAGAGGCAACCAAATATTGAGATATTCTTAAATTATGAAGTTCATATATAAAATTCACAACCAAAACTGAACAAAAGAATTTGACATGTGGCCACAAATGCTTTCAGACCACTGTGTATGTGTTTGCCTTTGTGCGTACAGAAATAAGACCTACCTGATGATAAAGGGCATGAAAGGAGCGAGTCCCAGAGGCGAAGTGGATCCATCCATTGGAGAGGGGTAGAGGCGACTGAGCACCAGCAGCAGCAAGAAGAGACTGGGGTGTAGCTTCACATGACCACTGTCACTGAACACACACAGAAATAGCCCGTCAGACGATTACGAAACAATTTAAATATAAGGACTGGGTTCGGCTTTGGGACATATGCAGAACGTACATGCTTTCTAGCTTAATAAGAACATACAAATTGCTTTAATGTCTACAAGTTATGTGGAGCTAAAGGCAGCAGAAAGTTAGCTTAGCATAGCACACAGACAAGAGGTTAACGTAGCAGCTAGCCTGGCTAACTTGCTAGCCTTGGCTGTGACCGAAACACAACATAACGCTAAATGCTTTTATGGGTAAAATAGTTGTAGGGTGCAGATTAGTTCTCAGCTTTTATTTCAAACCAACTTTTTTCTTGAAAATTAGACTATGCGTCAAAATCTGAATCATAGTTCACGCCATAGTTTCCCGGTGAGTTTAACTACACCATTATGACAATTCAGACTGTAACATGTTTACACAACATTCTGTTTTCCTAAAATATGACAGGAAAATTTAATCAGGTTGGAGTTGTAGCAGGTTTTCTATAATGTATGTACAGAAACGGTTTAAACATTTGCATACACCATTTCCTTACATGTCTTTCCTCTTCTTTGTTTATAATCTTCATTCGACTTGGCAAATCAAGAATTATTTTCTATAAACATCCACTTTTCCAGGCTCTCCAGAACAGGCATTAAAGTGATGAATATTAGGGGAGTACATGATGAGTTTGATTACAATATGTTACTATATCCATTCAGTGAATAACTCCTACCGACTGGTGACTGATCTAAAATATATCAACTTATTCACTATACATAAAGCCGAGGAGATGGATCATTAATATGTGGGATGGGATGGATGCATTGGAAGTGATAAATGTGTGGGCACAAGAAGCGTGAGAATTTTATGGCTGTAGCATGTATGGAAAATGGATAACTTTGATTCAATAAAATTTTATTTTAATCTGGGGATGAATAATAATTATTGTAGCTGAGCTTACTGGGTTTATTTAAATGAGCCACCCCCCGGAAATCGCACTTTTTCAAGTTAAAACATGTATTGGTGCTGGACCGAAGTGTTAACTTCCCTGAAAGCCTTTCTTTTAAAGACTAGGCCCTTTGTTTACAGCAAAACCGCCATCAAGGTAAACTCTTGCAAACACGTGATTTTAATTTGCTCCTGGGATTTCATCATCACAGGAATAAGCCAGCCCCTCCTCCACACTGATATAATGTCATGCTTTACTGCTTACGCAGCTAATGCTAACGCTAATACTAATGCTAGGGGACAAGCCAATAGTTTAAAGCAAAACAACAAACAAAAACGGGACACCAGGCACGTTATTCAACTGTGGCTCCATTATTTTATTGTTCCCTAAAAAGGAAAAATCGTGGGGAAAAATGTGCAGCAGTCTGTCTTCAATGTAGTAACCCTGATGGCACATACTTAAAAGAAAATTAAATAATAATAATTAAAAATAATAATAATTTCTTCTTTTTTAAATGTCCCATGTCCTGTAATTTTACACTTGCTTTACATCACAATAATAAAAAAAAGAAAACCTAATTTTAAAAAGAGAAAAATCTATGGGTGTTAATTCAATTTCTCATAATCTGATAAAGCACATCAGGTCATATTGTCTACATGATCACTTAAATTATCTGATAAGGATAAAACCCCGTAGGCCATTATTTTTAATTAACTGGCTTGGATGAGATGACTGGTGAACTGGCGAGAAACAAATAAAGCAGAATTAAACTAAATTCATTATAAGATCTTTTGCAGATGTTTTTTTGTCCTTCAAGCATATAACCGACCTAAATTCCCGCAGCGTTTTGGTACATTGCTCGTATAAACCCACCCACTGAGCCCAGTCATCTCTCTTCAAACTGAGCTTTTCACCTCCCTCTTCCCCTCCATCCAAACCTCATCCCTGCCAGCTGAGTCAGAGTGGAAACTGTCCATCCCTGCCAGCAGTTTCACTGTCACACTGGCGGTAAAGGAAGGAAGGAGGGAGGAAAACGGAGAGGAAAAACCAAACAGACGAGAAGCTGAGATACAAAGAGTCAAATGATTAATTATATGTAAATATCTGATATATCCTATGAACAGTGGCCACACTTTACCTTCATGACACTTTTATTTCTTCCTTTCCTGCCATCGTTATTGTAAAATATGGAAAGATCATGGAAAACAGGTGTGTCTACATGGTCAGGAGGCCTCGCAGCTGAGCTCAGTGAAGGTCTGTAATATGTAAAGACTGCTTATGTTACTGAGTGTGTGTGAAAGGAGAGCACCACATCCTTCAGGACCAGTCTTCAGTCTTACTGATTCGCATAGAGCAGACAGAACAACAGACCTCCTGCAAAAACAACATGTGCTTTTCATTGCTTCATCCAACCTTCCGCTGGGACATCTACAAGACGGGAAATGTAATAGCGGCCAATTAGTCGTCGGTCAAATGTGTTTAATGTCACAGCTCAGTCAAGCACAGCGGGACAGGATGTGATGTCACATACACAGGATGGGGGGGCAGATAAAGGAGGGGAACTACAAACACATTAAGGCCTTGCTGGGATACAGCTGGAGGCAGAAACACTTGACAGAATGAAAAAGAGACTCAAGATTACTCGCAGACGTTTTCCATAAATGTCTGCCCTTTCTCCTCTAAACTCCTGAATCATCTCCACCAGCTGGTCGTTCGATGAAAAGGTTATTTATTTTATTTGTTTTCCCTCTTTTAAGGAGAGTGAAAACAGAACGTTGACCCTAAGCGTGAGGGACACGGTAGCAGAGACAGACACAAAAGAAGCTGCACAGCAAGCTGAAGCTTTAGCTTTCCGTTTACGTTGCTCTCAGACAAATAAATCATCGCTTCTGTTTTGATATTCGCTTGCAACATGATACAAATACTGTTTTCATTGGAGGCAAAAGGAGACAAGATGGAGTACTGCAAGAAATCAAGGCAGTTTAAAATGTGGGTAATGACCTGAAATATTTTCAGAAACAGAGAAACAAGTTTATTATGTTTTCTATACTGACATAATAAAGTTAGAAATCTAGCCCAGCCGTCGGACATTACTATGCGTATAATAATCCGTTGGCTCAGGTCCCACACACACCAGACTTTAGAAAACTATATTTACTGTGTTTTGGTTGAAGATTGTGTGTCCGTGAATAATAACACCTGCGGTAAAGATAAGAAAACTAAAACTAAACCCTAAAAATGAAGCAAATGAAGTCACTGGCTGGCTGATAATACTGCGGGAGGAAGACGACTCAGACTGAGATAAACGCACTGCTGGAAAATATCACAAATATATCCTCTATAAAAAGTGAAGGTGTGTGGTCTTCATCATTTTGGTCCGTTTTTTTTTTTATGTGTGCTAAGAGGACTCGCTTTTCTTGCTTCAGTTTAGTTAAAAACCCAGCTGATAAAAATGGTTGATTTAAATAAGACAAGAAGAAACGCTCAGTTTAGTTCATCCACAAGTACGGAAAACTTTATTCTTAGGTTTTACGTATCAGGACACACAGCGTCTTGCAGCGGAAGGTGGACTTTATTTCACTAATTATGTGACTTCTGAAGGTAATTGGCTGCACCAGAGCTTTTTAGAGGCTTAATAACAAAGGGGGTGGATACATATGCACATGCCAATTGTCTTTTTTTTTATTATTATTATATAGTTCCTATTTCACTTGAAAACTTAAAACTATTTTGTGCAGTTCCAGCAAAGAAAACTCAAATAAAAATATTATTTAAATTAGAAGATGTAATTTAACAAACTGGGTATAAAGCCTGGGGGAATTTATTCTTTTGCAAGGCAGTGTAATTTAAACTCTTCTGGCCCTTAACCTTTTGTTAATATAAAATACTTAAAAATATTGTTTTCTGTGCTACCGTCTCCTATCATGGTGGAGAAGGTTTGGCCCACATGCATCAGCTCCCTTCGCTGTCTTTCGTTTATGCACTACTCTTATAGCTCAGCTCCCACCTCAGGATTTGAAACAGGTTGAGGTCTGGACTTTTACTGGACCATGGCAACACCTTGATTTTTTTTATCTTTCCAATCATAGATCTGCTGCTGTGTTTGGGATTATTGCCCTGTTGCATGACCTTGTTTCAGCCAAGCTTCAGCTGTCAAACAGATGGCCTCACATTTCAATCTAGAATATGTTAGTGAACAGCTGACTTAATGGTTGACCTAATGACTGAAACTGTCCAGGTCTGGTGGCTAAAAGACAAGCCCAGATCATCAGCCTTCCACCACCATGCTGGGCAGTTGTAATGGGGTGTTTGTTTTGTATTTGGTTTTTTAAACATGGTGCTGTGTATTACGGCCAAACATCTCCACATTGGTCTCATCTGTCCAAAAGACCTTGTTCCAGAGATCTTGTAGTTTGTTCAGATGCAGCCTTACAAGTCTAAACTGTGTTGTCATGTTCTTTTTAGCAATTAGAAACTTTCTGCTGCAACCCTCCCAAAAAAGCCAAATCTGTCTTTTTCTAATTGTACTATCATGGAGTGTAAAGATGCATTATGTAACTTTCCGACCTTAAAACGCCACGTCCTAGACTTGTTTGATGGCACATTGACATCGGTTATGTACATTTCTGGAGCCGTCGCTGCTCACACGCTGAGAATCAGCAACTATACTACAACTTTATCATCTGGGACGCTGCGTGACGTTGCAGCTGAGTTTCGCTTTACACACCATGTCACACTCTAGCAAACGGATATAAACACACTGGCCGTTGTGAAAACGTGCCGTGGCTGATTCAGCAAAGAAATGCAAATGGCCATCATCAGAGGACAAAGAGAACAAAACAATAGTCTTTTACTGGCTGGAGAGATCTCACAGTAGAGGATGCAAGATGGTGTCAAATTAGCCGTCTTTATGGGGTGTGTCACAGAATATTTTAAAGTTCTGTACTGCGTCTTTACATTTAATATGTCATGTGAGGCCTGGAGAGTCTGAGATGCATCTCTGAGCATTCTATAGTCTAACTGGTGAGATCTTCCTAGGATTTCCTCGGAAGTCGGACAGCTAATTGTAAACTGTCTTCAGTGATTTCCACTTCAGATTATTCCTCCAAGTGTGTAATGATGGACTCCAGATTGTTAAGAAATGAGCTTGTATCATAACACAGACTAATGAGCTGCAATAGCAGCTTCGCTAACATAGTTTCTGATGTCTTTCCTGCTTGGCACGGCATTTACACACATCTGGATCTTACAAATCAGCAAATTTCCAAAACTTCCGCGTTTAGAAGTTGACTTCCTGCATCTAATAGTAATGATCACGAGAAACTGGATGTATGCTTCCCATCCCAGCTGCTTTCAGGCCCTCCAACTCTCTGGTTCAGATCATCTGCATGCTGCTTGCTGAATTATCTCTGGATCAGGGACTTTTTTCCTTCATAATTCTTCTTGTCAGCTGTTGTTTAAGGTCATTTGTGGAGGGTTGGATTACAAAATACATAATGTGCATACGTGGACGCAAAAGTACAACTGTACAGGGATTCAGATCTTACCTCTATAATCTTTACTAAACTTGGGCCTGTGTTGTAACTGCTTTTATTCTTGTAACTTCTGATGAAAACCACTAAGAGCAGCTTGTCTTGCCTCCTGTCCGGCTGTGTATGTATGGCGCTGCTGGTCTGTTTGGGTGGCGCGAAACAGTGAGATGATGTGAATGTACCGAGATGGTGGAGTCAGACAGCCAAGGTCTGGTTCTGTGGGAAATTTGCAAATGTTTTAACAAGGGTTGAAGGGAGTGAGGGGAATTGTGAAAGAGCTGGTCTGAAAGAGCTTTTAATTAATTAGATCCATATTAAGATAAGGCTGCCTGGGGAGCTGCTGGACCACTCAGATGCTTTTAAAAAGGGAGTTTGGACTAAGCTGACAAAGATAAGGCCAATGAACCTCAGTGGATTCAACCCTCCACTGCAAAAAAACAGAACTAAATCTCAACTAGACATTTACTTTATTCGCTCGTAAAGCCTTCTGCTCCGAGCAAATAATCTGTCAACTGAGCATGTGATGAAAACAAGACTGTGAGGTTCATGAGAACTAACTGCAAGGTAGTTAATCTGTGAGAAATAAATACTTTGTGCTACATCTTTGGTAAAATTAAGGATATTGTGCTCACTAAACTTTTTATTTGTTCTCCAGGATGTCTCTCAGCACAAAAACTCTGCTGCCTCGTATAACTTGAATTTAAGTAAAAATTCACCTCAAATAATATGTGTAAAAAGCCACAATGGCTAAATGTAAACTGCGCATATGTGAAAATTAAAGAGGGCCAGCTCACCTTTCTACTGTGGCTGCAGCTTCCTCCAGCTGGGTAAGTAGGAACGGATAGAGAGCTGGAAAACGAGTGAAAAACTCCCGACCAGTCATCCTGTGAACAAAGGTAGCAAGAAAGAGACATTAGTCATTATGCTACTAAAACTGACCATCAGAGAGGAGAACTGATTTTGAGACATAAGAGACTAGTTCAATCTTTAAGTTGATAAGTTCATGACAAGATTTTTTTTTACTTTTTGCTGGCAGCTTTCTCAGGATGTGCTTTCTACTAAATGCTAATGCCAGAGTGATAACATGCTTACTATAGAAGCATCACATAAACCCACTTAATATGATAACAGTTGCTGTTTTTCACATTTCCAACACATAATATGGCTGATGGGAAACCCCATTTGTTTAGATTTGATGGTGTACAATTACATTCACTTTATCAGGTCCACCTGTTCCAGCTGCTTCTTCCACAAATATCTAATTAGCCAGTCACATGGTGGACACTCAATAGTCGTTTAGACATGGTGAAGACGATTTCAGAAACTGCTGATCTACTGGGATTTTCACATACAACCATCTCTAGGGTTTACAGAGAACAGTCTGAAGAAGAGAAAATATCCAGTGAGCAGCAGTTGTCTGGACCAGAATGTCTTGTTGATATCGGAGGTCAGAGGAGAATGAGCAGACTGGTTGGAGATGATAGAAAGGTAACAGGAAGTCTGATAAGCACTGGTTCCAACCAAGATATACAGAATAGCATCTCTGAACACACAACTCGTCCAAGGCGAGGCAGGGCAAGGTAAATTTATATGTATAAAACATTTCATGTACAAGATATTTCAAAGTGCTTTATATAAAACATTAAAAGCATTACAGCAGGGTGCAAGAAGCAATAACAAGTGCATTAAAAACAGACTTTAAAAGAAATAAAAGAAAATTAAATAAAAACAGAAAGGAAAAGACCTCAATAAAATACATGAAAAGGACAAAATAAAGTGAATTAACAGTTGTTCTGATAAAAGGAAGCAAATAGGAAAGTTTTTAACCCTGATTTAAAACTGCTGAGAGTTTCACCAGACCTGCAGGTTTCTGGGAGTTTGTTCTACATGTGAGGAGCATAAAAACTGATTGTTGCCTTTCCATGTTTAGTTCTGACACTGGGAACAGAAAGTAAACTTGACCCTGATGACCTGAGGGATCTGGATGGTTCATAACAAACCAGAAGATCCTGAATGTATTTTGGTCCTAAGCCATTCAGAACTTTGTAAACTAACAGGAAGCCAGTTTAAAGGTCTGAGGACCAGAGTTATATGATCTACTTTCTTGGTCTTAGTGAGGACTCTAGCAGCAGCGTTCTGGACTAACTGCAGCTGTCTGATGGACTTTGCTGTTTGAAGCTGAGAACTGACTTTTAATGTTTCTTCCTTGGCTCCAAAAGCTATTATTTTAGTTTTGTCTTCATTTAACTGATGGAAGTTCTGGCACATCCAGTAATTAATTTGATCGATGCAGTTGATCAGAGTTTGGATCAGACTGTAGTCTCCTGGTGAGATGGTTATATAGATTTGTGTGTCATCAGCATAACTGTGGTAACATATTTTGTTGTTTTTCATAATTTGAGCGAGTGGCAACATGTAGATGTCCAACCTTGAAGCAGATGGGCTACAGAAGCAGAAGACCACACCGGGTGCCTCCTGTCAGCTAAGAACAGGAAACTGATTCATCCTGCCTTGTATAAATGGTTCAGGCTGCTGGTTGTGTAATGGTGCGGGGGATATTTTCTTGGCACACTTTGGGCCCCTTAGGACCAACATCGCAGTTTAGAAACCAAGGAAAATTACCACTGATAACTGTTCCATGTCTGGTGCTACGCTGGTTTTTAATAGCTGCATGTTTACTCAGAGGAGTCCAGATTGCCAGATCTCAGTCCAGTAGAGCAGCTTTGGGATGTGGTGGAACGGGAGATTCTCATCATGAATGCAGCCGGCAAACCTGCAGCAACTGTGTGATGAGGAATGTTTCCAACACCTTGTTGAATCTATGACACCAAGAATTAAGGCAATTCTGAAGGAAAAAGCGGGTCCGACCTGGTACTGGCAAGGTGGATTGAAAAAAGTGGCTGGTAAGTGTATTATGATATTAAGTTAGATTTTCTTTTAAATAGGACGTTCTTAAAAGAGATAGTGTTTTAATAAAGTTAAACTCCTAAATAGTTTATGTTTTTTGTTGCAATAGGGTGATAGTCAATCTTTTATATTATCTTTTATATTTTTAGTTACTTTTACTCAAATTTTTAGTCTGTTGCATTTTGGACAATTATTGGGTAAAAATGACTCATATTTATGTTTTCATTCAAATAAAATCACGTAAGTAATATATCAACAATATATGAGGAGAAGGAGCTACCAGGCAGGAGGGCCAGAGGAAGATTTATGGTTGTAGTGAAAGAGGACATGAAGCTAGTTTGTCTAAGAGAAGAGCGTGCAGTAGACAAGGTTACAGATGGAGGCAGGTGATTCATTACTTAGACCCTTTAAGAGAACAGCCAAAAAAGTAAATAAGAAGACGACAGAAGAAAATCGAGGAAACTGTTTATACAAAGAGGGAAACAGTTGTTTTGTTTTTTCCTACTTCCCATGTTACTACAGTAAACCCGGAGGTCTAGTCATTACCATTTGGGGGTTTATTTACATGGAAAGAGTGCTAAACAAGCCTGTCAGCTTCAGACTTTGGGGCCCAAGGCCTGGGATTGACTGACCATTAACATCTCAAGTAAAGTGATCTCACCAGCACAAAGAGACAAAAACACAAAGTTACTTTACAAGAAGGTTTCAAATTATTCAAAACAGGAAATAAAGTTAAAATTAGACTAACAACAATAGGAGACTTTAAGTACATTTAAAACAACAAAGACTCAACAAACTCAAAATAATGACAGACTTTAAAAAACCACAAAAAACTTTAATAACCCAAAACAGCTCAAAATTTACCTAAAATAACCAAAGATGAGTCTAAAATAGTGACTAAAGGATTGAAAAAGATGCAAACAGGAAGAAAATGACTACAGAAAGATGTAGAAGATGCGGTGATGATAAAAACAACAAGACACACAACACCTACACCACATATCTTGCCTCTACAGCTTGCAGGAGTTTGTGTGCCATGTACAATGAGGAGAATATGGACATCAATCTTTTTAACTACTGTCACAAGGACTACAGTTACAGAGCGGGTAACCCTCTAGGCAACAGCATTAGTTGTACGAGCCCTCATAAATCGATCCAGTTATAAATGTACGGTTCAAAATGTAAATGTGAAAATAGTGAACTTGAACAAATAACTGCTTGTATATTTCTTAAAGTCTGTAGCTAGATAGAACAGAGATGGTATTCACTACTGCATTTCCACATGCACACACATTTTGTGAGCTTGTAAGAAGTTGTGTCCAAAGTGTCCAAGGCCAAGTCCAAATCCAAAGATTCTACACCTTCGAAGTTACAGAAGCAACTGTGACTGTTGGGACAATCCTTGAATAGCAAAACTCATTTTAACACCCCTTTAAATCGCATTTGGGCTCCCTTTACATACGTTAATTTGTATATCTGTTTTAAACACAGTTAAATGTCACTTTTCATATGCTCCTAAAGGTCCATATGTCCTCAATGCAGAAGACGGATACGCAGACGGATGGACACTGTCTTATCTCCTGCATTGTTTACATGCGTAATTGGTGTGTTTTCAGGGGCCTTGCGGATCCCTCACTTTCAGTGTTAAGCAGTATAGCTAACATGCAGCCAGCAAAAGGAACAAACCAGAGAAGAAGAAGAGGAACATGAGGAAGAAGACGATGACAATGACTACAACTGTAGAGATTTTTTATAGAGAGGTTTTGAAGAGAGGCTGTGTGAATGTGTTAGGCGGTTGCAAACAACTTTATAGCAGTGCATTACCGCCACCAATCGCTGTCCGAAATCAACGTCAAAATACGTATGACTTGAAACGGATGCACCTATTACGTACGTAAGAGAGCAAAAACGGGCCTTAAAGGCAAAATAAGTAGCATGTACACCTAGTGTTTCAAATCAGAACTGCAGTCAAAAGAGATAAACTCGGGGGGGGTGGGGGGGGGGGGGGGGGGGGGGGGGGGGGAGGGGGGGGGGGGGGGGGGGGGGGGG
>JBAMHW010000018.1:5352602-5367790 GCA_037177495.1 Rhadinocentrus ornatus
GTTTTAAAGAAGAAAGGCAGGTAAAAAAGAGAAAATCAGGGAGAATACCCCCCCCCCCCCCCCCCCCCCCAGCATAAAACCAAAAGCTGCATCAACCAACAAATGCCACGCAGCAGCTGTTTTCCCTTAGTCTCACTTAATAAATTAATTTGATAGTTATTTCATAAGTTTATAAGGACAACCAAACTATTCACTTGGCCAGAACATCATTACTGCTGCTCTTTTGCCGACATAAAATACCAAACGCTGCGCTGTTGTTTGGCAACCTTGGGGAGTCGCATATGATTGATTAAGGAACCAGGAAGTAGTAACGAGCTACACAGTGATTCGAAGTTGTTCTGTCACGTAACTCTTATTTTGAAAGGAGAACATTGATGTAGAGAGACAGATTGTTTATAGGGAAGCTTCCCTATTATCCCTCGCAACAAATAAGAACATTTAAAATTATTTTTACAGAAAAAAATCTTATTTAGCCTTTAAGCGTTCTTTATGTCGGCATGGTTGTTAGACAAAACATCCACTAGAGGGCAGTGCAGAGTTCAGAGTTCACTTCTGAGTTCTTATGTCCGTTTCAGACAACAGTAAACATGGCGACAGTGAAGAAGATAATTAAATCCATCATCGCTTTTTCATATTTTTTGTTTCTTTATGAAAACAGAAAGAGTTGCGATGGACTGGTGACCTGTAACGCAGATAATGAATGAATAATAAATAGAATAAAATAAAATACGCAGGAAAGGACGCAGATGGTAGAGAATATTCTTACTTTTAAACCTGGCATTTGCAAATTCAACCTGCTCCACTAAAAGCAACAGCAATGGTATCATTGATGGTACATAAGGCCCCTGAAACAAACATCTTGTGTCTTGTCTTCAAAAATTTTCATCAATTTTACCGCTGTTGATCCTCTAACGTCATTTCTAGTCAAATCGGCCCCGACACCACCCATAGTAGTGACTTGCATCTTGCAGTTTGTGGATGGAAAGCATTTATTCCTGAGGATGTGCACAAACAATGCTTTAAAACAAAAACAAAGTACTTGTGTATTTAACAGCTGCAATAATCACACGTACTAACAATTAAAGGAAGTATGTTTTTGGCCCAAGTCTTTATCCATATGGCTATTCCATATAGAGTTATACCAATTACACAGTGAACCTCAAAAACCTATTTATTTTAATGAAAATTGATATTTCAGTGCTGAATTGCAGGTTATGATTAAATGGATATGTACTTGACCATTTTATTAAAGCAACACAAGAAGGAGAGGAGCCCATCAAATGTTGTGATGCTCTGATAAAACTATATAAATGAAGCCTTTTTTTTTAAACATATATTCTGCAAAAATAAACATTTTAATTTGTGTGTATGCACAGATAGGATGCTGTGTTCAACCATCATGTGTGTTTACGCCCATGTTTTCACTCATGCACAAACACAACAGTCAGTAAAATGACAAACTTTATATTTAACACTAGCAGTTTGCTGCAGCAGCCATCATTCAGCCTAAGGACCAGAAAGGTTTTTATTTAACTATGCCTGTCTAAATCAAGGCGTCCCTAAAGGGAAGGGGTTTGGCTTGATAAACACTCGATCACAAGACAGGAGGGATACTGCAACACACTGTGCTTCAGACACAACTGACCCCAATAGTGTAGTAGAGTGAAAACACACACATTGTTAGACCTGGTTCAAGTTAGCAAGCAGAGCTGTCATAGTAGGAAACTGAGGGAGAGTCTGAAACCCCCTTCAACCTATGTACAGTATGACTCAAAGGAGAAGTAAGTGTGCAGGATAATTGCATATGAACACTGCATATGAAAGCATGTGAGATGCGTGTTTAATAAATGCATGTGCAAATGGACATGTGTGTCCATGTATGTGCGCATGCACTACCCTTCCTTCTCTGATTTTCCTAATGAGAGTCTCTCCCACTGACAAGTCAGTGCTGCCTGGAGGACAAAGGTTAGAGGCTGTCGGAGTGGATTAGATGGGGTAAGAGGGACGAGGGTCACAGAGCAGAGAGGACGAGGTGGAAGTAAAAAAAACTTGGCTAACTCAGATATGTTAAAAACAGTCTCTACAAGCAAATAACGCAAAAAGTGTTTTAAAAGCTAAAATGCTTGAAGGAATAATATCCACTCAGTGCTGTCTTAATTCAACACAATGCTGAAAAGTTGTACTACAATTGATTTAGTGATGCTAAAATAGTCATTTTGATAGCTATTCATTAAATTATATTAGAAATATTAAAAATATGTACCTGTCAGTGTCGGACTTTGCTCGAGTGTTTTACTGAATGCCAGGATAAGATTACAAGTGTACCCGACAGTGGTGATTAAAGCCAAATTCCCTTCCACAGTGAACTTCAGCATAAAAGTATTCCCTACTCCAAGAAATGCTGGCTTCGAGAATTTCTTTGCAAAATTCCTCTATGCAGAACACACTGCAAAATTAGCAATAATGTCAAGTTAGCAAAACAAATGTTAGCTTAGCTTGCTAATAGGCTAGTTTCATCATAGACATTGAACGCCTCAGCCCAATGCTGCAATGTGTCAACTTGTCTGCCATATGGTTCGAAAGCGAGACAGCTCATTAACGCAAGTGGACGATTCTTGTGTTGAAACTGGGTTCAATGTTAAACTTTTGTCAATTTTCCAGTATTTTATTCAAATTTAAGGTAAAAAGAAATAAAACTGAAGCTGTAACGTCACTTAATTGTTAATGCTCGCCTGACAATCAATAAAGGGTTTATTGGGCTCACATTAAGTTGAATACGTAATGGGTGGGAGAAATTATTGTAAAAGGGAGATAAAAAAATAAAAACAACAGGCATTAGTTAAAAGTAGATCGGGTTGATTTCTTTCAGGTAAAATATAACTATCATAACTAGGCTTTAATCCTCTGCTTTTAAAAGTAGTAGTAGATAGAAAGTAGTAAAGCTTAATTTGATGTAGATCTATGAACCTAAAAGTAGATTTATTTAATCATTATCAAGAAAAATCCAACAGTTTTAGTGGGCAGGACTGGATACACAGGCAGAAATGATTGACAGACAGTAGCTGAGCTCACATCCCTTCATATGTGTTGGTGGACGTTGTTTTCTATGCCTGCAAGGCGAGGACCTGTCCATCTCCATCTGGAGGGGGGGTTGTGGTTTTTTTTTGTTGTTGTTGTTTTTAACCCTGTCGTGTCCAGCGTCCTAACATACAGAACGGTGGTCTGTGTGCCATATTTTGCCGGACAGATTTGCTCTATCAAGGGAGACATGTTATATAAATGGCTGCTCTTGATGTTTGACATATTTTTATTATTTTTATTATAATCTAATTTTCTTTATTCTTTATATGTCAGTGCTGAAACTTACAGGGAGATAGAGGAAGAGAGAAAAAGAGAAAAGGACAGAATTGAAATGTGGATTTAAAAGTTGTTTAGGCTGCCTAAATCACGTCAGTATTCACAAAAACAACATAAACTACCAGAGTACTACATAATAAATAAGAAAAATAGGATAATAATGATATGAAAAAGTATAACAGTACAGTACCTGTAGAGAGACGTACCAACACACAAACATCATCATCATCTAGTTGGAAGCGGATGGAGAGATGAGCACGTTTGTGAGCATGCGCATGTGAAGTTGAACGTGCATGTGTGACCATGCAACAAGGATGAAATGTGTGCTTGTAGGGGGGCAGTGACCACGCCGCACCCCGAATCATCAGGGGGAGACAGGGGGAGCCCGAGGCCCAAAAAAGCCCGGCAGGTCCACAGAGCACAGGACAGCCAAAGCAGAAAGAGCAGCGGCCCCACTCAGCCCAAAGCAGAGGGGCCCCCTGGCCCCCAGCCCAGGGCGACAGTAAGAAGGCCCAGCGGGCACCAGGCGGGCGCTGTGGCGCGGGCCGCATGGAGAGCAGGCACCCCACAGATCCAAGGGACACCCTCCCCCCCCCGACAGTCCACGTCACCACCCCAGGGGACCAGGGAGCCCAGGGCTGTAGGGTTTTGAAAATGTTCTCGATGTAACTAACCTTTCTATGTCAGAAAAAACAGAACCTGGTTTTACCTGTAGAGGGCGTTATGAGCCATTTTTTTTGACCCACAAAATCCCGGTTTTAAAATAAACTAATAAAATACTAATTTTATCAGAGCTATATGTAGTTTTATTGGCACAATTAAGTAATACTGTGTTGTTTATTGCTCAAAAAATACATTTTTGGGTGCACTACCCCTTTAACTGCCAAAAAGAGTGTTAAAACCATGATAAATTTCCTGTTATGGTACATTTAGAAATAGCTTAAAAAATTTTAAAATGCGATTAACGAGAATCCTCAAGCTATAAATTGCAGCCATATTATAAACAGAGAAGTATAAATCTGCTCACAGGAAATATCACCGCAGTACCACTATAGTATATTAACTCTACAACATATAACAAAACAGTACAGTTTATATTACTGTTCCAAACTGCTGGACCACCAATTTCTTCATATTTAGATTCCAAACAGCCAACCTTTCTTTGTTTTTTCAAGTGATCTTAAACAATAGGTCTTCAAACCTAGAGTTGGGAAATTGTGTTTCCTCCGGTTATACTGCATCAATTTAGATACGGTTTCTTGTTTAATGGTGATTCAAGCAATGTTATAACAGTTCATTTATACAACCTCAATTTCAATGTTGGATTTAGATTCATGATGGAATTTCTTTTTTTTGTTTTTCAGTGTAAAACTGGCACATAAAAACCAAGCAGCCGACCTATTTTCTCACTGCTCTGCAGGAAAGAATTTACAGTAATGCAGCACCACTGCAGCACTAATCTGGACATTTGATACATGTACACGTAGAGTGCAAAGTGAGGAGTTGAGGCAGATTCCAGATAAAACTGGCAGGATTTGGGCTGGAATGCAGTGAGCAATCTTTGCTCTGTCAGCTTTGTTTACAGTTGCATTTATCTCTACAAAGACATCTCATCAACATCAATGTGTGGTCACGGAGCGGAGAGGCCCCATTCTGGGCCTGGTGGGACTATGATCCACAAGCAAACAATGTGTCTGCATACAAGTTACTTTGGAAAATACGCAGCTGAAATTCCCACAGACAGCAAAAAGCTCAGCTTTTCCAAACACACAAATACAAAACACTTTAAATAAACTGGTTTGTGTGAGCAGGAAATATGGTTTATTCTCCAGCTTCAGTAGACAAAGAAGCTACTTAACACACACATACAGTCAAACAGAGTGGACGAGCTGTCACGTTACGTTTTCTGTTGCCAGAGATCACAACCAGAAAATCCTGATAATAACAGAGACCAGATGCAAAAAGACAAACTTATAAAGACAGTTTTATTATCAATGAGATGCAGCTTTCAGACCTACACACGCACAGCTCAGTAATGACTCCACATCAGGTCAATATGACTCACTGACATGACGACTTACATGCAACTTGAGCAGAAGAGAAGAGACCATAAAGACAACAACTCTTACCCATACAACACAAAAAGAAAAACATGTCTTTTAAAAGACATTAAATTATACGCTAGAGTTCAAATGCATATTTTCTTAGCCTTCATTAATTGCTATTATCACAACACAAACACTCCCTCGCATGCACATAAAAACCTCTCTACACTGTAATAATAAGAAAACAAGCAAAGATGAGGAGGAGCTGGGCAGCAGACTAAAAACACAAGGGAAAACAGACAAGATAAACAGGAGCGGCCTCAGCTTGGTTAACAGCGATCAGGAGCCTTCAGTGATGCAGCCAATAAAAATACAACATAAGGAACCAGACTGAGCGCTCTGGAACAGAAAGTGCTGGGAAATTCTACCCTGAACTGAAGTAACAAATCATTTCTTAACTCGGTCTAGGCCTCAGCACAACTATGACATAGTCCTAAGATACAGCCAAACAGAACCTGCACATTAATACGATGTTTACATTAATGTGTACTGTTAGTGCATCAGTTTCAACAGATGAGGGTAAATTATTAATCATGCCCCTCCCACCGATGCTTTCAAAGAAACATACGAAGAAATGTGCCACGAAATAGTCTTTAGCAATGGCAGAAGTTATTACCAATTCCTCTACTATTTAAACCACTACTTTTAAACCAGGGAGCTCTACAAACTACTACGATGATGATGAAGAGATGCTGCTTTGGTAAAACAACTCTGCTATATACGACAGTTGTATAGTTTATTTCTAAAGTAATCAACAAGCTTTTCTTTGTGTTTAGGATGAGAAGTCTCCAAGTGGCCTCATACTGTTAGATGCTAATATTTTGAGACATGCAACACACTGGTCTCTCATTACCCACCATTGACCATTACCATAAGTTGACCAATAACTGGTCAAGCCTAGGGTAAGATATGCAAGACTGTGAACCATGTTGAGCGAAGCGTTTTAGATGCTGCAAACTACCCTGCACTCAAGTTCAACACAACAGACTATAAAACACACGAGGGGAAAACACTTCAAACAAGCCTGCTATCATTTTCATTATCCAGGTTTCCAAACACTGGAGTGGCTGTTTGACAAGGTGCTGGACCTGGTTAGAATTTAGTACTCATCTGAAAACCACAGAAATAATCTACAGTCTTTCAAACAATGTTCAAGAGCAGATCTGATAACCTTCCAACTAAAACACGGATGTTTAAACCTATAAACAGATTCATGTCTCCACATCCTAGCCTCATCTTGGTTGCCTGATGCTTGTAGCTCTCCATACAAACATCTAACTAGTTCCTCTACTCCTCACCTGTGTTGTTATTGTTTGTGGCAGCTGGCAGCCTTTTCTTTGAATGTCTTAAAAGCTTAGTCTCTAAAATTACAAATTAATTTATTTCTGAAACACAACAAAAAGAGATTTTTAAAAGATTATTTTTTGCATCCTGACCTGGTTGGAAAAATCTTTTTCAGATCAGATTGTTCATATATGCATCATCAAAAGCAGACTGTGGTATATGTTTGTAAGAAATATAACTCTTTCTGATGCAAGTTAAATTCGTAATGATGTGATAATCTAAGGAAGTGTTTCTCAAATGGGGGTACATGTACCTCTAGTGTTCTTGGATTAAATCCAGCAGGTCTGTGTTATATATTTTGTATCTTTCCTAGTTAATAGATCTATATTTAGTTTGTTTATGAGGCAAGTCATTTCAGCTGGTCAGGATTACTACACAGATGTGGAAAAGTACACATATGTACATTTAAATGATCTTTTTAGAGCTTTAAAAGTTCCTCTAATAATAATGTGAAATGCTGTATTTTTCATGTTCAGACACCTGGTATAAAAATTCTGTGATGTAGATCTGTTTTGATCTGTAAGTTATATTAATAAAAATAAGTTCAAATATAAAATTAAAATATTGTATACAAAATATAATATGAAATATTTAATATGGATATGAAGTTAATTTTTAAAATATATGCAATTGATTAATTTATAAAGTTTAAAATAAAAACTTTTAAATAAATTTGAGTATATTTTTTATGTTACATCGAAAATTTTTTGATATAGAAAATATATATTAAAATATAATAAATAAAAGAAAAATATGTAAAAATAAAATAAATATATAAATAAATAATAACCTTAACACTACTGCCTAACCATTGTAAGTCGCTTTGGATAAAAGCGTCAGCTAAATGACTGTAATGTTAATGTAATGTTTTCTGACTGTTGATTGGAGTGCTGTGGAAAGTTGCATCAAGTGGCTGAAAGGAGCTCAGAGCAGACTGGAAAACTGTAGTTTAGTCTAGATGATGTTTCAACAGCACCCCCTGGTGGTGTGAGGTTAATATTGTCATTCATGTCAGCTTCCTTGTTTTTTTTGTTTTTTTTTATAGCTTTAACGTTTTATTTTTGATTGGTTTACTATTTCTGTGATATAAAATATAGATTAATTGTGTCTCATGTTTAAAAATCTTTGCCAGAATGGGTCATTACAGCCATGTACAAAACAAGCATTACTTCATGCTGACTTGCACACCCGGCAAGTGGATAAGTGGATTCACTTGACTGATTAATCTTTATTTTAAAGTGAAGTTTTTCACACATTAGGGATTTTTTGGACCCTATGTCCAATGATGCTTGAAGGACTTTAAGCTTAAAATGGGTAGAGGAGGATAAGAGAGGAAGAGGCAGTAGACCTGTTCTTTTTCGAGTGTTCGTCTTTGCCTTTCTTCACTCCAAAGATCCTGGTGATAAGAGTGCTGAAGAGAAGAGTGGAGGAGTTCCTGACCTGGAAAACAAAGAGGAAAAAAAGAAGAGGTAAAGAAGTTTAATCATCTTAATCCTAGTTACAAAGAGGCTGTAAATTAAGCAAAAAGCAAGACTCACTGCCCACACAGGGGAGGTGAAGCCCAGCACAGCAGCCTGCAAGCCATCTGAAACAAAAGGAATAATGTTTTCCCCCAAACGAGTGTCCCTGTAGAGAGCCCGGAGGATATTCAGAGCGTGGACCTGTAAATAAAGGAGCAGATTCGCATAGAAAAATCTAAAAGCCAGCAGGAAATGTCAGATTTCTCAGTATAATTTGTGAATGAAGTGAACAAACCTGAGGTACGGTGGAGCCGTCAGTGTTCCTGTCAGCAGTCGGCATGGCCAAAGAAATCAGCTCTCTCATGGTCATCTTCAACAGGCTGCAGCTGGAGGACTTAGGCTCAGAAGAGAGCAGAGCCTGTGGACGAGCGAAAGGAAAGTAGAGCCTTGTCAAAAAGCCTGCTGATGACATTTCCTGCCTTATTAATGCTTTTACTGATAGTCTGCAAAAACAGGCATGAAAAAACTTTAAAACATAAATTTCAAGAACTGAGACACACCGTTTAACGCAGCGTTACACAAGTTTCATTATTCATCCTCATCCCAAGAGTGGAAAACTCAGTTACTTTTCCAGTTGAGGAGAATCAAACTTAGTTATCAGCCCCAGAATACAAGCATGAATCATATGTGTACTTTTCATAGTTCAAAAAGTAAAACAGTAAGTAGTAGCTCAAAATGGGACCAATGCTCCACTGCTGTACATCTACCTGTTGGTAAGGTACAGAGTCAGAATCCAGGCATTAAAGTCGACATAGCAGACTTAGGCTACATTCACGCAGCAGGCAAAATGGCCCAAATCTGACTTTTGTTATTAGTCTGAACAGCACAAATCTTTTTTTTTTCTATTCAAACTCATGCCTGTTTCATATGTGCTCTTAAATCTGATAAATATGATGTTTTGCCATCATATGATCTCAGTCTGAACAGTCATGTCATTTCATTAGACTTTTCATCACTGAATTGAGACAGATGCACTGTAAGAGGCAGGACATGGTGAGTTCAAAGGTTTTTTTCATCAATATAGCACGTCATACTACATAATGTCACATCTTCTCTGTGCATGCAGGTCTCCTTAGGGCTGTGGACTGTTTGTGTATGATGGAGACTGCATTTAAATTATAGTATAAAGAATCACGTAATAAAAAATAAATAAATAAACTTTGGGGAACAAAAAAATCAAAATTGAGACCTGCAGTGTGAACATAGTCTTAAGTCTTATTTATGTTCACTTCATGTACATAAAAAGGTACATCCATGTCAAACTTTGTCCAATATCACATCCCACGTTACACTGTGCATCCTTTACGTTGGCACTGTTGTTAGGCAACACATCCACTAGAGGGCAGAGCAGAGTTCAGAGTTCACTTCTGACTTCTTACATCAGTTTCAGACAATAGCAAACACGGTGACGAGGGAGGAGATCATAATAATGTGCATTCTCAGAAAACACAGTGGTCTGTGCGGCCAGTAATTGTGCGTTCCAGTTATGTTTGGAATTCGTTTTCCGAAGGCATTTTTGCTTATTTTGCTGAATGCAGAGCTCAAAGTTTGGCTATTTTGGAGGCGTCCATTTTTTCTGAGTTTGCAATTACCTGGTATGGAAATTACCTTTTCTCCGGCGCTCAGAACTACGAGAGAACTGAAACAAAATGAATACGTTGCAGCTTCTTCTTCTTTGTTCCTTTTACTAGTCAAATGTCAGCTATGCTGCTCAACACTGCCCCTTTAATTTATTGTATTTGCTACGTCTGGGTACACAACCTCAGGCTTTCTGAAAACTGACTGAAATACAGAAGTAAAGGACAGAAGATGGATAGAAGTCTCCATCCACATCCATATGCGTATTTAAGGTAAAGCATAAATGAGGTATTAGATAGAGCTGGACTGGCGCCCATGAGTACGAGCAGCTGGACACACAGGACTCCGGGCTGGCAGTTCTGCATACCCCCCATTAATCCAGAGCTGTTGCATCTGTTAGGTTGCAGCAAGGATGCCACAGATGCACACTCACTCACTCTGGTTCTCATGCTGAAACTGCTGGAGAAGTCATTACCCAAGGAGGTCGATTACAAGAGTTTAAAAAGAGAACTCATCAGACAACCATTAGACCAGTGGACATCTTGATTCTGCTCTGATGAATCTGGACGTGGACTCATCAGTTTTTTGCTACAGTCTCTCAGTGAAACAGTAAAGGTGGTCACATGATGATGCACGACACACAAGGGAATCTTGTTGATCAATAACAACTTCAGCAGCAACACACCATCCAATCCAGTTGGAGTTTTTTATTGGGATACTTTTCAGAAGTCTATAAACACACAGAAACGTGAGGCTTTGGGATGAGCTGGGTGACAGCTTGTACAAAAGCCGCCAACAGGTGGTCTGCATTTGTGGGAACGAAATGTACTGACTTGCTACAGCTTCACTATAATAACTTAAAAAAGACATCTTCTACGTTGCATAAGTCTGCCTGAAATGAAACACTAACTGAATGACATCATTTGTATGTGCCGATGTGGGAGTAGGAAATGTGGGAGCTGCTGCACAAGTTATCTTACAGTGGGAGCTGATGGGAGCCAGCTGTGTCAGGCCTGGGTTATGGTTAAGAATTAAGCCTTGAAGGAAGGGATGAGAGATCGGGGGTGGAGGAGGAGGTGGAAGAACAGAGGGTATTTTTTGGTTCCAGTGAACCAGTCCAGACCAGCATGAGCCCAGCTCAGAAGCCAGCCTTCCCGGGTCTGACTCTGCCTCTCTATGTGAAGGAATGCAGCCCGGAGCTCTGCCAAGGTGTCGATTTCTGCATCTCTGCAGACTTCCCCTGCCTCTTCCACTATTATCTTATCTTCTCTCCCTTTATCCTCAACTTCAGACACCAGTTGTTGTTTTTATCATGTTCTGTTCTCTCTGGCAACTCACCTGTTTTCCCATCCACCATAAAGCAGGGCTGCTCACTGATAATTACCTTAAAATCCAATAAACAGGACTTCAAAGCCATTAAAACACATCTCTGGAAGTAAAAAAAAAAGGCTTTAAAAAAGCTGGAATTGAATTTAAAATCAAATCTATGGCATATTATTTCTTTTTAGGACAGTCTGGCATGCAAACATTTAAAGAAGACAAGAATGAGTGATGTCAGCGGTGCAGTCTTGTTCCCAAAACCACAAGAAAGAGCAAACCAGCTCTGAAATTACTACTATGATAAAACATGAACTCTGTCATGTCTAGTTTCAATATCAGTAATCAGAGGATGTGGAGGGGCGAGCTGTGGCTGAATTATACACTGAGTCAGAGATTACAACACATTGTTAAAGGTAAGTGGTGCTAGTGGAATAAAAGGGGGCAAACAAAGGACAGCGTGGGTTTTTTGTCCAAGTTAGTGATTCAGTCAGAAAATACATGTTATTTAGCATTAACATGTGCCATCACCATCTTTAGCAACTTGTAGTAATCTACAAAAAATTATGAAAATGATGCAAACTGAAGAAGCATCTTCAAAGCAAAGCATCAGATATCCACTAAAGAACAAGTGAGCCGTTGTGACCAGAACTTCACCACGCACGCTCAAGAGACTGACTCAAAGGAATGTGGCTTTCACTGATGAGTCTGCACCTTGTGGGCTTTGAAGTGTTTTAAATGTAAACAGGACGCTTTTAACAACACTTGAAATCAACAGCGCGACTCCAAAATCAGGGCTGAAACATTACAAGCACTCTTTTGATACTTTTTCTGGGTCCGTTTGTTATGTTTTCATGTTGAGAAGCATGCTTGTGCACCTGAATGTAGAAGGGGATTCCTGCACTGCGTCGTGTGGCACACAGCTTCGACGACGGGTCGCTGGATTTGACCTCTTCCAGGACCTCAGACAGCCAATGAGCAGGAAGCAGCTGCAGGGCTCGACTCCCACTCCTTGCACACACAAAAACATTACATAATCATAACTTTATCAATTGACATAAAAAAAATATAAATTTACAAAATTATAAATTCACAAATACACAAAAGTTTGACAATAAAAGACAGATTTTTATGTGTGACTTATTGAGATGTACATTTGTATTTACTCCTAAATGAATTATTCATGCTGCTTAGAGAAGTCACACTGTTGCTCAACAAGCTGTTCCATCACCAGATGGCTTTCACTGATGGTTTCCATTAAACGTGCTAGAAAATAATACTTCGCGTCTGATGAAAACTGAACAACAACATAATGTTCTCGGTTAGCTTCTAAATACTATTGAGTCAGAGGATCCAGAGTGCGTGGGCTTCAAGCTAAATGAAAATTTCTCACTGAACAAACCATCTGTTGAACAGGGATATTTCCATCTTGATTCAGCCAATCGCCAGATGTGCTACATGATGCGTTTAAAAGCTTGCAAGTTTTAGCTGTTTAGGGCTACATCACTTCAACAAACATTCAGGCTTTAAACACAAACTCAAAACAAGAGTGAACACCACCAAGAGAATATTGCAGAGGACTTTGGCACATTTTTGGGGAGGCACTATCCACATCTTCACCTGCATTGCTCGTTCCACAGAAGTACAATCCTTACAAGTTATACCTCATAAAGGTGACTAATTAGGCTTCCCAACGATCTACAATACAACATGAATTTGTATTATCAAAGGGGAGAAATAACTGACCAAACAAAAATGTCCTAGCGTTTAGTGCTATGGCTTTATAAACCGGTTACCTTGGCAACGTGTCACAATAAGAGAAGTTAAATAGTCCACTCAGCCGCTTCTTGTGATGGTAAAAAACAACAATAACGTATTAAAAGTTGATTGAATATTTATTTCTCTTGTAAGTGACCATGGCATAATCGGGATATTGCCCTTCATGGTGGCCATAATCATAAATAATGGACTATGAGGAAGCAACCGTCCAACACGAAGCGGAGGATGGTTCATGCCTCCGCGTTATTCATTAATTAATGATGCGGGACACCTCGTCGGGCAATATCCCTTATATACATTTATGTGTGTGTGTGTATGTGTGTGTGTGTGTAATACAAATAAGAATGAACAGAACATATTAAAAGTGTCAATATTTGGCAGAAATCTTTAAGCTAGCTGCTAGCTAGGAAATAGTTACCTACCTAGTTAGCAGCTAGGCATAAAAACTTAAACATGTTCTCAAACACACACACACACACATCTGTTAAATTCATTAACTTTATAAGTATTCAATGAAATCACTTTTGTTTACAAGTATTTGTTTGTAATTATGCTTGTAAACTGTTGTGCTAATTCTTACAATGCTGCTGTAGCCAACGCACTGAAACCAATTCAGCAAGGATCTTTGTGTATGATGTGAGAACTAGCATAAATTATAAATACTGAAACAAACTAGCCAATTAATTAATAATAAATGTTTGAAAATGTTTGCTAAATTCAATGCATAAATAGTTTAAATATCTGAAAGCAACATAGGAGCATGGAAATAGCACAGTGGTGTTAAAAAAGATGCTAGCAGGGACTAACAAAGTAATAATGAATATATTTAATATTTGAAAATATGAGGACAAAGACAGTATACATATTAAAAAGCAATGAATAAATGTTAAAACATAGATATAATGGTTGATATTCCAAAAGCTAAAAGCTAAAGATCTTTATTCTGTTATGATTTTATCTGGCAGCACGGTGGGAACATGTCTGACAAAACAAGTTGGGAAGGACTGCTGTAAACTGTTGCAGATATAAATGCACATGTCTGACCGGGGAATTCAGTCAAAGAGATACAAAAAAAGAGAAAGTGAAGACAAATGGGAAGAGTGAAAGGAGGAGAAAATTGGGAAAAAAGAAGACAGGGACAAAAAGACACAGTGGTAGGGGGTGCAAACACAGTAGAGCACACCAAAGTCAGATCCTGAGGCAGGGCATCAAAAGGCTGCGGTTAAGCACCCCGCAATCAACACCCTATAACCCAGCACACGGTCTGCATACCATCCACACACTGCTCTTCCCCTCCTGAAAACACACACATCAGTGAAGAACGCACTCCCAGCTCTCCTACATGCAACCACTAGAATGTTGTTCTCGTTACACAACCCAGTGAGAGGCTGGTTTCTGCACAAGAACAAAACAAGGGAGTTTTGTTTTAACCGCTCAGCACTGGGTGGTTCAAAGTCGACAGTGCTGCAATGGTTTTGTGGTTCGTCACCTGCCGCAGGGCCGTGGAACTTTTTCCACAGCCAGCCACTGAGGAACACGGAAAAGTACAAGGAAAGGATTCTTTCATGTCATTCAATATTAAAAGTTTTGTTGTTTTCTTTATATTAGAAGGAGTATTTGTCTGGCACTATTCACTGGGAAACTTAAACTTTAAATTAAAAATACTTGGCTATAACTTGTGTCTATTTCTATTGAGAAATTATTACACTAGTAGGCCAGGTCCTACTCGTGAAATAATATGAAAAATTGTGAAAAATCAACTGCCCTGCCTCTCACTTGTTAGACAGACAGATTCAAATTAAAAAGGCTGGTGTGAAAGGACTCTAAGGTAATACTGGCTAGATCAGGGGTGGGCAAATTTGTTCCTAGGAAGTCGCAATCCTGCAAGGTTTCCTACTCTAACACACTTAAACTGTGAGTTTATATGGATTTAGTCACTACAAAAGCCTGTGCTGAGTAATATATCAGACAACTGCACTTTGGAAATGTAGAAAAGTAGTCTTTTTCTTTGTTTTCCTGTATATTACTGAAAAATTAAACCTCCAAAATCCCCCAATAACAGTTTCAGTTCAGATTTAACCAGACTGAATCAGACCGGCTGCTTTCCCAGCCAGTCAGTCAGTCAGTCATTATCTGTACCGCTTGTTCCCATTAGGGGTCGCGGGGTGAGCTGGAGCCTATCCCAGCA
>JBAMHW010000018.1:5368268-5386719 GCA_037177495.1 Rhadinocentrus ornatus
TGGAGCCTATCCCAGCAGTGTTTCAGGTGAAAGGCAGGGTACACCCTGGACAGGTCACCAGTCCATCGCAGTGCTTTCCCAGCATTCATTCTTAATGATATGGCATTAAAATATCTTGACACTGACGAGAGATCATTATGACAATTTTCTTCATTAAGTCAGAAAGAAAAAGAAGAATTAAAAGTTTCTTTATTAAAGTCATATATTTAGATTTATAAGAAAACATCAACTTAAGTTTTTTTGCTCTTGTGCGTATCTGTTGGCCGTCCAGATGCCACCAGATAATCAATTATCCATTCTTGATGTAATTATGGCATACTGAGAGGACTTATCTGGTTTGCTAATTACAAGCCTGACTTACACTCAGTGTGACGACAGAGGCTCTGATGCTCATAGTCGTTCAGCAGTATTGACTTTCAGCCCCTTTGAATGAAACACACACACACCTGCACAGCATTTCGGTGAGGCGTACAAAGCCCACATAAGCCAGTTCAAAGGCGCCACGATGACGGGACTGCAGGAGCTGCTGACGGAAGTACAGGCCAACCCCCTCCACCTGTAACAGAGACAGAGAGAGAATCAGCAACCTGACAAGAGCAGCCATGCTTTCAATTCAATGTGTGTGTGTGTGTTACTTTTGCCTGCTGCATTACAATTCAATAGAAATAGATGTGACCTGTTTCAAAATGATCAAAATGACCTTATCCTATAAAAATCCATCACAAATGACCACAGCTACTGCTGTTGTCAGACCCACAGCAGAATGAATAACATGCCATTAAGTACTGTATGTAAGCTAGCAGTATAAAAAAAAAAAAAAAGGTGACATGTCTAACTAAAATCGATTATAAAATCTAGCCACATAACATGGATGTTAGTCAACTTATTACCAACAGGTGCACCTCACAGGGAGCCTTCCTAACATTACCCAGAGCTCAAATTTCAAGGGATTTGAAATAGGCATCGCCCCCATTCATCATCTGATCCCTTATTAAAAGCATTTTAGGTACATTTCGACTGACAGGACAGGACCTAAAAGATTATTTAAGCAAGGGGTCCACCTTGGTATGGGACAGGATGCTTTCTTTTGCATTTCCACTAGCAATAACCGGTAAGGGCGCCAGAATATCCGAGCCATCCCACATTGTTTTAACGCTTCCGTTGGGGGTCGCAATCTTACCAATCTGGCTCTAAAAGTTGGAGCTAGACACACAGCAATTCATTGATTGGTCAAAAGAATCAGAACTCCTCGGCAATAACAACAAAGCAGGTAAACAAATAAAAAATAAATATACAGTAGGTGTGAGTGTGTGTGTGTGTGTGTGAATGGTTGTTTGTCTCCATCTGTGTTGGCCGTGTGATGGACAGGTGACCTGTCCAGGGTGTACCCTGCCTCTCACCTGTTAAATGCTGGGATAGGCTCCAGCTTACCTGCGACCCGTAATGGACTAAGCAGTAGATAATGAATGAATGTGTGCAGTAGATTTTTAATAGTAGAGTCTTTTTATTGATGTGAAGCTCGACTCCATGGATGATTGACATGGTCCAGACATTTTTTTGGGATCATCGTGAAGAAGGAAATACAGAGGAACTCTATGGCGCCATATGCAACAAGAAAGTGCTTCAGCTGATTACCCAGTAGATGGTTGCCATGGGTTACGGATGTCGGAGCAGACAAATCTATCACTGTAAACCATACCTACTATGTAAGACTACGGTTGGCTGTAGAAACACAACAGAGATCAGGGTTTACCGAACCAAACCGTACCAGACCATCCCGGGCTGGACGCCTTGGTGGAAACGGGGTTTTGGTCTATTAAAGTCATCCATCTTCACTGGAACATTGAAACAGTCAAATCATCTGCATAAACTATAGGTTTACTATTAAAGATGTGACATTTGTGGCTTAGTATACAGACTCTAACACTTCATTGTAGATTTAGGCTACTTAGTTCTTATCACCATCTCTTTATATCCCATATTTTACCAGCTAGTGTGAGATTAAATGTGAGATGACTCTTACTGAAAGGTAAACAGCTGAAAAACCCAACTAATGGGAAATGTCCATCTCTGTGAGCCTCACCTTGAAGAATGTTATTTTTTAGGTGTGAAACTACATGTAGCCCCCATGCACATGATGCTGGTGCAAATGCTGGTGTAGCGACAGGTCCTGTACAAATTGAGATAAGCGTGCACATGTAGACACTTTGGGCTGAAACGTGGGTAAACAAGGATCACGGGAGGACATTTTCACAAAGTGCAGACCTACAAACATCGCCGTGGTGTAAATAAGAACTTACAGGTGAAGTGCAGAAGGCTTTTAGTGTATAAAGAGTGTAAATAAATCCATCCCAGAAATACTTTTTAGTGCTTATATCAGTCTGTTTTTCCTGCTTTTTAAACGTCTGTAGCACCCGCCTGATGGTGGGAGAACAAACAGCTCATGTTCTTGGTGGGATTTGTTCTTTTTAACCTGTCTTGTCCAGCATCTTAGCAAGCCGAATGGTAGTCTGGTTGCTGTGTTTTGCCGAACAAATTTGCCCTGCCAAGGGGAGGTTAATGGATATAAAGCTCCTCTTGACACTCTGATTCATTTATTTATTTTCCTGTTATTTATTTACTTTGAAATGTGGAGCCTACGTAATCTTGCTAGACCTGACCTGGGATTTGTTCTTTACAATACTTCTGGACTTGTTGAGAAGCCGTGTGCTGGATGTGTCCCTTAAGAAAAGTGCAACCTCTGTTGGGCCTTTTTAACTACTGTTCTGTCTGAAAATCCAACAGTTCTGTGAAAATTATGTCCTGCTGTGCTTAAAAAACAAGTCACAACTGCAGCTTCATTAACTTCCAATTATAAAAGACGTGGAGTCGAAGCATCTGTCCAGTGTGAGAAGATATTTGTTTATAATATTTCCACACTTTGATACATTTTTTTTCTCTTGCTTTAATATTTAGGGGAGAGGAAAGCTGACAATAGTCAAAAAATTACCTTCTGCTAAACTAAAAAGGGGAAAAAAATCAATAAAAATAACAAAAAGTTGTGTCCTCTGTCCACACTTCTCTTCCAAGGGCATATCTATTTTATGTGAATTTAAAGTCT
This sequence comes from Rhadinocentrus ornatus, assembly GCA_037177495.1. Classification (NCBI taxonomy): domain Eukaryota; kingdom Metazoa; phylum Chordata; class Actinopteri; order Atheriniformes; family Melanotaeniidae; genus Rhadinocentrus; species Rhadinocentrus ornatus. Next base: position 5,371,369 of record JBAMHW010000018.1, read on the forward strand.
AGTCCAACTGATTAAGTCCTGTCGTTCATTTTCACTTCTAAAAAATTTGTAAACTAGGTCAAAATTGAAATGTGAACTCTGAATGTAAACTATTCTTTTTAATCTGTTGGAACTTTGAACTAGTTCATCAGAAGCATGAACTTGCACAACACTGCTAACCCCAACCCACTGGTGGAAACAGGTTTTTAAGCTAAGGGATGAATAGCTATGCTTTTTTTTCCCTACAGGCAAAAACAGGAAAGAGTCCGACAATATCCAATCCAACCCGTCACAATCTGACCGATCTGACCCCGAGAAGAACACAAACTGCTGGATGTCCACCATTCCCCTCCTCTGTTATTGTGTCTTCTTTGTTATAATTTAGGGAAGATGTTGCGTCATGATGACATCACACTATCATGCAACTGGACCCTTTTTGCTTGACACCATTGCTTTCTGGCTGACACACCGCCTAACAGCTAAAGGTACAGTTGGCTATGAAAATGCAACACAGATTAAAGTTTACTGAACCACACCATCCCGTCCCGAGCCGTACCCCTCGGTGGAAACGGGGCTTAAGGGACCAACGAACCATTTTCTTTGAGAAATATCTTAAGAAAAACTTCAGAAAATTCTTAACAAGATTTTGTTCAAAAGTGAAGGAGAGAAGGTTTGATAGCATTATCTATTCACACACAAACACACGCTTAGTTTTTAGCTATGAGCAAGTCAAGCGTGAGAGTGGCATGTCAGTAGCGTGACAAGTGTGCTCAAATAAGGATGCCGAGACATCCGCATAATGGCCACTGTCAGTAAAACCATCCAGTTTGTAATAGTGTTAGCAACATTATTCTTACTACATACACACACATAACTGAGCTCTGTTTCTGTGTGCAGACTGTTGAGCATGTTGCAGGTGAGGCGGCAGGGCGAGGCGGACGCAGAGCTCCAGTTCCCTGTCATTAAGGCTGTGGTATCACCACCACCAGAGAAGCAGCCAGGCCCCGACTTAGTCAGGGGTGGCATGAAGGGCACAGGGAGGGGTGGCATGGGGAGCATAACACACTAAAGGCACAAAAAAAAAAAAATCCAAAACACCCCCTTAAGGGATGTGGGGTTAGACAAAACATCTAAACTTACACAGACACAGACCCGCACATGAACCAGAAATACAGCCGGTAGTGTAAACTGATGTCACTGGGTGAAGGGAGGGTGATGCATGAGGAGGGTTTTCAAGGGAAAAATACAGAGGGATGAAACAAAAAAACATCATGGATGAAAAATGTGTGTAAGAACAGTGAATGCAACAAAGATGTAAGGCTTAGATAGCCTTTCCTTTTATTTCTCAAGTGGCTGGTCAATAAACTTGAGCGACCCTGTGGACCTCTGTGACCAGAGAGCGGACTGGGCAAACCACAGTGGCACCAAGCCCAATGACTTATCACACTGGGCTCCCAGGGTGGACTCCCAGGACAGGGCTGACCTCACCAGAGGTAAAAATGGCAGCGACAGTCACCGTTAGATGGCCCGTGGCTGCCGGGGCCTAGACCACTGTGGTGCTGAGCTGGGCCGAGCCGGGGCCGCGATGTGGGCTATTTAAAGCTTTCCCCTCTGAAGGTTCCCGTCTGTGTAACTGTTTAAAAGGGCCGTGCAAGCTTCCTCTGCCGGGCGGGAGAAGGGTATGGTGTGGACTTTATTTAGACATCAACTTCCTGTTTGCAAACGTGCCTGTTTCCCAGAAAAACTTCCATGTGTGGTGAGAGAAGTTCCCCAAGTCTAATTACATGTATGGCTCAGAGCCGTGACAGTGACTCAAATAGCCAACTGACTGCCGAGGGTTTGACAGCACTCTTATGTTTGGAAGCTACAGGCAGAAATGTGTAGTTATAGTTCTTAAATAGTGAGGTAGTAAAAGGTTGGTTAGTAATAACTCAGATTATTTTATAGCCTCATTCCCACTACACAAAAACAAACGTCTCAACTGCTCTTAGCCTGACCGAGATACAGCATGTTGATCCCAGTCTGAGACCACTGAGGCAAATCTAACATCATTTAGGTCATAAATGCATACCAGCCACAAATGTGTCCATAAATAATACACTACAGGTTAGTATTTCTGTTTTGAAATATGTTCGTTAGTCACGTAACCTTCATTTAATATCACATTGTTAGGACAGTTTTACATGTGACGGCGAAAAAAAAGCACAGGTGGAAATAAAAAGTGACAGATGTGTTTAATTCATTATGACCAGATGTGACTTAATGTGACTTTACCTTCCGAGCCTGAAGCAACACATGTAAACTATTTTTGGGTTTTACGTGTTGATAAAATGTGAAGTCATTTAATTTTACTATAAAAAACACGACTATATCTGGAAAATAGGCTCTTGCACGGCCCATTCACCTTCCTACTATCGTCCTAATTTCCTGTCGACTCTCATCTCATGACAGTGGTTTCCGTCGTCGATGGACTTCATGTGACACTAGTAATTGTGTTTATAAGTTTGATAAAGTCAGACTGCACTACTATTTTTAATTAATTTTTTTTATACTTTATTAATACTAAACTGGAAAATTCTTCTCTGCATTTTAACCTATTCTATTGTTGCTAGGAGCAGTGGGCGGCCAGATTCAGTGCCCGGGGAGCAGTTGGGGGTTGCTCAGGGACCCACAGTGCTTTTTACCTTAGTTGCCAGCATGGGACTTGAACCCAAATTCTCCAGAGCCTCTGTAACCACTAGGCTACCACTGCCCTTAATAAATAAGAGCCAAAAAATATTTGGTAAGAGTAAAGTTAACACCATAACCTGCCTTAACCCTTGTAGGTAATCAGGGACTTTTTTGTCCTTTTGGGTAATTATTTACTGAACTTTTAGCCGCCATTTTTGTTGTGTTGCCCCAAATGATAGGATTTTTTGAAAGAAAGTGTTTCTTTTGAAGAACTTTGATATTCCAATTTTATTCAAAGGTCAACAGGTCACTGGGTACAAATTTACTATCCTTTCGGGTCATCGGAGGACAAAAAAGTCCCCTCCCAGAACTGCTATATTAATAGTAATTTTTAAATAATTAAAAAATTATGAAATGTTTTAATCATCTTCAGGCCTAATAAAAAAATACCAAATATAAAATCATCCAAATAATTTGAGTAAAATTTTGACATAATGTCATAATGACACGGTGCCATTTTCCCATCATAGGCCAATGCTCTAAAAAGCATAATCACAGAATTTCTCAATGGTAAAACCATTATAAAACTCTAATCATTCTCCCTTTCTATGAAACAATTTTAAAACCAGCATCAAATTTCTTAATAAGAACATTTATTTTGCACTTTGCAACATTTAAGCCACAATCAATATTATTTTTTTGTCCTCGATGACCCGAAAGGATAGAAATTTAGTGCTACCTACAAGGGTTAATGTCGACCAGTAGAATTTTAATCTCAGTTTTTATTCATTCATTGTTTGTTGTTTAAGAAGCATTTGAAGTTTTATATGTAATAAACACCTGCAGGATTTTTAATATCTTAAAAGATTTTTAAGTTAAAAGAACAAGAAGATAATATTTAAATGTTTCTGGTACAGAGCACGTCTTCAGACTTTAGACCTTTAAATAAGACAGTGTGAACTACGGGGTCAGTATAGAAAGATGTCCGACAGTGTATTCATACTGTGTTAATAGCTCTGCATGAGTGTGTGTCTTTGCCACAAAGCATGCCCAAGTATTGGCGTGTCTCCTCTTTGTTGCCAGGGCTCCAACTGATCCCGGCCAAGCTATACCAAAAGACAAAAAACTATCAAACTCCAGCTGACTAGCTACCCCGGTGGTCCGTAACACACATGTACACATACACACACCTCAGGAATTAGTCTAGCCAAGTCTTAGACTAATTATAACGAACCCTCCCCCCTAAAAAAAACGATTATAAAAAAGGTTTTATTCTTCTCTGTTGGGTTTCCTGTTGTCCATCTGAGGCAAAGCAAACAGAGATTTATCCAACAATTTCCAAAATGTACAGTAAGAGAAATCCAGACATGCACGGCTTGTACAGTAACTGTGGTCAAAGAAGCTCCAACCAGGTACTGAACATCTGTGCAAGATTAAGTTTGTTTCTAAAGACATGTGACTTGATCATTATGATTTTCAGTAGTGGTTGATAAAACTAATGTTTTATACACTTTAAATAAAAAAACTAGAGTAGCAGGTGGCAAAGCATATTAAAAACCAGAAGCTAAAAAGGCAGCTTATAAACAGCACAAATGTCAAAGTACACCCTCTATGTTTTTTTCCATTTAACTGAAAATACCAGAACACATCATCTCCAAAGACTCAAGAAACAGCAAATATTGCGTAAACTTGTTGACAGAAAAAAATCAGCAGTGAAAAAAAATCAAGAAATGAAAGCATAACTATCCATGTCCATCTGCAGCTGCTCCTGTTGCCATGGCGTCAAGCACCCACAAAAACAAGGAGGATGTCACATGGGATGAAGGCTGAGGACAGCAGGAGGTGTTTAGCTACCACACATTATGGAAGGTGGTGTGTTCTAGCCACACCAACATGTTCCAGACCAACTTTTTTCTTTTTTTCCCTCCGATTTCCCCCCATGCATATCATCTTTGCAGGATTTTGTTCATGTAATCTTGGCCCGACTTAACTTTCCAAACACGATTGGTATCACTCCAGTGACGGTTAACGCTAACAAATGCAACATCTGCGTGCATGGAGCTGATGACGTGAATAAAAAGGCCTGTGGTAACGGCGGAGAGGGCAGGAGTTCAGATATCCTCTTTGTCTCCCTGGTTCACAGCATGAGTTTAAGTCACTGCTTATGTAACAAGAGCAGCTGCCATGGTTACCAGAGACAACATGATAGCTGTGATACCATCATGATCAATGATCTCTTTAGGACACTGTGGTTGTGACATTAATATGGAGTCCTTCTCAGGGTTGACAGATGTTTGGAACAAACAGGCTGGAATCTGCTTCAGGAGGAAGATTAAATAACTGGTAGAAAATTTTAATCATTTGAGGTTCTTAAAAGAAACTTTGATTGTAATGCATCATGCAGCTTCTCTGACCTCTGGAACTGAAACACATCTCTGTTGTAGCTCTGTGGTTAACTTACAGGAACGAGCCAGGACGGTTCTTTATGTTTTATTAGGTTAAGTTCCTAACAAACATTTTTGATGTGGAGTTTTTATATGCGTCACGAACTGCAACTCAAAGACCACTAACAAGGGAACACGTCACACCAGTTCTCACATTTTTACACTAGCGTTCTTAAAGTGTCATCACCTGGTCTTTTCATGTATCCACTGTCCTCTAAGTGTCTTTAAATAAGTTTCTGAAAACTTATTAAACAAAATAAATCCAACTTAGAGCCTGTTCTGACCCTTTGCCCATACCACAAAATGTCTCGTGAGAGTTCATGCAAGCTTTAGACTAATGTTAATAAGGTGCGCGCTGATTGGCCGCAGGGAGGCCAGAGTCGGGAGGGGGGCTGGCCCAGTTCATTCGCAGTGCGTCAGACTCCAAACATTAACAGCTTAGAGACGGCGAGTGAACCTGACCAAGCAGCAGCTTACGGAGTTCAGCCATTTATGTTTGAACCAGGCTCCGAGCCTGAGAGTGAAAATACCGAGAAGTTGGAAGAAGCACGTTTACAACTAAATGTTTACAAAAATTTATGTGCAGACCACTTCACCCCACTTGGCATGACTCAGTGGGTAGAGTGGTCGTCTTGTAGCTCCTCGCCTGGAGAGCTCATGTCGAGGTATCCCGGAGTAAGACACCGAACCCCCCTGATGGGTCGTGGTGAGCGCCTTCTCCTGCCGTCCGTGCGTGAATGTGTGTGTGTATGGGTAAATGCGATGTATAATGTAAAGTGCTTTGGGTAAAAGCGCTATATAAATAGAGACCATTTAAATTTTTTCTCCCATTTTCATTTATTAAGCAGCACCAAAGAAGCGAGAGGAAACCAGAGACTGAGATCAGATGATGTTTAAAAGAGAACAGAAAGAAAAGACAAGGATGATGTATGTCAGGATGAAGGTGTCAGTAAACCACCGACCAATAATGAGCTGAAGAAAACAGCCAAGAGTCTGCCAGTGCTCTTTAAGCCTTATATGTAATTATCTTAAGATGCAATTAGGACTGATATACTGAACATAATTAAAAGATGGTGCAGAAATAAGCAGTGATCGTTGGAGCAGGTTAAAAAACAACGGGACTAATTCAGATTACTGAAAAATAATGTTCACACAACTAGAAAGATGCAGAAAGATGACAAAAAAGTAAAATGTGAAGAAGTTTATAGGAAACACACATTATAGCACAGTTTGCTTCTAACTGCGTTAACTGTCGTAAGTAAACACAGTTTTACTGCTCATGATGCTGCAGCTACAGAAAAAAACCCATTCAGCAAACAGCGCTCCGTTATCCTTCCTGCTTTCTCTCTCAGTGTAAATAAATGGTCAACATGTAAACACAAACACACACCGACACACACACTCTTTACCCCCTACGCAGACAAACACATCCTACGTCTGGCTTCCTTGGTATTATAGACATGCACATGCTGAACCACTCAGACGACTATTCCTGTGTGAGTTTGTCTGTGTGTGTGGGAGTGTGTTGTTTGCAGCGCTTGGTGTTTTTCTGCTGGTGGTGGAAGTGATTTGGAAAGAATGCAGTGGAAAGGGAGGGGCGTCGCAGCCGTTAAACCAGCAGGGTCGCGCCTCAAATGAAAGCACAGTGCTAACAAGAGCGGATGCTAATTCATGAGTCTCCCAGTGTGGGGTCGCACACACCCTCCTCCACACACACACACATCCTTTCACATCATTCCCCTGTACAGCACCATGCATGCACACATAGGGTCAAAGACAATAAAATTTCATAGAAGAAAATGGTTTTGTGTCTCCAAAGAAATATATGCATGTCGATGGAAAAGACCACTAGCCATGTTTCTGCAGTAATAGATGCAGTTTGAAGACCCTCATTTTCATTACTTCCAGCCCTTTTCAGGTGCCATTCATATACCAAAGTCTGCAGAATAGCATCTCTGAACCCACAACACGTGCAAGCTTAAGGAAGATGGGCTACAGCAGCTGAAGACCACACGGGGGCCTCCTGTCAGCTAAGAACAGGAAACCGATTCTACAATCTGCACAGACTCACCAAACCTGGACAATAGAAGATGGAGAAACGTTGCTGGTCTGATGAAGAAGATAAGATCGCTGCTGATCTGAGTGAGCGTATAATTTTCCCACGAATTGATGAAAGGAGCGCGTGTGTGTGTTTATTCCTCCTTCACCAAAAGCAAAACTGATCCGGTTCATTGACAGTTTGGACGGGAGCGAAGAAAGTGACAGTTGCTCTCAAACTGGAAGCCATCACCACCAGTAGCGTGTACAAGTGCATTTATTGTGTGTGATGGGTCTCACCTGTTCCTCTGTTATGAGCCCGATGTGTGTGTGTGCATTTTCATCGGTGTAGTGCAGAGGCAGGCTCTGGCACAGCTGTCCGAGCAGCATGGCCACTTCCTTCATGCTCCTCCAGCAGCATACCAGCACCATCTGAGCCGTCACCCTGTAGCCCTCATCACCTGGATCACACACACACAGAAAAAAAACATAAACACAAAAATCAAGGAGGGAAAAATTAACCACTCAGTGGTTTAATAGCCAATAATCTAAACGAAAAGATATATTTATATTATGTAATAAAGATCCAGTTTTGCACCCAGAAGAAACCACGGGAAGTCCTTAAGTCTCCTGATGGTTCTGCTGTGGATCTTATGCTTCATCTAATTGGTTACACGTGAACATTACAGTGAAACACCAGGTTTTCAGGTTGCAGGAGTTCAGGTCATAATTATAGAAGTTTCCATCATGTAAATACACTACACAAAAAAGTGGAACACCTCCCCCTACAGGATATCACTTGTACTGCAACCCCAAGAAACATTCCTCTCAGGTTCACCTGTGTGTAGGGGCGGAGAGTGTGTGGTCCGAGTGTGATCATCTCCCTGGTTTGTGTCCAGTTCTCTGGCATTGTTGAAGAAGTCGTTGCTGTCTCTGGGCTGAATCTCCTGCAGGATCCTCTGCAGACCAGCTGACGTCTCTGTCCAACCATATCACATTTTTAGCTAAATTTCTAAGTTTCTGGCAGCTTTCAGAAGAGTTGTGGTTATAATCCTGTTTATACTGAATATTACACTTGTTACAAACCAGAGTCACTATCCATGGGGATAAGTCCCTCTGGGGAGGAGCTCTGGACCACAGGAGACACCACATCAGACACCCTGTAGCACACAGTGATCAGCTCCGATACCAGACTTCTCCAACCCTCGGTCTGACTCAAACCTCTGCAACGCACACGTGTGGGCAATATAAGAGAGCAGAAAACTAAAATTCTGATGCCCAAGTCAAATAAAGCAGGCAGGATCTGACTGTACACGCTGGTGCTCACTCTGTGTTTAGACGCTGCAGGACAGCAGTGATGCAGTTCGCTCTGCCGTAGAGAGGAAACGAAGCCGCCGCCTGCAGGAGAGACGACTCTGCCTTCGACACCTCTGACTGCAGACACTGCAGCAAAAACTGAACCACTGAGGACAGAAAAACAACCCTGTAAAGTTCAAGAAACAAACCTTTATCTGATGAGGATTACGTATATGTGTGTGTATTATTACCAGCCAGAGCGTTGAGCTCTAAGATGACAGCCTCAGACGCCCCCGGCGGCGGGGAGGCGAGCTGGAGGTCGAGGCCCCGCTCCTGGCCGCAGTGGATCAGAGCCTGGCTCAGATCTGGCTGGGGAAGCAGCAGATTGAGGAGGTGGGCTGCTGTGATGCTGTCAAAGGGTCTGGTGCTGGTGCTGAGGTCCAGAGCAGCTCGAAGAATAGAGGACTTTCTCTCAGGAACCTGAAACACAATTACAGGTTTTGTATTTTTACAAAAATCTGGAATGCTCACCAGATTTTATAATTTTTTATGTGAGACATCTTTATCAGACTTTAATCCATCCTATAATAGATTATAGATTTCTTTGAGTGGTACTTGGAAAGCTGTGATTGTTGCTGCAGGGAACGTTTAATGTCGACTGAAGACAAAATGGTTTTTTAATGTCACCATTTTACTTATTTGTTACATTTGCTGTAAAGAAAAATGGATCTCAAATATCTTAAATTTAGTTAATTAATAAATAATAACTGTGCAAAACTCTTGATCCAGCCCTTATTCCTTCTTTTCACCACTCAAGCAGCCGTACCGGTCCTCATCAACAGAAACATTTAATACTTTTTCCACTTATTTTCAGCCCACACTTCGTACCAGGCCAAAACTCTTGTTCACGTCTGCCTGATAACTGTGAGCAGTGTCGTCCTTTTTGCGACGTGTCCCAGGATGATTATGATAAAGTGGAAAAAGATGAATCAACTCAACTGAAGGACAAACAAATAAATAAACTGACAAAAACTAAAACTAAAGAGCCGAATGACGGAGATGAGCATCACGTTTACCTGAAGGCCGACAGCTGATGGGGGAAGTTGCTGCAGCAGCACCGTGGCAAGCTGCTTCACTTCCAGGAAATTGCTGGCCACACAGTAGAGGACATTCTGAGCATGTGCGGAGGTCACAACCTCGCCGAGGGAGAAAATGTCAGGCCCTAGGAGACATGGGGAAGATGAAGAGGTAAGAGAGGTGCAGACGTGCAGCAACATACAGGAAGTAACAGGAAGCATAGTGTGGGGTGGCTGCAGTTCAGGAGGAAGAGCAGTCGGTGGATAGATTCCAGGCTTCCCCTGACTCCATGCTGAAGTGTCTTGGGCAAGGCACTGAATCCCAGACCATTTTACCATTTATATGTTGAGACAGATGAACCGCAGCCAGTAGGAGACACACTGCTGGTTCAGGCTCCACAAAGAAACTTTTAAATAACTTGTTTGTACAAATTGTTTTGCCAGCATATGTGGCAGATATAGAAGTGGGGCACGTTTTTCATCATTTGTGAGGAGCAGGTGTACCGGTTGTGAAGGTGAAGAGCTGACCCAGCAGACCCAGCAGGTGGAGGGACATGAGGCACTTTGAGAATGAAGCTCCGGGATGTAAAACCTCCAGCAGCGTCACACACAGCCAGCGCAGGAACTCCTGCAGCAAAACCAACATCCAAACTCAGCCTGTGGTGACCAGTTCATATCATCTGATAACAGAGACTCTGTGTGTGAGCGGTAAACCTTGTACTGATGCAGTGTGTGTTGGTCCCTTTCTCGCTGCTCCTGGATCAGTCTCTTCTGCAGCAGCTGAGTGCTGTCCTTCACTCTGCAGAGTAACTGTGTGCAAGAAGATTAGTTATTAAGATAACTTAGATAAAGTTACTGCCACTGTTTCCTGCTCATGGGCTACTGCCAGAGATTCCAGCAGCGGCCTTACCTTCTTCATCAGGTTGACTGTTTGCTGTCTGACGCCGGGTGATTGGCTGTTTAGATTCGGTGGGACAAAGTGGCGAATCAGATCCTTTTCATCTGAGGTCAGAACCTCGGTGCTGCGGTGGCTTTCGCACACCAAGCCCAGAGCATCCATCCTCACCTGGAGATGATGCCACACAAAGAATGCAAAAAAAATCAAAGTGACATTCTCTCAATAAGAGACAACACATCCAAACAACCAACCATTGCTGCTCATGGATTTGGGAGGGATTAAATCAAAGCAATATCATTTTGTGGTGGGAGAATTTATCATGTTATATCATAAGTAGAGCCAATCTTCTTATGAGTGGACATCCCTGCAGCTTCACTCAAAGATCAGGCTATGCAATGCTCAGAGACACTGTAAATCAATCTCAAGATACATCTCAGACTCTCCAGGCCTCAGTTAGCATGTTAAATGTTTAAGTTGACGACAGTCCAGTTAGAATAAGACTGAACATGTATGCTGTGTTTGGAGGAAATGCAAGTGAAAGTGTCTTCTCTCTAAAAAGAACATGGCAGTACAGCTTAGGATGGGCAGGAAGTATTTAGGAAGTACCTGTATATTTGATTTGTACTCTTTAAAAATATGGAGAAAAAAGTTACAACACTGGAGGTACAAGTTTCTAAATTCATCTTCCTATTCTAGCTCCAGATGTAACAGCACAATGATCCCAAACACACAGCAAATCTACAACAGAATGACTGTAAAGTCAAGGTGTTGCAAAGGTCCCGTCAAAGTTTAGCCTTAACTTAACTAATATAACAGGACTTAAAAATGCAGCGTGTAATAAAATCAAAGCTCAATCTGATATTATCAAAACTGTTTCTACTGGCATCAAATCATTGTGCTAAATTAACTTGTATTTTAATTCTCTTACAATAAGCCATTTAAATCTTCGAGCTGTGGGTCCATATACATATATGTGCCACCACTTTTACTACGGTGTCTCTGGATGGACAAAAACTCTGTGTGTGAAGTGAGAACCCTCTGACCTTTAAAACTGCAGTACCAGCTGTGTTTGATAGGTGCTGGAGCATCGTTTGGGATAAGAAATTATTTACAACGACCAAAACGTAAAAATACGTTAATGTCTGAACTGTGCTTGGTATTTAAAGTCATTGCTATGCCCATCTTCACCACTAGATGTCAGTAATTCTTACATACTGTACCTTTACCAGCCGTGACTGGAAGCAACGTTGTAAAAGCCCAAAGTTCCACCACAACCATGTGAGAAAGTGGTAACATCAGATACAAATCTCTTACTTTAAGTTAGTAATGACAATCTTGTGTTTAGTTGTATATCTGAGTTTTTGTTAATGTCCTAATGTGAAATACCATCAAATCAACAGTGTGTATTTAGTTTTCACTGTGACTGTTGACCTAAAAAATACAGAAAACAAACTCACCTAATCATTGAATTCATAACTGGACTAGGGCTGGGTGGTATGAAACAAATCTTATATCTCAAATTTTTTTTGCTGAATCACGATATACGATATATATCTCGATATATTTTTTTTGTCAAGTAATTAAAGAGACTGTTCTAATTTACAGCCTTCAGTGCTAAATACATTAGCATTAAAACAGCTGACTGAAATTAAAGTACAGAGGTCCCTCGTTTATTGCGGGGGTTACGTTCTAAAAACATCCCGCGATAAATGAAATCCGCGAAATGACGACTTCATTAATTGTTTTAACAATTCAAATGCATGTTAAGGCCTAATTATCCTTCCTTGGAGTGTTTATAGACCTTTCCCAAACTATAATGAACATTTTCAAAATTCTCACACACTATACGATCTCAAAAACCTTCATATATTTAACAACGTGAATTTCTTAATAATTACCCACCCCATAAAATATATTACAGCTTCTCTGCTGGCGCTGCATCCCCACCCTCGTCTGTAATGTCGCTCAATCAAAAAATAAAGCACAGTGGGCTGATTCCCACGGTTATATTTGGACATAGAATGGTTGAAATAGGATTTACATATACTTAAATATGCAGTGCTGCATACAAAAACAATCTGCGAAACAGTGAGACCGCAGAAGATGAACCGCAATATGGCGAGGGACCACTGTACCTTTATATTAAATTAAATGCTCCTAAAACAAAATAAATGAAAAATACTCATCAATGACCATAACAAAAAGACAGCTGTACAAAATGCAAAAATAAAGATGCTTTAACCTCAAAACAAGCTATCTCGATATAAACAATATTCCCTCCTTCCGTATTGCATCTGATAAAGTCTCGATATATTTGAAAATCTCGATATATTGCCTAGCCCTAAACTGGACACAACTCTTATATTTATACTCACATTCACTAACACATGTTTATACAGTCACTGGGTTGCTTAGAAAGTTTAATCACCAAAAGCTGCCTGTAAGAAAAATCATGTATTGTGTATATATGTTTTTTATGTCTTATCTTTAGAGGAAAATACTGAAACCTGAGACTTGTGTAATTCTGAAGTGTTTGATGTTCGAGGGAAGGACTTCATGAACCTTTACATGTCTTGTGATGTGTAAAACAACTCAGTGTGTGTACCACACAGTAAAATTCTACACATTGAGTAATGCTCTGCCTTTCTTGTGTTGAAGGTTTAGCTTTGCGGTGCTTGGTGTTGCGAAGAATTTTACGAACCCTGCCGCTGTGTTTAATGAACTTGTTGGTGGTGTCGTCGTTGTTCATATTTTTCCCAGTTTATGTTTTTATAGGTGCTCCCAATGATTGTCTCCTTGTCAGGTCCAGCATTAACATGTAAATTAGCAATAACCAAATTTAAGAACAATAGTATCAAGGTGAGCCTTAAACCAACAAAGCGTTATTCCCATTATTCCAGTGCAATCATCTCTGATCTCCTTGGCAACGCAGCCAGACCATCATTTTGTTTGCTATGATGCTGGACAGGTGAAATTTTTTTTTTTTTTTTAACTGACCTGGTCATGCTTGTGTATTAGGGCTTGTTTCAGCAGAGAGAGTGGGACCAGTCCTCCCCACAGACCATCCTCCGACGATAGGATGACTCCTTGGGCTCTAGCTGCCCGAAGGCATGTCATCAGCGCTCCGAGTGCACCCCTGCTGCTTGAAGGACCTGATGAGGCTGGAAAATAAGGGAAAACCGGTTTACGATTTTTAAATGGGCTGTAACTACATTATTCCTTTTGTTAGACCAATAAACATTAATAAAAACCTGATAAATGAGAATACCAAGAAGAGATGCAGACAGTTGTTACCTGTTCTGCAGGGTGGTGCATCCTGCAGGCCTTGGATCATGTGTGCTAGGCTGGAGGGGCTGCAGCGGAGCAGCTTTGGCAAGAAGTAGTCTAAGATGTATGTGGTCTGGTCCAGCCTTGCACGGCACAGCACATGCAGCAGAGGAGTTACCCACGTCTGATGCCAACTCTCCATCCAATCCTCTGACTTTGCATCACCGCCTGCTGCAACCATTAGCTGAGCCTTGTGGCTGACAAACAGCCTCTCCAGCAGGTCGCTGGCATAAGGAGCCAGGGTCTGGTCACCCATCAAGCTCATGAGGCGATCAGGCAGCTGGGGCTGGACGCTGAGCAGGTTTTCGGCCCCGTAGAGCTCCACCAGGCAGCCCAAAGAGCCGTACTTCCCCCTCATGTGCCACTCCAGGCCCAGCAGATTGTGAGTGAGCTCGGTGATGTAGGGGTCCTCTGTTGGGTTGGAGATGGACGGGTTGGTATGCTGATGGAGGACGAGGAGGTTGCGGAACAAGGAACGGGTCTGGTGGCGGACACCATCCAGTGGATGCTCCCAGTGGGAGTAGATGTGCTCTAGCAGGTGCTGCTGTAGTTCAGAGCCTCCACTGAGGGATTTCTGGAGGCTGGGGGGACAGAGATGTGACTCCCCCTGCAGACAGTCCAGGGCGGCACAACTCCACAAGGTCAAGACCCGAGCCACCACCATTGCTGTGCTGGACTCCTTCACACTACAGTGAAGACAAAAATGACATTGTTACACCTGAGAAAAACAGGCTTGTTGATGATCTGACAGATCTGTACCCGACGTCCAGATCCAGCAGGATGTTTGGGACCAGCAGCAGCAGCTCCTCCCACTGTGGTCCAGGAAGTGCACCTTTCCAGCTCAACATAGCCAGAGCTCCGTGACACAGGTACAGAGAAACACCAGGCGGGCGTCCACTGGTACACAGACCCTCACACCTCTGCTGGAGCCACTGAGGGGCTGAACCCAAACCCTGCGCTGAGTTACGCAGCAAACTGCACACCTGAAAACAACCAGCAACAACGAGGAAATATTTAAATTATTTTCTTGCCGGTGTAATCCTGCATGCCCAACGGTCCTTCGGCAACATATTGAACCCCAAGTTACTAAGATGTGTTGATAGGTTAACAAGTGTAAGCTACAAATTGCCGCTTGAGTGTTTGCAAAAGCCCTTTGAGAGGTCAAAATGACTAGAAGAATTCGATGGCAGCAGCAGCATGCAAAAGATGGAACAGTGTGACGTTTAGCATCCCCTCCTCTTTTAACAGGGAACTGGAGACAGAAAAGATGTTGGTTTTATTCTCATCTGATATGGAATTCTAGTTGCTAAACAGTGATTTGTCATGCAGGCAGAACAGTGCAGCACCTGGACTCCTCTAGCAGAAAGAAATGCTGTTGGATTAGATGCAGTATACAGTTTAGCAAAGTCTTGCTAAAATATTTATTGGAGAATTGGGTCATCTGAATGGGAGCCACATGTTGCTCTACAATTGCTGTGTTCATACCTTTCCTTCCTTATCCTCTTCATCACTGACAATGACAGGACAGACAAACTACCGCTACAAATGGTGGGTGGCTGTGGCTTAGGAGGAAGAGCAGTTGTCTTTCAACCGGAAGGTTGAAGGATCGATTACAGGCTTTCCC
>JBAMHW010000018.1:5386819-5406125 GCA_037177495.1 Rhadinocentrus ornatus
TGACAAGTAGTGTAAAGCGCTTTGAGCGGTCAAGCTGACTGGAAAAGCGCTATATAAGTACAAGTCCATTTCCATTTACAAATAGAAGATACATACTGACAAACATGAGAAAAAAAATTGTGCATACGTATTAATTAAACCGTATTGTGTACAATACGCGACCCGTAATGGACTAAGCGGGAGATAATGAATGAATGTCTTAAACCAGAAAGTTCATCTTCTCTTTAGTCCAGAGAATGCAGCATCCATGATTTCCAAAAAAAAAAAATTTTAAATTTTGTTTTGTTTGACCATGTTCTTCTACAATGTGGTCCAGATTATTTTAAATAAGCTTTGGCTCAGAGAAGACGGCAGTGTCTCTGGATCGTGTTCACATATGTCTTCTTCTTTACATGATTTCAGGGTGGACTGTGTTCACAGACCAGATTTATGGAGGTGTTCTTGATCCCATGCAGTTATTTCCATGACAAAATCATGTCTGTTTTAAATGCAGTTACAACCTGAGGGCCTGATAATTAAAAGGATTTAATGTTTATTCTGAGATAGTTTTAATAGGACAAATCAAATCACGATCTTTCACATGTTTGCTTCCACTTACTTCTCCAGCATTTTGCTGCTAAGTCCAAACATTTTTGAGATGTGTTGCTGCCATCATATTTTTAATGTAACAGCAAAATGTCTCACATTCAATTTTTTAAATGTTTTTATGCTTTATATTGAATAAAATATGACTTTATGAGATATGCAAATCATTGCATTCTGTTTTTATTTACATGTTTTATTAAACATCCAGGCTTTTTGGAATTGGAATTAAAGTTAATAAAATAAAAAATAAAATTAAGTCTGACAAACAGTCACAGTCCAGAACTCACCACAGAGGCGACTTCATCTCCAGTGCCCATGACAGACCTAATCAGCAGCACCACAGCCATGCCTGCTGTACTCTGAACCGACTGGATGAACTCCTCTGTGTGGGAAGAAGAACAGAGGAGAAAACGTGTGAGGAAACAATCCGACATCTTCACAGTTTTCTGTTTAATTGACTTATTTTAAACTGTTGGAAAAGTTATGATACAATCTGTCTACTCTATTCATATTTAATTTAATTACTTAACAGTAAATATAATTGGCTGTTTTGCAATGTTTTCTTCTCATCACACACTTTCATAGAGTAGATAAATGCTTCAGATTTTTATAATCAGAATCAAAATGGGCTTAATTGCCATGTAAGTGCACATACAAGGAATTTGTCTTGGGACAGCGATGCAAAAACAAGAAAAAGAGAACAAAAGAACAAAACAGACAGAATAAACATGAAAAGTATTTACAGGATAAACTGTATTTAAAGGAAGTATAAAAACATTTACATCTATATAAAAGGTCTGTACACAACATAAATATATACAGTATAAGTTTCTTACCATCAGTGAGGATGTCAATATAACAACCCAATATGTTGCTTAGTGTCTCCTCCAGCTTTCTGTGATCGTGTTGAGCCTGCAAGGCAACACTGAGGGTGACCTGAGATCTCTGAAGCACCAGCATGGAGGTCTTCACCACAGACAGGCAGGCCTGCATGAGCTGGGCCTGGGCAATGTGGCGGCCTGCAAGGCCCCTAAATGAACAGCAGGGGGTGACAAAGATACACAAATCTATACACAGCCATTTCTACTTGCTTTGCATCAACACGCATAGAAAGTAGGTAAACCCTGAAGTCAAATACAACAACAAACGCTAACTAATATCAGATGCTAGCAAACCTAGATTAAAAATATATTTATTTTAGATGGAGTGGAGTAGAAATTCTTTTGTCATACTCGATATTTACTCCTGAATGTCATCAAAGCCTGAGCTGCAGCAACCAGAAACAATTATTTGAGGCTTTTGCTTTTAATTGCCTTCAACAGATAATATTTGTCTACACCCCTGGTTTGGGGGTTATCAGATTACATTTATTTAAGAAAAATGACCTCTTTCTTCACAGGCTTTCTAATGCAGCCTTACTTATATTCAACCTAAACATCTCTGCAAAAACTAGAAATGCCATACCTGTTCTGGTGAAGGTACTCAAGCAAAACCTTGTAAAGAAACTGCAACACTTTAAATAAAAAAATATAAAAAAAAGACAAGATTTAGGAAAAAAAAAAAATTTAAATTTCTCCCTTAGATTTGATTAAAATGAGATGGACACTAACCTTCAGCCAGCAGCTTGTTCATGCATCTCTCACCTACAGATTTACAATTTTGCAAGATATTATTATCTTAGTGCACAACATGTGGTAAGACATGTTCGTTAACCGCAGCAATCAGCAACAAAGGTCAAAAGGCAAACACTTACCAAGTGGAAAGCCATCCAGACATGCAGAGATGGTGTCTACAATCTGTGGGAACTGGTCTGAAGATGAACTGGACATGCAGTCACACAAGCAGCCGGACAAACTGTTTACAGTCCGATCCTGAAGCCATGCAGGGACCGAACTTAAGGCACTGAGGAGAGCAACCCAGAAACAAGTTATTTCTCAGAGACCCAACAACAGAAACATCAAATACTGCCATTTATTCAATTTTTTATATAACTAAAACAAAAATGCCCACTACTGTTTCAGGATTTAAGTACAGAATCTTGTATAAAAACATTAGGTTTGTAGTTGTGTTTCATTAAATAGGCAAACGTACCTGGCAATGGCCCGTCGCAGAGGGTTCTTGGCTTGCAGGGAGGTGTAGATCAGCGCTAGGGTGTTCAGACAAGCATCTAGAGCTCCACCAGGCTGCTGTTCACTCAGTGTCTCCAACTGGGATCCTGCCTGATGAAGCATTGGCATAAATTGCTCTTACTATATGTGGTAAATGCTAAATTAAACAAGCAAAGTCTGTTTCATTATCCAACTAGAACATATTGTGAGCATCACTGAAAACACACCTTTTTAATCAGCTGTATCTGCTGCACTGGTTCGGTCAGCTGCAAACAGGACTGCAGAGTCTGGGCGACCTGCCGGACTCCATCTTCTCCATCCACGGAGAGGGATGCTATGAATGATTCAAACAAACGGTATGAGGGTAAATGAGGGCTAACATGGATGGACAACTCGACATGCGTCGTTAAGGTGAACTTGCAGCATTATTTACTAAACTTATCCGTTCATTGGTGGTGCTGCCCCTCACCTATCAGTTTGTGTAGGTTCTCCTCGTCCAATGCCAAAGCTTCTACTTTGGCTGTCTTCTTCTTCACAACCATGACTTTGCTCTGTGGGAAGACTTTAAAAAGTACAATATGCATAGTTTTAGTTTTCCCAAAAAAACTATTTAAGGTCATGCCTAAGTCCTTTAGGAGTATTTGCCATTCCAAACGCAGACATGTATTTACAAATAGATGCTATTTGTCCAAAGTGCCTATAATTTTTCATATGAAGTTTTCCTGCATGTTAGCCAGCAGTTAGCTCGCTGTCTGAAAATAACTCTATGAACATGCTAAACACTGCGCATGCACAGTCAACATGACAGCTAACTGTTCAGTAAAAAAAAAACAAAAAAAAACAGCTAATTAAAAATGTTACATTAAAATATAAGAGGAATTCACCTCAACTAGCATGTGGGTTAGCTCTCCAGCTTCAAATGATGGCAGTGTGTTTACCACTGGCAAAACTTGACTGTAGATATTTCCCGCTTCCGTATAAATGCAAGTTAAAAATAAAATAAAAGTTAAAAAATAAAAGTTAAAAATGCGTTTTATGTTTTGCAATTAAATAACATATAAATTATAATAGTAAAATTTTGTATTGTTTCAAAATATAACGATGTTCTTTTTTAAAACTGAAAAATGGCTGCTTATGTCTTTGTTAAATAGAGAGAGAAACTCTTATTTGATAAAAAAAAATTATGTAACTTCCGGTATTGTTGTAGACGCTTCATGCACCAGTTTCGGACGCCGCACACATGAGACGTCACTTCCTACAATTTCCTATTGACCGCCCTCAGAAAATGGTCTGTCCATGAAGTGGCGCTCCGGATTTTCATTGGTGGATGACACATGTCAATATAAAGAGACAAAGTCGGCTTTAATGCAGATAGGAACGCCTAGAAAGCATCTGATTGATGTATTGCATGAGGCCACGCCCTCTTTAAAAGTCCAACCCCACTCCAACTTTCGTCTGGAAGCTGAAATGAGAATCTCAGGGAAAAAGAAAAACCCAGGTTTTTTTTTTTTTTCAGTCATGAATTAGGATGTCCTCCGCAGAAATAAAATCTGCTACTTAGACGTCAGACTCGACATGGTGTAAACTCAATCAAAAAGAAGTCTTTACATCATTTTTAACCAGGTAAGTCGGGAAACTTTTTATATATATATATATATAAAATAGGCGTTTTGTTAATAATTTTAAAAAAGGAAACGAGTTGACAGTTTTTGCCAGCAGTGTTATATTAAGTCGTGGAAGTTTTGAAAGCTAAAAAAGGAAACAAATTTCTTTTGTAGACATTATTCGCTAAAAACACTAATGTGTAGATTCAGAGTCAGTTAATTGGTCCAGCTCGTTGGCTCAACTCAGTACTGAATATGCTGCACGCACTTATGCCCAAGATGATATTGTGTGGTGAAATCGCGATCTTGTATAACAAAATAAAAAAAATCTAGCACTACATGACAGCACCAGGGTCCAACTTTACTCACAGCAGTCTGATTACTACTTAATTATGATGTCGCAACTGTTTGAATTCTTACTTGTGTTTTTCTTACTCTCACACGTAAGTCGCTTTGGATAAAAGCGTCTGCCAAATGACTGTAGAATAAAACAGACTAGAACAAGTAAGTTAACGGTTTTCTGCTATTTATGGATTTTGCTAAGTAAGCTTTTAATTTAGCATAGTTGTTATAGCTTTAGACCTTTATTTGGAGAAAGTTGGCTAAAAACATCACAACTAAGTCGAAGTTAGGACTATTAAAAACTAATAATATGTGTTTACGGTATATTAAAGAATCAAAACTTCATGTAGAAAGCTAGCACAAATAGGTTAGCCGTACCTAACTCACGAGCTCACTTTATCACTACAATATAAACTATTTTAAATTCTCTTTGGGAATTAAAAAAATATTAAATAACGTTATTTATAATACCACCTGAATAGATAAATATTTAATACTATATAAAATAGACAAGCTAGATGGTTTGATAGGGTTAATTTGCTGTGCATATTTAGGCATATTGTAAATACTTTATTAAAAAATACTATTGAGTTGAGCTTGTTAGCCGTCATTGAAGAGATGGGAAGCATTTAAACACATCATCCATTCTCTTTACAGTAACACTGACTTTACTCAATATGATGTTAAAAGAAGAAAAAATCAAATAAATATATACAATCACAGAAAGCCAGAGACAAAAGGACACATCGAGTCACCGTTTAAGGGCTAATTGTCTCCAGTGTTTTCCACCAACTACATCCTTGTCTTACCATCGTGGAACGTTGCCCCTGGCAGAGGGAAATAAGACTTTAATAAAAGACAATGACTAATACCCTCACCGGATCAACTACCATGGACATATTTATAAATGATTAAACATTTAAAAAGGTGAACTAAAATATAATTCTGCATCGTTTCAGAAAAGGTGAAAAAATATATTAATGAAAGATTTAAAGAAATAATATGCAAAAAACTCTATTTCCTTTACTCATATATCATGATCTACATTCAGTGTGCTGTGTTAAATTCCTTCCACCTTGTCCCCTCATGTTGTTTTGTTTTGTGGGGTTAAAACCTTGTTATTTCTTGCCTTTGCCAGTGTTTACCACAGCAAACAAGCTACAGAAATAAGCCTGTGGAAACCAGTGTATGGCCTTCCTCCACACATGTTGGCAGTTTCTTTAAGAGGAGGCCAGGCTGGTAATGAGTGGTTATCACATGGAGGAGAGAAACCCAGGCTCTCTATTTTCCTCTGCCTCCAATCCTCGCCTTTGCCGTCCTCATGTGTCCTCATCCTTTTTCCTAATTTTGCTGTCTAAGTGTTTACTGACTGTTTTCCAAAGTTAGCCCTGGAAAATGTGATGCAAGTCTGTCCTATGGAGTGTGTTGAGGTCTTTTTCTGTTTGGCCAAGCGAAATGATACACCCACTGCCCACAGTGCTTCAGCTGGACTCAGCCCTGGAACATTTCAGGTGCTGGCTGTGGGCAAAACATCTGCTCAACAACAAATGCTCTCTCCATTTACACGTGTTTTTGTTTCTTCTTCTGTCCAGTTCTGATGCTATTCAGTTATATTAAGATAAAATACCAAGGAAACTTTAGTTTTTGGGATATTAAACGGGATTAAAACGTATAGTGTTCTCTATCAGTGTTGTAGAAAGTATCCAAATCTTGTGTACGAGAGCAGGCGGAGCAGGTTTATCTGCAAAGATGGCAGATACATCTGGTGGCTCATGAAATGATGTAACAACAGAGGAAAGGAATTAACCCACAGTTTTGTTAGATATTTGTTCAGTTTTTTTTTTCCTTCTGATTTTAAAGCACTGTTAAATTATTTACTAAAATGAAGCAATGCTAGAATTTTAGAAGAAAGCAGGTTTGTGATCTTGAATGCCTCTTCAGTTTTAACTTTAACCTTATGTTGTGTATTAAATGCTTTTAAAAAAATCAATAGTGTAAAATCTTTAATTATAAATTAGTGGTGATGAAAAATGTAGAACAGTAAGCAGTACAGGTATAAAGTGACCTTAAGCTGGGCACTAGTACCTCAACATTATTCCTGGACACAATAAATGTAGTTATATTGTTGTTAAGACTGTAACACATGTCAAATAGTAAGTATATCAGCTATTTAATATTATATTCTATTATATAATATATATTGTAACAGGGTTATAACGTGGTTAGCACTGTGGCCTCACAGCAAGAAGGTTGCTGGTTGGGGTCTTGGCTCGGGAGAGGTTTGAACAGTGGCATTTCTGTGTGGAGTTTGCATGTTCTTCCTGTGTATGCGTGGGTTCTTTCTGGGTACTCTGGCTTCCTCCCACCATCCAAAGACAAGCATGTTAGGTTAGTTGGTCACTCTAAACATGACCTGTTCTCAATATAAAATCTAACTAGTAGCTTTACTTAAAAAATATATGCAAACTCCCCAAAAAATATCTGAGGGATTGAATACAGTTAGCTAAAAAGGTTTTAAGTTGTCAAACTTTTATAAACTTTATTAATTTGATTTTGCTGTAAGTACATGAGGTTGTGAAAGAAACTTGATTTGAGTGGAGTGCGTGAGTGTGAGTGGTTGTTCTCTCTGTGTTGGGCCTGTGATGGACTGGCCCAACACAGAGAGAACTGGGTATACCTGCCTCTCACCCACTAATTGCTGGGATATGCTCTAGCTTCCCCGCGGGCCCTGAATTGGACTAAGTGGTATAGAAAATGGATGGATACTATAATATTTTTCAAGTGAAGGACAACATTATGGATCTCAGTTGTGGAAAAGTGTAAATTAAAAGGAAACATACAGCTGATCACTATGTTATGATGTGTGTGTTTTTCAGAGACAGCATGGCTGAGGGGGAGGAGACAATGAGCCAGGAGGACTGGAAGGAGAAGTGTCTGGTTCTGGAGGCGCTCCTCGTGAAGTTCAGAGTCCAGATCATAAAGATTCGGGAGCTTACTGCAGACAAGGTTGGTTTGAGAAAATAAATGTCTGTAAATATGTTGTGGCCAAAATTTGATGCTATTAGTCTGAATTTTATTTGAAACCATGTCCACACAGGGAGACGTTTAGACACTTTAAATATTTTCTAATATTTCATTCACTGGGAATTGGAGTTTTGGGGGCTCAAACATGCTAACGTCTGAGACCAGGTCCCGAAAGTGAATAAATCTGAGAACGCCACCATTTCATTCCATGTTTGCAATCACAATGCCTCATCTCTCCCTTAACCTTCATGTGCAAACCCACCAATACAAGTTTTAATGCATGCTCCATGTCTTCTTCTCTGGTTTTGGTGTATTTCTGTGGCAGCGTTGTGGATGCACATGCTGACAAAGCAAACAGAGTAGTACTACCAGAAAGCATGGGGGCAAGGTTCAGCACGATTGATCAAAACAGCAGGTTTGTTGCTACCCACTTGCTAGTCTGTGACTTGGTGCATAAAGTGAAACTCAGATGCAAGATCTCAGAAGCATAAGTTTTATGTACATTCCTGGAGCATCCCTAGGCTGAGAAACCACACTTCACAATGTTTTTTCTTCTATCCTATTGCATCACTTTACTGCAGCAGTTCCTTTCATGGCACCGCATCACACACCAGCAACTGGATATCAACATACTGGCCTTTTTAAACCCCAACCATGGCTGATTCAGCAAAGCAACCTAAGAGAACT
This sequence comes from Rhadinocentrus ornatus, assembly GCA_037177495.1. Taxonomy (NCBI): domain Eukaryota; kingdom Metazoa; phylum Chordata; class Actinopteri; order Atheriniformes; family Melanotaeniidae; genus Rhadinocentrus; species Rhadinocentrus ornatus. Next base: position 5,395,170 of record JBAMHW010000018.1, read on the forward strand.
TTATTGGAAAAGAGAGGAAAAGAAAAAGAGAAAGGGACAGAGCTTGAAGTATTCCGGCACCATGCCGGATCTCCGGCTTGCAGAGTTAATGTGTGCTAATGTGGACTAATGTCACATTCAGTTAATCTACCAATGGTGTGAGATGAGCTCAGCTTTGCTCTCAATTAAACACATTAATAACCTATCAGAAGCTGAGCTGGGCCTTGGAAAACGTGTGGTCAAGAGATCCATTGGATCTCAATCCGTTGGAGCAGTAATGTTGATGAATAGATGTAAATGTTAAAGAAACTACAATAAAACAACGCTTGGTCAGTTTCATCGGTGGGATGGAGCGTAAATTTGTGAAGCCCGGTTATTATCTGTTATTCACACCACTTATTTTCCACATACGCGCTCTGCCTGTCGGCTGGTGGGAGTGTGCTCACCTGCGTGTGCATGTTTCTTTGCACATCAGGACATGGCATGCCATCATTTCTGTAAAAAATTAAAATAATTTAAAATGTTCTCATTTGTTGCAAGGGATAAAAGGAAGCTTCCCTATAAACAATCGGCCTTTACGTGAGTTACGTGATGGAACAACTTTGGTGCACTGTGTAGCTCTTTCCTAATTCCTGGTCCTTTAACCAATCATATGCAACTCCCCAAAGTTGCCAAACAACAGTGCATCATTTGGTATTTTATGTCGGCAAAAGAGCAGCAGTTATCATGTTTTGGCCAAATGAATAGTGTGTTTGTCCTTATAAACTTGTGAAATTACTATCAAATGAAGTCATTAAGTGAGAATAAGGCAAATCTGTGTGGAAGTTGTTTATGTAGCTTTTGTTTACTCTAGTCTATTTTATGCTAACGTAAATTAGCGCATGAAATTAGTGCTAGCATTGCAAAGCAATGTTCTTCGTCCTTTATAGACTGTATATAAAAGAGCCTTCCTCGCACATTAGACCAGGTACTGCTAAAAAACTACAAAACTGGATGTTCTAATCTGGGAAAAGTTATTCTACAGAGCAAGATTTATAAACACACAGTTCAGTTTAGGATTTTTGCAACCTTTATCCTATTTGTGAAAATGCAAATAAAGTGTTAATATATGGGATTTTCTTTTTTTTTTTTTTTGGCATCCAGAGCAAATAGATCCTGCTGAAAACCCGCAGGACTTCAGTTTTTCATATTACTAAATTATTCTACAGAGCTGGTAGTTTATTTGAAACACAGTTCCTGGCACGGGATCATTTTTTGCTTTACCCCCTGAAGAGATAAGACAAGAGTCACCATCAGACTGACTTTTACTGGCTGGAGATCTCAGAGAAGAAAGAGGATGCAGGGTGAATGCTGAATTAGCTGTCAGTAGGGGGCACCAAAGTGTGAACATCTGCCAAAGTTCAATAGTGTTGCTTTAAATATAATGAATGTTCGATAAACCTCCGATTCTCAAGCTGAATCATGTCAATAAGTCAAATGGAGAAAAATAGCTACGAGCACTTTCTCATTTATTGTATCGCTGCTCCCCACATGTAGGTAGAACACACACATGTAGCCGACAACCTCAGTGCAAAGCCCCCACTTCCTGGCACATTACACAAATAGAGTCAGCCTATATACTACCTTATTTGACAAAATACACATCAAGAGCAATGCCGGCTAAACGAGTGGTTTGGGTGGATTTCCAGTGGGCCACATTACTTTTGGGCCGGTCTCCCGGCATATGTCAATAAGCGCGGCGCAGCAGCGCGGTTCCCTCGCTGCTCATAGATCAGTCTGACACGCAGTCATGAGGGGAGATATTTCAGCTTCACAAACAGCAATGATGTGCAGTATATTTTTTCTGGTTTTTTATTAACACAATGGTAGTAACTGGCACTTTTGCCGGTTTTTCCTGTCTGAGCCCCATATTTTATATTTTTTTAATATATATTTTTTAAAGGGCAATTTTGTTTACAGAACAAAGACTTTATTATCCACCATACTTATTGTTTTTGGTTGTTTGATTTTCATTCATTGTTAATAAGACTGAGAGTCTATTTATTGTTTTGTTTTGTTATTTAAAATTTCTTCCAGTTCCAGTGTAAAATGTTCTTTAGAAATGAAGTTTTATTGATCTTTAAAAGGGTGTACTTAAATTATTATGGCATTATCATTATATTAGTTGAAAAGGGTCTCAAAATGACAACATTATTGCTTTGCGCACTATTACCGCTTATCAGAATAATTTCTGGGAAAATTAATCGCACAGCAAAATTTGTTATCGCGACAGGCCTACTTGCTCATTGTGATAAAAATCTGCTGTGCCCTTGCACCTCCCTGTTAAACCTGGATGGGTTACATGCTGTTAGCTTTTCAATTAATACACACAACCCCATCCAATTATTTGAATAGCCATAATCTTTCACTAGAATGAGTGTGTCATAAATAGATGCTTCTGTACTACCCTAAATTCTGCTTTACAATTTACAGTAATTATTACAGTAATGTGGACACTTTTAATGCTTTCTATCTTCCGTTTATCTAATGGCACCATTCACCTGTGAGCTCAGGTTTAAAGCAAATCTAGAGATGCTGTTTACATTTCTGCACATGCAAATAGTCAGTTATGGTCAGCAGACTAAAGAAAGCATTGCCACGGCCCTCATAAGTATAGGAAGACATCCAAATTAAAAAACAGAGTTGTGGCCTGTCTGGTGGGTACAGAGCAGCCCATCCTTCCCAGCTGGGCCACTCTGAACTGGCCAAAACTGCTCAGTGGCCTAGATCTGAAACTGCTCTCCAGGGATGCTGATTAGAGCTCTAATATAAACAGCAGTCTGACCACAGGGCTCCACCACGCATTGCATGATGGGACTGACCCAGCTCTAGTCAATTACAGAGCCAAAGTAAGCTCAGCTAGACAGCAAAACAAACTCTTGGAGGGACTTAAGATTTGCTTTGGTGGGTTTTTATAGCCCACGTTGCACATGTTAAAGTCTTTGTTGCTTATTTTGTCCACAGCCATCCTACATGGCAGCTGTAACACATTTATTCACTCTGAGATTCACTCTTTTAGTGTGTTTGCTTAGAGCCACAAGTTGTCCTGTGAGTCCTGTTTGTGACGGAACATGGAAGACAAAATATGGGATGCAGAAATAAAGTTAAGTTGAAGAAGACAAATAAAATAATAACAAATGTTGAGTGGAAGATAAATAAAAGCCACATAAACATTTTGCCCCTGTTTTAAAACAATTGGGTGTCAGAGCAGAGTTTACTTTGGATTTTGAGAACAGAAAGGTGGGCTTTTGGACTTTGTCTTAAATGTAAGTACTTTGTAACCTAGAATTTGTATTCTAAAGTCAGTTCATGACACACAAACCATTTTAGAATAACAACGTCATCCTGTGTCAAACATTCTCTCAGTAGCCTTTAATATGTGGTCACTGTCTGATAAAGAATAGCAGTAATCCTTTGGTCTTTACTGCAAGTGGAAGCTCACTGATTTAATTTCCCAGCACCTCAGAGTTCAATCAGAGTTCAACTGGCTTTTTCTCACCAGTAAAACACCAGTAAAAACATATTTAAACCACATACACGCAGACATACATATATACATATCTGTGTACGCATACAAAATCAATGTGATTGATATAAATATAATTTTAAGTTACAAAGCAACGATATCTACATTTATATTGCCAGTTGCTTGTTCAGTTCTTTTAATATAAAATCTAAGGACAGTGTAACCACGTGATTTACATTCAATAACTGTTGTCTAAAGAAACATTTATTTATTTGACTTAAGCAGCTTTGTTGTAGACTGACCAGTCTCCTCGTTTTCAAGACATCCTGATGTTCTGAGCTCTTCATGTTATCATGCAGACTCCTGCTGACATGTTTTTCTTTCCTCTCGCTCCCATCGCACTACTTTGTTGTTTCAAAGCTGTGTGGAAGCCAACAAACGTCACTATAAAATCCCCCCTAGTATCTGGAGGTGCAGAGGAACTCATAAAAGAATGAGAAGTTTTATCTTACTCCGGTGATAAGATTTAAAGATAGGCGACTGATTAATTGACAGTATTGCAGGCCAATTGTGCTCTACGTAGTACATAGGTGTGTAAATTACAGTATCTTTTTGGTTGAAGTTGTATAAATCCAGTGGTAATATTAATATAAGTAACTGACTTAATCTCATTATTATTCCTTATATAATATAAACAACTATACAATATTAATACTGTGTTAGCACTAGCTGACTGACTGTATACTACTGTATTAATCAGGTCATATAACGTCGCAAACATAATCAAAAGCCCAACATGCTTGGTTAACAAGTTCTTTCAGAGCTAAAAATCCTATAAAAGGCAGTTTTAGAGTATAATAGAATAAGAGAGAAAAACAGAGCTTGTATGAAGGCTAAATAACCCAGGGGAGGAAATACCCAGTTCAGTAAACATCATGCATATGTTGGTGTGATGAACAGGAAGTAAGTTTGGAAGTTGAAGTAGTTATTCTGGGTGTGCGTGTGTACACATACATGTCAAATTAATTTAATTGAATTAGCGGATTTTAGCTCAGAGTTTTACACTTAAGTTAAAGCTGACGTTGCGTGTGTGGGTGAAGTTATTTGGGAAGGATGTTAGTTTTGGCTAGCAGGGCCTCCAGCTGTAACAGAGGGCCACACATCTCTATGTGGAAACAAAGAAACTGCGTGTTACATTCTTTTACATTGGTGAAACACACACCTCCTCCTACCCGATACCATTCAAATGGGATCTGATGACATCCGTAGGAAGCAATCCCAATCCACAAAACCACATGAAGTCAGTTCAAGTCTACAGAACTCAAAGAGCTCTTCCAGGGTCACAAGGAGAATTTACTCAGTATTAGCCCAGTGGTCGTAATGTTAAGGCTAATCTAACTTACTTTAGAGGAATAAATTAAGTCATTGTTTTTGAAGGGAAACTACACCCAGGTGGGCCATGTGGTTTCTTAAAGAAATGAATATTAATACAAGTTTATATATAAGCCTCCTTTACTGTCATACTATATCTAAATAACTTCTATAAAAGTACAAATAGAGTAATTTAAGATAACGTCAAGCTAACAAACATTTAATGGCAAATACAAATCAAACCTGCTACCTCCGCCTACAAGCTTTAGTGTTTGGTCTTCCCGTTAATCGCTGAAAAGAAACAAATTCCAGGGTAAACTACATTTATTCTTACTAGCCCTATTAGCCAGTATTATATCAGATCAGACCTGTCAATTAAAATCTGTATAAGCACATTTAAAGGTGGATTTTGTAACTTTGGTCTTCAAAAAATATAACCGGGGGGGGTAGTTTTACCAGACGAGATGTGTGTAACCTTTCCTTAAAGTCTCTTGTTTTCAGCCTACCAGCTATGTTGCCAGTTGATTCACTACTGACCCCCTTCATATTAATTTTAAAATCTTTAATGATGACAAGAAAAAAGCCAGCAAACCACTAACAACGAAGCACTGCTGATGCTGTGCAGGTCAGTCACACAATAACACAGCTGCCTTTAACCAGTGCAGTTTACACGATGACTACCATATGACTATGGTAGAAAATATAAACCCTTTTTACAAATAAATCTTTACTTATCTGCATCGTTCCTCTGGCAACGGCAAAATTTACTCATGATTTAGTCATTCTGTATGTCTGCAGCCGGACGTGGTTTATTGTGGTGACACAGGTGATGTTTGCTTTTCAAGAGCTTCTGCTGTTGTCGTAAATACTATGCTTTTACTTACTTCTACGCATCGGAACGCCACGTTTCCCACTGGATTTTTTTTTCTACTTATATTACCGGCTTTTGTATCTTTTTCTTCTGTTGACCCCAGGGTAGACTGCAAACTACAGTGATTCATGTCCCATCTGGTGGTACAAAGTGGGATTACAGGAACATACAAACCACTACTAAGGTTTCCCTGCTGAATATCCATCTCATAGTATATGGGCAGCTTTTATATAATACCATAAGTAATGCTTTTTCCAATTTTTTTGATAATTATAATTAAATTTTTCACATTTTAATTATTTCTTTTTGACAAAAAAGCACCTTTGAAGACAACAACCATTTTCCAAAAAGTTGTACAACAAACAATATGGGAAAATATTTGATTTAATCATTGTATGTATTTTTTAAATAATTTAGTATATTGGTGTGTATACAGTTAGCTAAAAAGGTATAGGTTGTAGGATTATGTACGCATGTGTCAAACTGTAAAATGTGTGGAGACTACGCAGTGTTTGCCTAAATTACTTTCTATACTATATGATATACTTTATTGTCCCTACAGGGACAATAAAGTATACTGTATAGTATTATATCATACAAGAACAAATGGTAATAAATGATTTGATTAAAATGAGTTTTTAAACTGATTTTGAACATGTTGGGTGTTGGTAAGGTCTCCATGTGAAGAGATGGGCTGCTCCAAAGTTTCGGCAGAGCTATAGTGAAAGTAATCTATGCTTTACTCCTCTCTCCGGTACAGTAGGATCAGCTGGTCAGCTGACCTCAGAGATGTTTTTGGAGTGAGAGAAGGTACTAACCCATTCAGTGATTTAAAAACAAAAAGTAAGATCTGAAATTTTATTCCACAAATTATCCAGACACCAGAGCAAGAACCCCAAAACAGGTGAAATCCAGTTTGACCTACATTTACCCGTCAGAAGTCAAGCTGTAGCGTCTTTACACAAGTCTCATGACTATGAAGTAGTTAAGCCTGGATGAAATACAGGGATGAAATGCTTCCTCAAAGCCAGTGAAGGAGAGAAAGGACTTAACCTCACGTCAGTCTCATCAAAAGGGTCAAGATGAAGCATATTGGCTGAGAAAAGAAAAATATTCAGTGAAAAAGTCGATGATGTTACTCTTCCTCACACTCATCTCTCCACACCTTCTCTTGTAAACCCAAAAATCCACTTGAAGTGTGTCCAATTTAAAATAATCTACATTTTTTTTCTGTCCGTTAATCTTATAAATCTCTCTTTCCAACTGTTCATGTTTATATTTTTATGTGCAATCAATTCTGTGCTTAAACACAGTTTAGTTTAAAATCAAGTTTATCTCTGTTTTTACCCACCTTTCATTTGGATAAACATATAGAAAATGATCAGATAATGAATGAATGAAGGATGTTGAAGCACATCTTTTCCAGCTGAGTAGTCCATGCTGTAACTACACTGGGTGAATGTTGAACCTGTTTAGCTGTGGGTACAGAGAGGCTTTGTGAGCTGGCTGTCTGGATGGAGCGATGGGGGATGGAGTTCAGGGAGAGGTTGGCCACAGAGCGTTAGTTGTGGAATTTCAGGAATGGAAGCTGAACTGGATTTTGGATCTGAACAGGGAATTGACTGTAAAGGTGATAAAGCATTGTGGAGGCTCAGAGGGTGGAGAGACATCATGTGTATGTAGCTGAGATTTAGTAAAGAAGCAGGATTACCTGTGTCACATAAACACAAAGCATTTATTTAAACAAGCATTTTACCTCACATGGGTCATCCCAGCTGAGCTGCACAGCGATGTGATTCAACCCATTTTTATATACAAGAATGAGGAAAAGCTCTGATACAACACAGGGGAAGCTCACCATCATGAAATGTGTGTCTTTACTGCTCTTTATATGTTATGTCTGGTGTGCATAAAACTGCGTGATGGCTCCAGCTGTAGCCTAAAGTATACGTGCCCTGTAATTAACGTGCTGTTTTCTGCCAGATGCTATATTTGTAACTCAGAAGGAAAAGTGGTTTGTTGTTTGCGGTACAGCAGAGGATCTATAAAGAAGCCAGGGCCAGTGTGTGTGTAATACTGTGACTTAGTTCATGTTTCCTTATAATCAAAAACATTAAAGTTCAACAGAAAAAGGTTTGAATTAGATTTTTCCTGAGTTATATTAGTATGAATATCTTTAAAATTGTAATGTGAAAGTTCTCAGATACACCCACGGTCAGATGTGGTCATACAGGGATTCCTTTTCTTTTTATGAAATTATCTTAAATGTTTCTAAAAAGGAAAAAATGGATGCCTAGTTGTATAAAGGTCCATGTTTCTGTTTTGGTCCAGCAAACGTGCAGTGGAAACAGTCTGGTAGGGTGCGGTTGCCTCTGGACCGACTGGGTCCACTTCTGGTCTGTGGATGTTAGCAGAAGCAACGGAAAACTGGAGCATGGCCACACCGCCCTCCACCGGCTGAACTCTAAGCGAGGTTAAATCCAGTTGTCACTCCATGTAGCTCTGACATGACAACACAAGAGCAGCTGCTTTTTTATAATTTTAGTGTTAAATTTTTACTAATTTATTATTTATTAGTAAAACGATTCACTGTTTATAACAAAGTTAAGTGTGACAGTGTTTGGGCTGTAGGTCATAAAATATTCTGATCCATCCATCTGTCATACATACAATTTTGGTTGCTTATCCGAGGTAAAGTCAGCAGCAGCAGCTTGAGCAGAGAAGCCCAGACTGCCCTCTCCATGGCGATAACTTTTAGCTTATCCAGGGGACTCTACTCTGACCCCCTCTTTGATAACCAAGCTTCCCACCATATCTCTAAGGAAGAACATAGACACCTAGTGGAGGAAATTCATTTGAGCTGCTTGTATCCATAATCTTATTCCTGTGGTCACTACCCACAGCTCATGACCATTAGTGAGGGTTGGAGTGCGGATTGACTAGTAACTAGTGACTTTTTTTTTCACTACGACAGACTGATGTAGAGCCCTCAGACCCGCAAAAAAGCCATAGCCCATTTTCTAGGAGCGAAATAATTATATATTATTAATTTCTATTGAGGTTTGATGTTTAAAAGGGAAAAGGTTAACTGACTTCACTAAGTGATTTGATTCTCAGCATCAGTGCTCACATGAGTCTCAGCATTGTCACACTAAACCTACATGAAGATGATTTGGAAATTAATCTTTTGTTCCTCTTTTCTTGCAGGGAGTAAAGTTTGTTTGTTTGTTTTTTACAGTAAAAATATAACCACTTTTCTGATTGTAATGCTTTCTTAGCTGCTCTGTCCCCCATTTTACTCTTCAGCTCTTCAGGAGAGACTTGAATTTATTTTTTTGTTACATATTTAAGTATCTCTGTTGAAAAATATTCATCTCAGCAGGCCCCACTCCAGAGTGTCTCAAAACTATCTCCTCCCAACGCGACCGTTTCTGGGACGGAAATTTCAACCAGATTCTTATTTTTAACTGCTGGCTGTTGCGTTAAAAATGGGGGTGTCAAGGAAAAACGCCCTTAAAAAGGCCATGGGTTTCAGGAAATGCAGCTCAAGTCATGGAAAAAATCAGTATGTGTAATTGAAAGGATTTCAAAAAGTTGTAAATTTATTTTGGTGAACCTTCCAGAAACCCTGTGTTGTTGTTTTTCTGTAAAGAGGGACCAGATTGTCATAAACTAAAACCATTTTAGAGTGATTAAAGTAAGTAGAAACCACCTGTTTAAGTATGACTAAGTCTTTTTACCCAGTCCTGTTGGGTGTTTTAATTAATGTTGTGAGTCATTCTGTTACTTTTACACACAGTTTCTCCCATTTTGCTCCAGTATGTCCAACAGCAAATGTATGTGCACATAAGGCAGACTATCCTAGCCATGCTAGCTGCTGCTGCACAGAATATTTCCCTCCACATTTCTGCATTTTTTTTCTTTTTTCATACAGCTTCTGAGGTTCAGAATTTCGTCTGAAGACTCTGTTGCATCCACCATTTTGAGCTGAGGAATTTGTAAAGACTGTTTCTTATTAAGACATTTCTCTTTCTCGCCTCAAAAATTTTTTTTTTTTATCCATGTGTGTGTATGTATGCATGTGTGTGCTGTGCAACCCTGCGTGTGACTCTGTGAAAGCTGTTTGACCTTTTGGTGTTTTAGCAGCTTTAACACACTCCTGTAAGGTTACTCTGATCTCAGCACACAAAGAGCTGGTTGTAACTTTATAAATGTGACACCTCATCATTGTTATGTAACCAGTTTAGCTGCACTTGTACAGCTGTGAATCCTGACCCATATACAGTCATTGTTGTAACTGAATGAATAAATCCAACGGTTACTTGCTTCCTCTTCTTGGAAATGTTAACTCCATTTCTTTGCTTTTAAATCTTACTGATAACATTACAGTTAAAACAGTCATTTGGATTAGTCTTTTATCATTTATGGTACAAAAACAACACATCCAGTTAAATGACTCAGATGTCTTTTGATTTGTACTTTTTCCTCCAACATAGTCGAGAGACACAACAGAGGAAATGAGGTCTTGAACTGCAAACCACTAACTTCATCAGCTATAATTTTACTGGAATGTTTAATTATAACTGACTTAAGTTTTATTGTTTGTCTCAGTAGTTTTCTATAAAAAAAAACATGAACTTATTACGGTCACATGACATGACAAAATGGATGAAACAGCTGATCATGTGTTTTAAAACTGAAAAGCATAAATATAATAAAAACCATACCTAGAAGTGCAAAATAAAAAGATAAATGCACTCTGCAGGACCAGCTGAACGCATCTGCTCTTTTCTGTTGCAGTACTTATTTTCATCAGAGTTTTGATTTTGTAAAAGATATATAGATGATAAAAAATATTAACTACATTTTTAGACCTGGAAAGGACCAGGTGATTTGTTTTGCTTTGTTCAGATATGTGAAACCTGAGAATTAAGAGTTTCTAGGGGACCTCTGGCAGAGCTACGCACCATAATCCGCAAGAGGCTGATGATCCTGAGGAGGGCTGAGTGGCACAGGAGTAGGAGGAAGGAGAGATCCAGGAAGTGGGCTGCCTTCCTAGTAAACCCATTTGGGTTGACAAAACAGCTGCTAGGGCAGAAGCGCAGTGGTCAACTCGCCTTCACCTACCGCGATGAATGTAGAGAGCTAGGAATTGGGCCCTTGCAGGTCCCTGATTGATCCACCTGCACCAACGCTGGATTTCGATGGGAAGGAGCCCGGTTGGAGAGAG
>JBAMHW010000018.1:5412701-5425247 GCA_037177495.1 Rhadinocentrus ornatus
ATGGATGGATGGATGGATGGATGGATGGATAGATAGATATGGTTTGTGTTATGTTCTTATTGATCTTTTGCCCGTTGATTTGGTTTTAATTGACAGGTTTTCTCTGTCATAGTATGCAAATGTATAACAACAATCATCCCGTTCTCCTCCATCAGAAAGCTACTCTGCTGAGCAGCAGTCCCTCCTCTGATGAGTCTTCCTGCTCCGAGGAGTCCTCCAGCTCAGGAGAGGAGGATGGCTCCCTCTGCAGCTCCCACACCTCCTCTAACTCCAGAAAGGACAGCAGCCCAGGAAGCCCGCGCTCTCTGAAGAGAGGTACGACACACATCAACGGGATACTTGTTTTTGTGTCATCTCTAATTTAGAATGATATTGTTTCTTTTCTCTAGTTTTACACAGCCCATTTCAAAAAACAAGTCACACAATATTTTGTTGGACCGACTTTAGCTTTTATTAAAACATGCAATCTCTGTGGCATCGTTTTAATAAGCTTCTGCAATGTTACAGCATTTATTCCCGTCCAGAGTTGCATTTATTTTTCACCAAGATCTTGTAGTAATGAGTCAGATCACTGCAAGTCTTCACATCCCAAAGATTCCCCATGAAGTTTAGGTCTGGACTCTGCGGTGGCCAATCCATGTATGAAAATGATGTCTCCTGTTCCCTGAACCACTCTTTCACAATCATCATCTTGGAATATGGCCATGCCATCGGGGAAGAAGAAAATCCATTGATTTAATAACTTGCTCATTCAGTATCATCTGGTATCAGCTGGCCTCATTCTCATTCAACATAATGTTGCTGAACCTAGACCTGACGAACTGCAGCAACCCCAGATCACATACTGCCCCCACAGGCTTGTACAGTAGGCACTAGTCATGATGACTGCATCACTTTATCCCCTCTCTTCTTACCCTGATGCTCCCATCACACTGGAACAGGGTAAATCTGGACTCATCAGATTATGCTCCCTAGCAAACTGAAGCCTTTGTTTCTCCTCACCTTCTTATGGCTACACAGCTGTTAATCCCGATTCCTTGAGTTCCCTTCACATTGTTCATGTGAAAATTTTCTCACTTTCACTATTAAACATAGCCCTGAGCTCTACTATTGTTTTAGGATTTGATGTCACCAGACCTTTAAGTGGTCATTAATCATCATCATTCTAGATTTTTTTCTAACCACATTTCTTTCTGGAAGATGACAGTTCCAGACACCATCCTTCCAGTTTTCGGAATTCATTTGACAGGTCATGACCCAGTTTTAGTATTTTCAGCATCTCCTTAGATGTTTTCTTTGCTTGATGCCAATGATTTGACCCTTCTTAAACAGACTAACATCTTTTCCACAACCACAGGATGTGTCCTCTGACATGGTTGTTTAGGAAATGAGAAGCTGCTCACTGCATCACCTAAAGTTGAAGTTGCAGCTGAAACATCATCATCCATACAGTAATTATCCAATAGGAGATTTTTACCTATTGGCTAATTTAAATGTATTTAGTTACACTCTTTATTTGGACAAGCAGTGTTTTTTATAACATTGTTGCACTTCCACACCTTCACCCTCTCTACATTTCCTCCAGCTGTGTCCATGGCTTCCATGACATCAGAGAGTGACTATGCCATCCCTCCTGATGCCTACTCCACTGACACTGAGTGCTCTGAACCTGAACAGAAGCTTCCCAAGACCTGCTGCTCAGCCAGCGATAACGGCAAGAGTGTCAGTCACATCACACTGTCCCACACTGCTAGTGTCTTCACTCCTTATTTGCAAGTAGGGTCAGTCCATCTGTAGAGGGTTATAATCCGTTTACACAAAGAACAACCCAGTATTCCTCTGCAAAGCATAGAAACAGAGGGGAGAACTACTCTGACAATGGAATTATATCTTTCACATGTTTGTCTCAACACAGATATATATACATCGAGGACAGAGCACAGAAAAATCTTCTTCAGACTTTGTGCAGTTACACAGAACCAGTGAATCAAAAACATTTTAACTCTTATCTTAGTTGAATTTTATTGCACCTTTTTTATAGCTGAAGCCTGGAACACCTTCCAAAAAGATTTGGAGCTGTAGATTTTGCCCCATTCTTCAAATGCAAACTTGTGTAAGAGTGTGCAGAGGTATTGAGGTGATTTTACTGCATTTTTCACAGTTGTTGGCGACAGGTCAGGACTGCAGACCCGTCTAGCTCCCAAACCTTCTACTTCTGCAGCCATGTCTTTGGACTGTGTGCAGAAAGTTTTTTTGTTGTCTTGAGAAAATATGCATAGATGTCGGTAGAACAGATGTGGTCCTGAAGGCAGCATGAATTCATTTGATATTATTTTGCACTGTAGACAGAGAAATATTTAAAATACAGGCCAATCTTCTTCTTTTTTTCTAAAAAAAACAAAACACAGTTTGATGAAAACATCAGTGATTTTAATCACATATTTCTTGACAAACTGGAGATCCTCTATCCTTGTTTACTCCTTAAAGACTTACCCTTTTATTGATTTCATTAACCTTTTTACCAACAAATTTCAACTTCTTCATCTCTTTAAACCTTAAATGCAAAAAATAGATATTTATTTAATAAAACAAAACAGTTTTCTTTACACATCGGACTGCTTATGTGCACCGTGTTTATTCATTGTATCCTGTTTTGTGCACATTGTGCCATGTTTAATAGGAGCCCATGGAAAAATCAGGATACCTGCTGAAAATGGTCAAAACCTGGAAAAAAACATGGCGGAGACGCTGGTTCGTCCTCAAAGATGGAGAGCTGCTCTACTACAAGTCACCTGTACGTTTTATTAAAACCACGATGTGATTCATGGTTAAAATATTGCTTTTAAGAATGTGGAGATTTTCAGTTGATGTCTTCTCTGAAATAAGCAAAGCTCTAAAATGAAGTGATTTTCTCTCAGAGTGATGTGATCAGGAAGCCTCAGGGCCAGATCGAAGTGAACGCCACCAGCAGCATCGCCCGTGCAGATGGGAAACAAGTTCTTCAGGTCAAAATTATTTTCCTCTAAAATGCCACCATCTCCTGTCAGAAAGGTATTTACTTTGCTTAACGTTTTGGGTGTAGATAGTGACAGGTAAGCACGTGTACTACCTGAAGGCGGACTCTCCTAACCTGCTGGAGGAGTGGCTGCGAGTGCTGCAGAGCGTGCTGACGGTGAAAGCTGCCAGTCCGCTCTTCACTCAGCCAGATATTCGCCCTGGTATGAAGGGGCTGCTCATCAAGGTTTGCAATTGAAAATTGGTGAATCTGCTTCCATTTAAAGATGTATTCATTTTCCAAAAACACAATAGTTTAGTCTTGTTACAACAGTTTTTTAAATGAGTAGTTTCTCTGCTGCAGGTGAAGCAGGGCTACTCTAAGCGGGTTTGGTGTGCTCTGATTGGCAAAACGTTGTACTACTTCCGGAGCCAGGAGGACAAGGTGTGCTTTAGCGTTCCACAAAACGACAAAAATCTGAAATTTTCTTAATTCTGGAATTTTTTTGTTTTTTACCAAAGAAAGTCTGTTCAATGAGCTGTTTACCTTTAAGTAGCCCGTCTACCTCTGTTTCCAGTTTCCACTCGGTCAGATCAAGCTGTGGGAGGCCCGTGTGGAGGAGGTGGACAGGTCGAGAGATTCAGATGACGACCTCAAAGCGAGTGGGCGGAGCTTACAGGTAGCACCCTTCACCATCGCCATCCACCCTCAGGAGCAAAGTCCAACCTATTTGCTCATCGAATCTCACCATGAAAAGGTCTGTGCCAGTCTGAAACTTCATAGCCTTATGTTTGTTTTTGTTTAACTTGTTTTACAGTGCCAAGAGAGTAGAAATCCTGACATGTTCTAAGTTTTCCTTGTTTTTGTTGCAAACCTAACCAAAAAGAAAGTTTAATTCCAAGTAGGGAACAGTCTACTTCACAGATCCTCCAGACTGGGTTTAACAACATGAAATCGACACATGTACACTCTTGAAAAAATGTAACAATTGGAAGAACAATTACAAATAACCAGTAGAGAAAAAGTTGTATAGAGTGGTTTCTCAACCTCAGGATGCTGGTGGACAGCGACAGCTCCAGAAATGCACGTGATAGATGTCACTGCGCCAACCCAGAGTTTTAAGGCTGGAATGTTACATAATGCCCCTTTAAAAAAGTCAAAATCAGCACAAAAATCTTGCTTTCATTAGATCATCTTTATGTCATAACCTCCTCGTGGCATGAAGGCTTTGCCGTCTATGAACATGGCAGGATTGTTGGGCTGCACCACCATCGCTGCCGAGGTTGGACACAGTCAGTCAGTCATTTTCTGTACCGCTTGTTACCATTAGGGGTCGCGGGGTGAGCTGGAGCCTATCCCAGCAGTGTTTCAGGTGAAGGCAGGGTACACCCTGGACAGGTCACCAGTCCATCGCAGGGTTGGACACAGTAAGAATCACTTTAAATTTCTTAAAAGAACCAAAGGTTATGGGTTAGAGCGAAAAAACATTTCACCTTTGCTGAAGCCGGAGGATAAAGACGCAGACCGATCATCAACCTAAACTAAGGCTTACTGATGCTGACTGCAGCCCAAAAACCATAAGACGTTAAAAAAAGACGTCAAAGGCCACAAACTTGCCTTTTTAACCTGGATGGTCCTGATGGCTTCCTACGTTACCTGGATGATCCATCTGGAGATGTTATCTACATGGCACAGTAGAGGAGTCTCCATCATGGTCTAGGGTGCTTGGTCCTGCACTGGAACAACACAGCTTCAGGTTGTACAGGGCATCAAACAGCACCTGGCTTTGTTGTATCTGTAATGTTGTTTTGGACCATCCTCCGTGTTCCCCTGACTTAAAGAACATTGGGAACATTTGCTGATGGATGAGAAGGGTAGTTTACAAGAACAGATGTCACTTCCAGACCGCGGTTGCCCATCATGAAACTTTCACCAACATTCCCATCAGCCTCCTGAAAACACTCGTATCAAACATGCCTAAGCACGTTTTTGGAGTGATCATAAATAACAGTGAAGCTTCTTACTTCTGAGTCCTTTTGTTTTTTGTACTGGTGTTTTAGGTTATTTGGAGCTATGGGCTTAAACTTTTTATCAGCCAATGATCAGCCTGTTTGAGTTCAAAGGAAGTTTTCAATAAATGACCCATCCTCATTTTATCATCTTTTGTTCTTCTTTCTTGTTTATGCATTTTGCAGCTCTGCTTACAACCTAGTTAGGATCCGCTAGAGTTTAATGCGAATGTTTGTCATCCTGCCCCTGGTCCTTTTTGTTAAGGAGGGTATCATAACAAATCTTCAGATTTACCAAAGAACAAGTGTTAAAGATCCTGTGAAATTTAAATTAATCTGTAGAAAAATGTGACACTTTGTTTGCTGTTGCTAATGTCTGTCATTCTGCAGGATTCATGGCTGTACCATCTGTCTGTGGCAGCCGGCACCACGGTGGGTAAAGTTGGCACCGAGTTTGAACAACTGGTGGGGAAACTCTTCCAGCTGGACGGTGATCCAAGTGAGAATTTTTGACCAAGTTATGATAAAATTGTGATTACCAGTTTTCTAGATATATATTTTTATTTTTTAGTCTTAAGTTTGATCCTTTTATTAAGAGTTTAATGTCTGTCTTACATTACATATTTTTAGAAGACACCACTGGTCCTTACCAAGTCCTAAAGTTAGTTACTTTGGTCTCAGATGAACAACACATAACATATCACACTATGAGCCCATCCACCTTTAGCAGCAATAACTTGAAGTAACCACTTTTTGTAAGACATTATCAGCCTCTCACATCATTGTGGAGAAAGCTGCTCCACTCTTCTTTACAATGTTGCTTCAGTTCACTTGTAGGTTTTCATTTATGTGGAGCTCTCTTTACACCACAGCTTTTCAAACAGGTTGAGGTCTGGATTTTGGATCATTGCAACATCTTGATTTATCCTGTTGCAGATTTGCTGTTATGTTAGGAAACTTGGTCCTGTTGCATGACCCGATTTCAGCCAACTTATAGCTGTTGGACAGATCGTCTCATACCTTAATCTAGAATACTGCAAAACAAGCCCAAATCATCACCCCTCCACCACCGTGCTTGACTGTTAAGATTCTGCACACATGAACACAAAGTATGTTGACAAATGCCGTTTTTAATGTGTTTATTAATCTATAGTTAGCATGTTAACAAGGCTCTTTACACCTGAAATTCTTTTAAAACTGTAGTTCGGGTAACAATATGTAAAATCCTTGTTCACAGTGTTGTCATAGAGGCAGGATATGTGGTGGTTTTGGGCTTGAAAATCTTCTTGTTTTGACATCAGTATGTGCACAGATCTTCCTTGATGTGAAGAAACAATATAAGTAAACAGTACATGTTAGCTACATTTTTCACATATTTGCATGTAAAAGTATCGTTACTGTATTAAAGAACAGAATGTGAAATTGCTACATAATCCCAACCAGGACTGGCCACCAGCATTGCTAGTTTTGGACATGATTGCAATCAGACCTCTCAAGTTTCCTCTTGAGTGTTTAAATAAACTGTTTATTTAGAGGAAGACAATTAAGATGTCAGAAAAGTTGCTCTATAAAACTGTTTAGCTGTTGAAGGGAGTCACTTTGATGGATTGTAAAGATGAATTTTGGTCAGCAGTGAGTACTTACCTTGTGTGCAATTAGCTGTTGTCTTTTTCAGTGTTGAAGAGTTTTGTAAACTGTGCTGCATTGAAATGACTTTATTTGGTGACAAAAGAGAGGAAAAACTCAAAATATCTGTGACCTTATTACCTTTTATTGCTGATATACTGTGTTTGGTTTTCTCTAAACATGCTGCTGTGCAATATAACCAAACATTTCCACTGTGTTTTCATAATAATTCATAAGTCTTGTGTTTTCTAAAGATATAACTTTGAAAACTAAAGGCATGGCAAGTATATTTATATAGTGCTTTACATGCATAACAGCAATGAAGTGTGCTGTATATAATAAAAAGAAAATATAGAGAAAATGAAACAATGCAGAAACAATTTAAATCATGTTAAGAAATAATTAAGAGTGCAAAAATCAGAATGAAATATATAAAATCATATTAAAAAAACTAAATTGGTAGGTTATAAAAGCAGACAGCAGTCTAGATAAGTCAAAAGCTAATGAGCAGATTTCATGCAAAGCGCATGAGAAAACTGGCATTTTCTTCTACTTGTTCAATGCAAAACAGCTAAATAATGCTTCTGATGAAATAAACAAAATTAAGTTGTAAATATATTGATAACAAGAAATTACTTTAATTTAATAATAAATAAACAATATAAAAAATAAATACATAAATAAAAATAAATTAATTTAAAAAAATTAAAAAGGCTGGTATGTTTTGTAGAGAATATGTTTCCTCCTGCAACCCTACCAAACAAGCTATATATTTAACATGATAACTGAGGCCCGGAGAGTCTGAAATGTAGCTTTTTTTCAGTTTCTCTGAGCAGATCAATCCTCTTAACCCATTAATGTCCACAGTGAAAGAAAGGAAATTATTTCTTTGCATTTTCTTTTTCTTTGCATTTTTGGTGTCACTTATTTTTTTAAAGGATTAAAAATGTGATGGTAGTTTATAAAAATATGCTATTTTTTTGCATAAAGCTTGTGTAAAACCAGCTGAGGTAGAGATTGTTCAGTCATGTTTACCTGCAAAAATTCCTTATAGGATACAGTGAATAAAAATTTAATGGTTGAATAAGATCCTAAAGGGTTCTTTCACATGGAAGCAGTAATAGTTTTAGTCAGTTTCTGCATTTTGGTTTAGTTTTTGTTATACAGATAATTATATAAATAATGTTGGTGTAATATGTTATGTGTTGCGTTTTTTTCTGAAGTTATAGTTACGCCATTTTTAAAGACAAATAGTTTTTTATGTGTCCTGTTACTTAAAATAAAACCATAGAATTGAAATATGGCGTATTTACTTCTTCGCACGAATATTTTGTTACGTAGCCAAATGTAAAACATGTTTTAAATAAATCAGCTCGATCAATCAGAAAAAACTCAGTTTATAGAAAGTTTTCCATCATATTTAATGTTTCTAAACAGAAGCTTGGACCTTGTTTTCAGACAGTAAGCACCTCAACTGTGTGTCTACCTTTCAGACTCTCAGACTTGGAGACATCCCATGTTGTGCTTCACTAAAGAGGCTCTGTCGTCTCCTCTCACCACTCTGCCCTCACAGGCCCTGCAGACGGAGGCAGTTAAACTCTTTAAGGTACAACCAGAAACTCAAATGTGGGCAAATATTCCTAATTCCTCATGATTTATTCATGCCTGCGCACTAATCTCCTGTGTCTCTGTTTTGACTTTTACCCATTTACCTGCCTTCAGACCTGTCAGCTTTTCATTAATGTGGCCATTGATGCTCCGGCCATCGACTACCACGTCTCTCTGGCCCAAAGTGCCTTGCAGGTGTGTCTGACCCACCCCGAGCTTCAGAACGAGTTCTTCTGCCAGCTCATCAAGCAGACCCGCAGAAGGCAGCCGCAAGGCCATCCAGGACCCCTGCAGGTCTGTAACATCGCCACACGGTGGCAGGAATGGTTTATGTTATGATACTGATGTGGAATCTTTTTGAAAAATATGGAATCACCCAGTTTTAATGTCCAAATCTTGATCCAAACTGCCTGGAAAAGATCTAAACAGACCTCTTTAAAGCCTTTCTGTCTATATAGTTTAAAACTTTAAGTTCAAAGCTGTACTGTGGAGTTCCCTGTGTTCTTAAAAAGCAGACAAAGCTGCAGAGAGATGTTTTCTCTGGGGAAACAGAAAACAGCAGCTGTTCTTAAAGGCCAGACTCTTTCTGTCCTTCTGTGGTAAGTTCCACATCCGTATCACCAGCAGAGGGCAGAAGTGAGAAAAACAGTCTTACCTGTTGTGAGCACTTGAAACAGGAAGTGCCAGCAAACAAGACAGAGTGAGTCATCATTAATTCCTCCCTTGTCAGTTCCTGTGTCCATGAATGAACAATGTTGGTCATTAACAGGATAAAAACAGTGTGATCAACTGTTTAAAGACCCATGTCTGCACCTTGTTCACCAAGTCTTCTGCTGTTTTACATATTTGTGCTCCTCTGTAAAGACTAGAGTGATAGTTTTGCATCTTGTTTTCCAGGGCTGGCAGTTTTTAGCTTTGTGTGTTGGACTGTTTCTGCCTCAGCATCCGTTCCTCTGGCTGCTCCAGATTCACCTGAAAAGACACGGAGACTCCAGGTTAGACGACATTACGGACAACAAAACCAGGAAAATAAAAAGCCAAATCTAGATGTTGGAAACATGAAGAACAATGAAAGAGTTAAAAAAAAAAAAGTATACAGGTTAGGGGAAGGTTTTATTTTCTTAGTGAAAACTACATGCCATGCCATCAGGCATCCGGTTTGTCAACCATAATGCAAACTTCTACACGTATTTAAAACTGTTTAGCTGCCTTCTTTATCGCAGCACTTTCCTCCAGGCTCATACTGACAGAATCAGCTAATATTTGGTTACTTGTCAGACACAAATGTCAGGTTATATTTGAGTTTTTTTGAGCTTTTAGAAACATTATTCTAATGTAAGTTTATTTATTTTAGGTTTTCTAATATGTAATTTAACACAGATTCTTGTTGTAGCTTTTTACAGGCATCTGGAACAATTACACAGTTTTTCTTGGCAGAGTAGAAAGACCAGACCATACTTCCACCTTGCAAACATATTTTCAGTTGAAGGTTAAGAAACTTCTCCAAAAAACGTCAAGTGTGCATCCTATTTTTCTCTGGTCATTTGTCTTTTGGATGGTTTAAGTCAGTGGTTCCCAAACTGGGGTCCAGGACCCTTCCCAAGGGGGTCCCCCAAAGAGCACAGTGGGTCCCTGAGGCTTTGAACATTAGAGCCATTAATGTACACAAATTGTCCCTATTTTAAGGAACAAAAATTAAGGCTAATTGTTGTTCATTTAACTTGGCTTTATCTAAGGACAGGACTCAACCAGAATACATTATTTATGGTGAGAATCTCACCTTTGAAAGCATAAAACCAAGCACGGTTTCAGGCCTGGGTGGAGCAGGGGGTCCATGGCATTTTAGTATATGCATGAAGGGGGTCCCTGGGGAAAAAAGGTTGTGAACCACTGGTTTAAGTTATGCATAGACCTCCATCTTCATTTGTCTCTCTGCTTCATGAAATCAGCAAACCAGCCTAGGACCACACACTGGGAACAGTGGTTGCAGTCTGAATATGCGATCATTTGACAAAAGAAAAGACATTTTTTTCAAATTCAAACAAAGCAGTGCCATGGGCAGAGCTGGGGCTGAGCACTGAGAGCTAGCAAGCAGCAAAATGGTTTGTACTTATATTGCGCTTTTATCCAAGGCACTTTACATCATATTCACCCACTGATGGCGGAAGCTGCCACGCAAGACGCTCACCACTAACTAGGGGTTTGGTGTCTTGCCCAAGGACACCTTGACTTGAACTCGACTTGGCCGAGGATCAAACCGGCAACCCTAGGGTTATAAGACAACCGGTATACCTTGCCGAGCCGCGCTGCTCCAGAAAAAGACTTAGAAAAAGACTAAACGAGTGTGGCTTGTTTGGAAGGGTTGCGGAGAAAGAGAACATGGCAACCCAGTCTAGGTTCGCAACATTTCATCCGAACAAACCAAAAGACCTCTGGAACAATGTCCCTTGAACAAATAAAACCAAAGTGTAAATGTTTGGCCATCTGTCTGACAGCTAAAGCCAGGTTGGAACTGGATCATAAAACAGGACAACAATCCCAAACACAGCAGCAGATCTACAACAGAATGAAAAAGAAAATAATCTAAATGTTAAAATAATCTGAAGTCGACCTCGACCTGACTGAAATGCTGTTACTGTACTTAGAGCTGTACACAAACTAATCCCCCGATAATAAAATGATTATAAAATTCTGAGAGACTGATCAATTAAATATACTTTTATTGTAAATATCATAACGTCATACAGAAAATAATCACTAACAGAGAGCTGAGAGGCCTCAGCAAGTTAATTTTTCTTCCTGTAAACATGGCACCAAATTATTCAGATTTAATTTAAGATGTATGTTATGGATAAACTACGCCCCAGAAAACCTTCAGGTTGACCAATGACTGACTGAGGGAGGACCCAGAAATACATGTGACCTTTCCACATGCCTGTCACCCCCAGGACTGAGGTGGGGAAATACGCCATCTACTGCCAGCGCTCTTTAGAGCGGACTCAGCAGAAGGGTGAGAGGCAGGCCCGTCCGTCCCGTATGGAGATTCTCTCTATCCTCCTGAGGAACCCCTACCACCACTCGCTGCCCTTCAGTGTCCCCGTTCACTTCCTCAACAACACATACCAGGTAATTGTGATGATGGCCTCAACAGGTCAAAGCAGGTTGTAAAACAAACGTATTCATATACAGTAGTTGGAATTTTTCTGATGAGTGTGTCTCAGAAAGCTACACAAAGCACACCAGGCATTTTAATTTCTCTGGTCAGGTCAGCCATCGTACCATCACAGCTGACGTGGAACCAGCAGCCAGCTGGAAAGAGTTTTGTCTGTTTATGTGCACACTGATTCTTGGCTTCACTGTTCCATCCACCCAGCATCCACCACCTACATACATTCACCCCCTTCCTCCTGTCTGTCTCTGAAGGATGAGACAATCACTCACACACTTAAATAATCAGGACAACCTGATGAACTGCAGAACTCTTGATACTGAATTAAAGAACAATTGAGAACCAGTACTTTTTAGTGGACATTGAGAGATTTGAGGTTCTAAACCAACATATTTTGGTCTGAATACACAGGCTGGGTCAAAATTAGGTTTGGGAACCAGCACCTTGATGGTTCAAAGGACTGGTTATTAAGAGAAAAAGGTGGGCTGTCTACTCCAGGTTGGGGGTGAGTCTTTGCCTAAGAGGAAGAGATTATGGACCTCAGGGTCCTGTTCATGAGTAGAGGTGAATTGTTGCAGCATCTGTTGTGATGTTGAAGCTGTGCTAGTCTGTCATGGTAAAGAAACTCTGAAGGTGAAGCTGTTGATCAGCATTCAAGCTTTTACCTTTGTGAGAAATGAATGAGACTAGAAGACGTGTCCTCCAAAGGTTGACTAGGTTGAACCTTAGGAACAGAATGAGGAGCTCAGAGTAAAGTCGCTGACCCTCAGCACCGAAAGGAGCCTCCCAGAGACATCTCCAGGCCGACCCAGGAACTAGCTGGAAAGTTTATCTCTTAGTCGACTTGGTGTAGTTGGTGTGTGTCTGATCTGCAAAAATATTTAAGCAAGTATCAAAGTAACATTCTCATGAAAGACAGGAGGCTG
This sequence comes from Rhadinocentrus ornatus, assembly GCA_037177495.1. Taxonomy (NCBI): domain Eukaryota; kingdom Metazoa; phylum Chordata; class Actinopteri; order Atheriniformes; family Melanotaeniidae; genus Rhadinocentrus; species Rhadinocentrus ornatus. The sequence continues at coordinate 5,425,035 of JBAMHW010000018.1, forward strand.
TTTTTTTCTATCAGATAGTTGCATTTTACCAAAGATGAGCAGCTCTGCTCGTATCTGTCAGTGGTTTTAATGTTGCGGCTGATGGGGGATTAATGTCTGAGTCATAAGCTGACAGAACACAGCGTTGGAGTAATAACTTACAGAAAGAAAGAAAGAAAGAAAGAAAGAAAGAAAGAAAGAAAGAAAGAAAGAAAGAAAGAAAGAAAGAAAGAA
>JBAMHW010000018.1:5471274-5493251 GCA_037177495.1 Rhadinocentrus ornatus
TGGTTGCCTCCAGTGACCCAATCAGTCACCATCCACCATCGCAAAGCAGCTCTGTTTCAATTAAATATTCAAAATAGGTTTCCATTGGACACTAGTTAGGATATGCCCCTGAGTAAATGGCTTTTTTTTTTTTAGTTTTCTAAGAAATGACAAACTGGTAGGATAGAAAATTACCAGTTTTTCTTTAATCCAGCCAAATACTGGCATACGGATGACATATAGTTCCAAGCAGATTGTTTAAAATCATCAAAATTATAATATTTCGTTACACCTTTTAATCGCTAAAGCCTAAATTAAATTGAAATTTTATGAATACAAAACCAAAATAAAGTAAAATAAACCAGTTAATATAATAAAAAAAACTAATAAAATAAAAAATAGCTTTAAAAAGCAAATAAATTAAGAATAAAGTAATGAAATAAATAGATATGCATGTATGGATTCATACATACAGTCAGGTCCATATATATTCTGCAACACCTAAAACCCAAGTACAAATAATCTCATCCCTACCCACCTATGTCATGGCCTCTCCTGGAACCTTCAAAGAGTGTTGAAGCCCCCGGGGAAGCATTTGCCCGTAGGACACCAGTTAGGTCACTATTAACTACCTCCTGCACTCACATATACACACAATATTTTCTGTCTTAAACCATCACAACATTACTGATGCTTCGCTCTTTCACAGGTATCTGGAAGACAGAATTCATTATTACTCTTGTTTAATAAACACCAATAAATAATCAAACATTTGTGTGCAACTATGCATATTTAAGGTGCAAAATGTGATTTAAAGTGCAAATGTGCCTATAGTGGTATACAATTATTTACATCACAGATTCCATGTAACCAGCTTATTACACAGGTAAAAGTTCTGGAGTTGATTCCAGGTGTAGCATTTGTATTTAGAAGCTGTTGCCGTAAACCTACATCATACGGTCAAAGGAGCTTTCAATGAATATAAAACAGTTGTCCTTAGGCTGGAAAAAGAGTCATCCTCTTTTGAAAAGAAGAATTTTGTCAGTGCTTTGAAGTGAATGTGGAAGAATAGGAAACATTGTCCAATCAAACATTAGCTTAAAAGTAAGTAAATTTGTGTTTGGTGGATCATTTCTTAGTTGTAACAATGCTTCCTGCCATCAATCCTGTACCATTGGAGAGCCTGTTCTTCCCTTTTAAATGGGGCCACATTTGTTAGGAAAATGTTCTTGTGGGATGACCAGCAGAGTAGCGTTTGTATAGATAGATAACTGCCGGATCTCTGCCAGTGGCAAACAGCTTATTCTGCTACTGACTCTGGTTTGATATCCTAACTATTTATTTGTGTTTGTTCTCCTGATTTTCCTCCCAGGTGGTGGGGTGCCTGTGTCCAAAGGGATACAGCGGAAAATTTTGTGGGAACAAAACAGATGTTTGTCGAGGCAAACCCTGTTTCCGAGGGGTGCAGTGTCAGTCAAAACCAGAGCCCGACCAGTTCACCTGTGGAGAATGTCCTGATAACACTGTCTCCAGCGGCAACATGGGATACAAATGCTTTGATCATGGTCTGTAGCACATCACAAGCTCTTCATCTGCTGTCTTATTAACAGCTCATGATCATCCTCACTCTTTTCTCCATGTCCCTCCCCAGACATGTGCAGCCCTCCTTTCCCCTTCCCCTGCCACAAAGATGCAGAATGCCAGAGCACAAAGGTAAACTACACCTGCACATGTAAGCCTGGTTTTACTGGAGATGGACACAACTGCACAGGTACTGAACACAACAGCACTTTGATATAAGTGTATTTACAGCAAACACCCTGACTGAACTGCATTGTTATGGTCTCTATTTGTCTGTGTTGCAGATACAGATGAATGCACGGCGCTCATGGCTTGTGAGAATGCCAAGTATGAGTGTAAAAACAAGCCTGGCTCATTTGAATGCCTCTGTAGATATAACACTAAGGACATTGAAGGATGTGGTATGTACATACTTATATATCCAGTACTATTTAGTTATTCACAGTGAAGTACAGATAACAGTAGAAAATGTGTTTTATGAAGGATGAAAACTCAAAATGGCCACAGTTTATCTTGATTACAAAGTTGATCTGGAACAGATGAGTCCAAAGTTAATTCGTTAGATTTTATGCAATCATTTGTGTCATGCCAAGTTAGTGTTTAAGTAAATCAGAGATGCAGCTGTTCACCTGTCCACTGATGACAAGCTGGATGCTCCCTCTCCTCTTTAGTCTGCAGGACACGACGTCCATGCTTTCGGACGGTTTTCACTTTGCCGCAGACCAATTTAAATGAGCTTTGATTTAAAGAAGATGGCGGTGTTTCTGGAACCTGTCCACATATGGTTTCACTTTTGCATGACAGAGCTTTAACCTGCATTTGTGGATTTTACGGTGAGATATGTTCACAGACACTGATTTCTGGAAGTCTTCCTGAGTCCACGCAATGGTTTCCAGTAGAGAATCATGTCTGTTTTAATGTAGTGCTGCCTGAGGACCCCAAGATCACCTGAATTCTGTTTGACCTTCAAATTCTTCCCATGCGCACAGAGATTCCTTATGATTTACTGATCCTATTATATCCTGTAGATGGTGAGATCTTCACAATTTTATGTTAAGTGACATTTTTCTGAAATTGTTCCACAATTATAAGATACAGTCAGTCTGTGATTGGTGAACTGTCCATCTTTACGTCTGAGAGACTCTTCCTCTCTAAAATGCTCCTTTTATACCCAGTCATGTTACCAACCTGTTGCCAGTTAACCTAATAAGTTGTCAAATGTTCCTCCAGTTTTTCTTTTGTCCCAGCTACTTTTCCAGCTTTTTGTTGCCCCTGTTCCAACTTTTTACAGATGTGTTGCTACCATCAAATTTAAAAGGAGCTCATATTTTCCATGAAATGATAAAATGTCTCAGTTTAAACATCTGATATGTTGTTTATGTTCTATTAGGAATTAAATATGGGTTGATGAGATTTGTAAATCAATTTTTAGGAATTGAGGTTTTAAATGAAACAAGAACATGGAAACATGGAAAACAAGGATTGCAGACAGTCAAGAGGAACAGAACCAAATACAAAATCACAACACAGAACTGAAATCTTTGGCGAAGGCCAAAAAACAGAGGAACTAACAATACAGGACTTGAAGCAGGAATATGTCAATAAATATAATGGCCCCAGAAACCAACAGACCACAACACATTTCTTTTGGGAGATCAAGGAATAGTGGTCATCTGGTCATCCAGCCCCCCAACACCCATCTGAAGATCTGGATGTCCACTACTTCTTAATCCCTCAACTAAACGGGATACTTTACCTCTTCCAAAATGGAGAAGTAGTAATGATTGTTAGGACCAAATGTGTTCACATTAACTGACTGCAGATTAGAGTCTACATCAGTGTTCCTCAGACTTTAGGTACAGAAAAGACATCAACAACAACTGTGAAGTAAAATCTGGCCTTTGTGGTAGAAGTGCTGAAATAAACTAGCTCAGAAAGATGCATTTAGAGTTTGATCTTATTAAACTAAATGGTAAATTTTTCCAGCTGAAATCTATGAATAGATGTTAAAAAGGTGTTTGGTGGATGGTCTCTGGTGACCTGACATTTCTCTCGTGCCCCCTCTGGTGGTTGTAGGGGGTATTGCAATGTTCGTGGTTCCAGTGTTAAAAAATTCCTGGATCCAGGCGTGACCGGGATCTCCCCTTGTTCCTTATTCCATTTTGGAAATATTCTGAAAATTTTATCAAAATCAAAACAAAACATTCGCCTGGCGGCGGTAATAATTCAGAGAAATTTGATTAGATTAGGGAAGATGTGATCCATGATAAAATCTGAAAGTTTGCTTCAAAGATGTTTTGTATGTGAGCAAAATAAATGTATCAATTCTCTTTGGGCTTCACAGAAAGTAGGTAGAGTATACCTGTACAACATTTTAAAAGAAATTTAACTAACCTTATTAGTAAAAAAATAACTGGTAATAGCCACACGTTGTTCCAACAAATATTCTTAAAACTGGACCAAAAAGAGTGAGGGGAAGGTGACCAAGTGATTTCTTGAAGGAAAAGAATGTCTGATTCTTCTTTTTGTAGAATGATGGAAAACCAAATTAATAACTTCTCAATGTCAGTTTTGGTGACCTGACGATGAGGAGGTCATAGCTCCTAAATCTTTAATCTTGTCTCCCTCAGACAGATTTGATAAAACCAGGAAAATAGCACATTTTTTTTCTTCCATGTTTCACTGTAGATTCAGTAAAATGTGCAGGTTCACTCTGTTTAACTGTCGTGTTTGTATAAAAATACATTAAATACTTCTACTTACTGAAGCTTGAGCATTTCATTTGTGTAACTGCTGTCCTACATGTGCATGTTTAAGTGTTTCACCAGTATGTTGTGATTCACTTGATGTGTTTCTCCACAGGCGACTCCCCCAACCCTCCAGGTAAGAGCTCCCATATGGCTCCATTTTTGTCCTCATTAGCTTTGTCGTAGATTAGCTCTTTCTCTGCTGTTGTCATGGTAAACACGGTAAAAAGGAATTCATCAGCTGCTGCTGTTCTGTGTACTCAGGCTATAACGTGTTCAACATCTCCGTGGGCTGGAAGAACAACAGAGCTGATGGACTCAAACAGGTGTGTGTGTGTGCCAGACATGTCAGGTAACACATCCACCAGCCGTGATTACGCTGTTTCTTTCTCTTTCAGCTGGATGGCATCCTGAGCAAGGGTTTCACCAACAAGTTCTACAACATTAGTAAGAAAGACCAGTCAAGCAAACCAGGTGTGGATGAATACCGTGTCGGGGTGTCAAGTGACACACCCCACTGGTACATCAGAGACTATCTGGCTAGAGTCAGCAGCCACTATGACATCAGCAACGTGGAAGTTCATGGTAAAATACTTTTTGCTTATTTTTGATTTTGTTTAGAAGAATGTGAAGATTAGAAATATGTTTACTGCACATTTTGTCAGTTGCTACACAAACTCCCTTTAGTTTCATCATAGTCTGTTTCTGTGTGTGATGTGAAGTAAAAATGATACTACAGCATCTAAGGTGTATATCTTTATGCAAATAGATCTGGATGAGTGTAAGGCCAATGAGGCGGTGTGTGTCTACCCCGCCCTTTGCTCCAACACCTACGGGGGCTACAGGTGTGTTTGCAATGGGACAGCTGATGTGGATGAAACCCTGTCCTGTGTAATAGGTGAGCATGAGGAGATGAGATGAATGCTTTGCTGGCTTCCTGTGCCTTTTAGTGGGACTAATGGGTTTTTTGCAAAAATGCACTAAGTAGATTAAATGTAACGATTACAAACTGAGGTGTGATAGACTTTCCAACTTGGTGAAACATTGTGGGCTTTGTCTGATGGATCTGTTGCAGACCGAAGTAAAATAAGCAACACGGAGGTCGACTTGGTTCTGGGTCTGGTTCTGGGGATCGGCATCCCACTGCTGCTGATGCTGCTTGCGGCTGCGCTGGCCTGCTTCTGCTGCCGCAAGAAGACTGTTACTGGAGAGTGAGTGGCATGAATGACATTTACACAAGCCCCATTTCCAACAACGGGTGCAGGACGGGGTGGGCGGCCGCATTTCTTTGTGTTTTCACACAAGGAAACTGGGAAGGGGACACTAATATTCGACCCAATCCATCCTACTTTTTTAGGAGCCTTCTGTTGGGGAACCATTCTAACCGATCTGACCAAGAAGAGTGGAGCTTGACACACTGCAATCCGTTGATTGGTTAAAAATAAAAGTCGCTTCACGTACAACCTGGCATAAAAATAAAGCAGAAATGACTCTTTGTTAAGAGCAACAGATTTTCTTTTTATTGATTAAATCGATGCCATCTTACCTCACAGACTGATACTCTGCCTCTCAGGTAAGGTTACAGTTGGTTACGAAACAATTTTTTTTTTTAGAAAGTCAGGTCAGATTGAGGCTTTTGGTAATGCAGCTATTATGTGTAGGTTAGGAATACACCTTCAGGAAAAGAGTGCCAAATTATATCTTTATGGGTACAAAAGCTTGTTACTGGGGTAGTGCCCTCCAAGGTACTCTTGCTGTACTCTCAAGAGGGTTATCTTGTAATAATACAATATAAAGACCAGTTATGTTCCTTTAGACTTTGTCAGCTAATTTATAGGTGTTTAAGAATGGCTGACATCTAGTGGTAAATATGGGTAAAGCAGTGACTTCAAATACAAAGCACAGTTGTGAATGGACGGTGGCCATCAGTGACCAAAATTCTTCCAGACATAAACATGTTTACATCTGTAAGATGATCCAGTGGACTTAGGTGCAGCTATGAGCGCACTACAGGTGACTACTTTAACATTGTGTACATGTACTGTCATTTTCTATACGCAGAAACACTCACAAGTTCACCTCACTTCATTAGGTTCACCTGGCTGTCTTCTTTCATCATCTACATTTATTAGTTAACATACATCAATTTTTACTTTTCAAACTGGCAATATTTTATAAACAAACCAGAAAAACACTACAAAGATCTGGCTTTGCTTTGGTGCTGACAGCAGTTTGAATGGTCTTTGGCCTTGATTGGTCTGATCACAGTACATGTTTCCTGTGTGTGATGGTCCATCCAAGGTGCCTCTGATCTCAGACAAGTAGGTTGCTGCTGCTTCCAGATAAGGTTAACAAACCCTAACAGACAATGCAGTCTGTGGGATCAGTGTCCAGCTTAGGCTTGTGCTGGAGACCAAGAACATGCCCATCTTCCTCTTTGTACACTCATATTCTTCTGATTCCTTGAAAAGCTTAATAATATACCAGTTGGCAGGTGGAGATGTTCTGAGCTTTGTGACATGGTGCATTATCCTGCTGGAAGTAGCCATCAGAAGATGCTACACTGTGGTCATAAAGGAATGGACATGGTCAGCTACAATACTCAGCTAGGCTGTGCTGGTTAAACCATGCTATGTTGGTACTAAGGGACACAAAGTGGGCCAAGAAACTATCCCCCACACCACCAGCCTGAACCATTGATCAAAAACAGGATATATCCGTGTTTTCATGACATTTCCACAAAATTCTGAGCCTACCATCTGAATGTGGAGCTGGATCATCAGAACAGCAACATTTCTCCATCTTCTATTGTCCACTGTTGATGAGTCTCAGTTTCCTGTTCTTAGCTGACAGGAGGCAGCCGGTGTGGTCTTCTGCTGCTGTAGGTTTGATGTGTAGTTTCTGGAGATGCTATTCTGTAGACCTCAGTAGGGACCAGTGCTTATTGGACTTCCTGTTGCCTTTCTATCCTCTCCAACCAGTCTGACCATTCCCCTCTGATCTCTGACATCAACAAGACATTCTGGTCCAGACAACTGCTGCTCACTGGATTTTTTTCTCTTCTTGAGACTATTCTCTGGAAACCCTAAAGATGGCTGTGGGTGAAAATCCCAGTAGATCAGCAGTTTCTGAAATACTCAGACCAACAACCATGCCATGTTCAAAGTAACTTAAATCCTCTTTTCAGTCTTTACCATGTGATTGGCTGATTAGACATTTTATTACACATTGTTGTACCTAATAAAGTGGCTGGTGAGTGCATATGTACCATGTATAATTTGGGAACATAAATGTACCTTTCAGGTCTTCATAAAAGTTCTACACTGAGATCCAGTTAAAGGACAGAAATTTATCCCTACAGAACCCCTTTTCCTGTCAGTGTATATTTAAAGGAAAGTTCAGTGTAAAACAAATATTTGAAAATTTAATATCAGCTATGTTTTCTCTTCTGTTTTTATTTTTCATTCATATCCCAACATTGTTTTCAGGCAGGTAATGTAACCTGTCTTTAAGGAGCTTTGTCACTCTATAAAAGGTTTGCTGAGATAAAGTCTATAGCCTGTGTCACCTGAAAGACAACTGCCTTACCATCATGAGGCACTAAAACTATAATGACTGAATATAAAACAAGTTTGTAGGTGTGTCAGCAACTCCTTTGGGCAGGGTGAGGCAGGGTTCATAGCAGGCCATCATTAAATATATTGCTGCAAAGAATGATCACACAAAAACACACACACACACACACACAGCTGTATTTCAAGGTACAGTAGTCAAAGAGGTCTGGCCAGTGACGGTTTTTGCCAGCAAATTGAATACTGTAAATCCTGTCTGCTGTTCTCCCACTGCAGCACCGTCCTTCTCCTATTAATGTCTCAGTTGGACCATAAACTGCCTCCTTTCTTACTTCATTTAACAAAATTTGGTGCATTATGAAACTGAAAGTTTGTCCACAAATACTGACTGAAAAACTGAAAAACACACCCAGATGATGCAGTTACGGATCCAGTCACTCCTAATGTGAATATGCTGGACTGGACATAAATCAGCCTATTTGCTCAGTCAAGCTTCCCAATTTCTTAATCTTATGTAAAAAAACAAAACCAAAAAACAGTCAAATAATACGACTGAATTCCCAGTAAAACTGCATTCACTCACATTTTTTCTCTTTCTGTACGTACTGCTTTTGTCAGATTGTAGTATAAAGCAGATTATTATTATAATATATAATATATTATTGTACTACAGCTGAATATAAGCCAACATATCTGATTTCTCTGCATTAACTTGCACCTAGATAAAGCATTTCGAGTTCGTTTGCGCTGATGAAATCCAAATTCTGTAGTTGCATCATCTGACAAATTTAGCAATAAGTGAAAGACAACAATTTTACAGTGAATTCATACTTCAGTGTAGGCTGATCGCTCACTATGTTTTCAAGGTTTTTGTTTAATAATTTACACTGTATACAGAAGCAAGGATGCTGGCTTAATTAGGTCAGATTGTGCTATAACCAATTGAACTGTGTAACCGCAGTCAGTGTGAAGCATATCTGAAGCTACATGGCTAAAAAGGCCAATGATTATCTAATTTCATATCTATAAAGGAGTGTTTTATGAAAATCTATTTTCTCTTCAGCCCAGTTTGCTAAGATGGAAGACAAGTTTTAAATTGGTACATTGAAAAACAAACATGACAGCTTTGTTTAGCTTAGCTTGGATAAGCATTAAGGCAGGCAGCTACAGCTGAATCTGTTTATATGAAGCTAAATCTGCCTATTAAGACCTTTTAAAACAAGTTTGTCTGCTTCTTTTTAGCACATTTTATTTTTTTTTTCCCATCTAAAGGCCAGCGTCACACTGACCTCCAGCTGTGCCAGTTTGTGTGAGCAGTACAAGACTGTGAATCAGGCACATTAGCAGTTTAGCCACATTCAGCACCACAGCAAATAACAATAACGAATCTCTGTTGGTTTTTAATGCACAGCTAATGTACTCCACTAAACAATAATTCACTCTAAGAACATCTCGTATCCCAAAGTGCATTGCAGAGTATCCGTCTGTGACATTGTGTATCATAATGTGCGTGTGTCCTTAGCCATAATGCATGTGTGCAGATGTATGGCATCTGGACCAGGTGTTAGTGGGCCATAGAGACACCTAATCCCCTTGATGACTGCCCTGCTTTTTTCTGCTTTCAGTGAAGCAGACCCTGCAGGGACGTCTGCATCATCATTGTGGGATTATGTTGTTAGATTAGAGTGAAAAAGCAAAAGCCAGGGAAATGTTTCTTTTAACAAACTAAAGAAAGACTTGGATTATTTGGTCTGACATAATAACACTTAAAATCCCAGATGTGTTTGGCATAATGGAACAGATAAGGTTTTATTTACTGTTTTCAGAGCTGCCATTAAGCTGCATCAGAATTTCCAATAAAATCAGGATTAGATATTAAATTCAGATCCTTTTACAGTTTGGTGTAAGCAGTGCCACGATGATAACTGTGATTAAAGATGCTACAAGAAAGGATCTGAAGAGGTTTCCACAATCAATAGTCACATTTTCTGCCAATCATTTGGCAAGATGTGTGTTTTTTTTTCTTTTTTTCACACTGTTACTCAGAGAATGATTCATAGCAGGTTGTGCTGTTCGTGCCTCATTATCAACATGGATGTACACATTTCCAAAGAGATTAGCTTTAATGATATACAATGCAAAACATCTGAACTGTGAATTAAGACAACAGTGATTCTAAGACGTATTCAGCTGTGTGTTCACGTTGTTAATCAGCTTTAGTCCCAGATTTCAGCATCTTTCAACACTGGGTTTCTGGGCTAGAGTAGGCATGAACATGCAGGAGTCACTGAGTTTACCACAACAACTGCTGCCCAACCAAACATTTCCATAAATTTGACTCATGTTTTGGTCTGCTGTATGGAGAAATATGGGCGGCACCGATCAGAGCCAGGGGTTGAAAAGAAAAGAAACAAGCCACACAGAAATGTAATACTGAGACTATAGAAGGTAATAAAATAAGAGAACTGTTGAATTAAGGTCTGGTACTAAAAGAGGTAGACATTAAACCCAATGTTGCAGTGCATAATGACCTATTTTAATCCAAGCCAGACATGATCCCCTTAAATGGAGAGCAAAATGTAACATGCGTGTCACTTTACAGCATTTTGATGAGCTTATGTGTTGTCTTACAGCCTCCCCCGCTTGGTACCAGACTACATCCAGTTCAACCCCCCACCTTTTAACTACTCGGACCCAGCCCTGCACTACATGACCCACTGCAGCCCTCGCATCATCGACAACATCACGCCCAGGCAGCGCCTCAGATAGCGCACACAGGAACAAACAGCTTCACAGAGAAAATACAGGAACTTCTTCAGCTTGTTTTAATGATGAGATGAAGGATGCTTATTTACATTTTAACAAACAAGTAATTAAATCTGAGGGACTTTCGAAGTTGATTACTCCTAATCCACAAAGCTGAATGATGCCAAGTTTTTTTTCTCTCCCTGGACAGCAGTTTACAGAGTCTGACCCAGCAGAAATCGACGATCTCTTGGCAGGAGATGTTGATGAAAGGAAAACCACTGCAGTGCTCTTCATCTTCCAGCAGCCTTTTTTGTACCAACATTAGCATTTCCCAGGATACCGGAGAGAAAAGATTTTCTGGTTCTTATCCTTAAATCTAATCATCTCAGCATCACTTGTAACCACCAAATCATAGTTGTCACAATTTGTCCGAGTCTTATAACTATGAAAACTCTTAAATCTACATTAAAAAAAAAAGAAAGAAAAAAAGAAGTAGATGCCACTGTGTGGAAATGACATTAGTTATTGTTCATTGTTGGATTATTCAGTGTTGCAGCTGGACGCTGGCCTGCTTCTTACAACCAATTGTAAATATCATGTAAATAATAGAAAAATATCACTTTCACAAAACTAGTGTGGGTTTTTATTTTAAGAACAGGCAACAAAACACTGAATGTTGTTACTGGAACAACCATGTCATTATACTAAAGCTGGTAGGCCAAATGTCTTGTGTTTAAAGTAAACTAGAAAGATTTGACCTATCCAAACACCTTCGCATGCCACTATGTGTTTAAGAAGTACTGTGTAACTTTCTGGCCTTAAAAAATATGTGTTTTTGACTCGTTTTGATGGCACTGTAACATTTCTTATGTACATTTCAGGGGCCGTCGTTGCCCAGCAACATCTCAAGGCTAAGAAACCACACTTCACAATATTTTTTTTTCCTGGATGCTGCATCACTTTACAGCAGCATTTCACCTCATGTCACTGTGTTAAACACCAGCAACTGGATATCAACACACTGGTGGTTGTTAATGTACATAATGGCTGATTCATCAAAGATATGTATGTGGGCATTAACAGAGGAAAAACATGAAAGTGACAGAGCAAGAGATAAAACAAGAGTCAACAGACTGACTTTTACTGACTGGAGAGAGCTCAGAGAAGAGACAGGATGCAAAACAGATCCTGAATTTGCCGTCGTTAAGTGGCGCCGCACTGAGGAAAATACCAAAGTTCAGTAGTGCTGCTTTAAGACTCACTATCTTTCATTTTATTTTATTTCTCCTTTATTTAGCCAGATAAAACCTCATTGAAATCAGAAACCCACAAATCTAAAATAAAATAAAAAGACACAAAACATAGAGACACCTACTATCAAACACAACAGTTAAAACAAATTTAGCTGCCAATATTTGGTACATGAAATACAAAATGGGATTAAATCTGCAAATAAGTTTAAAAGTAGTTGCATCAGTCAAGAGTTTTCCTCTCACTTTCATTTAAAAATCAGGGAGAAATTAAGAAAACTTTACAATGTTAGTAATAACACTGGTTAAATGTACATAACAAATCCACATTACATCAATCAAAGATGTTCCACATGTCAATATAAAATCTGTCCTTTAATCAAAGTTCAAACAAGTACACTGTCCCTTTAACCCTTTCAGTCCTGCGCTTATTTTTTAGGCTTCTGCTCAAACATTACATCACCATTATAGAAAAAGTATATTAAGATGTGTAATTATCAGTATATACGTTATGGGTGACGGGAGATGTTCATAGTGAAGATGGCACATTGCACAAATGAAAAAAGATTCAGGCTCTTTTAAAAAAGACGAACAAATAAAAACGATTCTCAGGATGAATATTAATATCTCTATCGAATAATGCAGCTGTAGCTTTAAACATCTATTAAATCATATTAAAATAGGTGAACGTTATCTCTGTAAAGGTCATCTCTGATGAAGTGAATCAGGATACAGACGTCTTCAAAATGGCCTTTTGGGCACAGTTTGTTCTCAAAATCTCCCATTTGAATTTAAAATGTTAATAAAGTCTACAAAATCATCGTAACAATGTGGAAGAACTTCATGAATTTATGTTTTTTATGTATTATTTTATGTATTTTATTTATATTCATCCATAAAAATCCATTTTCTGCACTCGTGTGAATCAAATTATAATGATTAAATGCAATTAAATGATAAAGTATGGATTATATATAAAGATCTAATTACATCACTCTTTCCTATTCTGCATGAAAAATGTAAACTAAATGTAACAAGTACTCAGTAAAAGTATCTTGGGACCATATTTCATGTAAAAGTGCAGTTTTTTTGTTCTCTGCTAAAAAACTCTTATTTTATTTTAACTCATTTCCAGTTTTCCCTCAGTTCCTTCTCCAGCCACCAGGTGTCACAGCTGAGGCTTCCACACCAGGAAGATCAATCACATTTGTTTATGAGTAGGATTTATGCAGAAACACAGCACTCCCACAGACACACACATACACAGCTTTGATTAGACACCTGCTCTGCAGCCTTCATCTGAAGTGGCCACAGCATGCAGTGCAACCGGTTGAACCCTGCAGAATGAGATCATCTCAGAGTGGCAGCCCTGGGGGTCCAGCCACTGCAGAGACATACCTGCCCAGGTCAAGGACGGGAGAGATGGGAAAACACTCCTCGTCACTCTTTTATTGTGATTACTCACTAAAGTATCCACTCATGCACACAAATAGTCTTGCATAACCCCAGCTGTATTCTTCTGCTGCTCTAGTTTTACTTCCTGCCGGACTCGTTGAGAGAGCAAACTGAGATGCACCACAGGACCACACAGATGGATGTTAGAGGAAACTTCTGAAAAGTGTAAAAGTCTATGGCAAATCGATCCCCTCGACACCTGCCAGACAAAGGTGCACAGTGAGAACGAAATCACCTTGGGGAGGGAGCTTTGTGGTGCCACATTTCTAGAAGCTTCCAAGTAGTGGTGTTTCATGTGCTGCTGATGGCTGCAGTGTTTGAACTCCAGCTTTACACTGACTGCAGCAGACAAACTGGAGGCAAGCCAATAAGAGACAGAGTGGAAGGAAGACGGACAGTGTTAGAAAGAGTTAGAGACAGCGACAGAGGGAGTGTGGGGACAGGAGAGAAATGAAAAGTAAAGAAGCAAAGAGCAACAGCAGGGATTCTATTTGACAGCCAGTAAGTGGTTTTTTTGTCCTTTGGATCCCCTCAGATAAAACACCCAGACATGTGCAGGTTTAAAAACACTTGAAGATTAAGTGGCAGGCCCAACAAAACAGAAACACATAAGCGGGATAGAGAAATAAGTGCATGCTTGACACTATATCCATTTCATCACAACATGATTGAAATAGGCAGGCACTTGCGGACCTGGCCAAATCCTCTTATCCCATTTAAAGCCATTAATTATTTTTGCCTCATGATGCAATTTTGGAATTCATGTATTTGCTCAGTGACAGGTAGGCAAGAATACCAATGGGATTGGCTTGTCTGCGACTGGCCTGTAGCTGGACCTTGTACAGCTAATGCCCTTATTGCATGGCTGTAAAAGCGCTTCATCCTGACTGCGACTGTTTGCTGAGGGGTCATAAACTTTATCCATTGATTGGGTTACAAATTTTGCTGCTGTATGCTAGGAAGTCTTACCAGTCATCCTTTCCAGTGTACCTGATTAAACCCTTACCACTGCATATAAATTATAATATAAATATAAATATATATATATATTTATATGTATATATATGCATAGTACAGATGCAGTTGATCAAACACAGACCTAAAAGCTAACAGGTCCAGGTCTGCATCCCCACATTTGAACAATGTAAAGTCTTTTGACTGTAACAATGGCCATTCTCTCCCATGAAAAGTGATCAGCCTATTTGGCACAGAACCAGCAGGTGCATTACAAATCCTCATTCAATAATAATGCCGTCCCCGTCGTTCAGTTACACAGGTAAACATCTTCTCATATTTGTCACCACCACTTAATCCCTCCAAGTCCATTTAGACACACAAATTAGCCTTTCTTTTTCTTGAAAGCTGCTTTATTTTAAGACATGATTACACAATGCCACCACAACTATGCCAGACGGCATCCATTGTTAACAACACAATATCTCACATGGTTAGGTGGTGCTCTTTTCTTTTTGTTTTTTACTGGTGTTAATGGGAGTGATGTTGTGTGACATTAATGAAGATGGAGGGCCGACTTCAGCCTTGTTTCTGCTGAATTAAAGTGACCCATGACCCCTGTGGTCCTGACATGAAAGCTGACGTTTATGAATGCAGTCTGGGTTGGGCACTACCTGATAAGGATATATTGTGTGAGGCAGTTATATATTCACAGAGGTAATTAAGAAAGTAAATATAGCAGCAATAGGGCTTGTCCTGAGCAGTGGTTTGAGCATTTTGTGTATGAGCATGCACAGACATGGATTAACCTGAGTAAAAAAACATGATATTCTCATGCTAACACTACCCCATAGCAGCTATACTGCAACACATACTATAGTGCGTATCATGGAGATTAGTTTCAACATTATTAAGTAATGTCTCTTGGGTTTTGATAGGGCCCATTCATATTCACCTTCAGCCTCCGATCACCTCTGACCTGAGTCATGTCCTCTGAGACCTGGGGATTTTGGGGGCATGTTGTCAACAACTCAAACAGCGAATCCTACATATTGAATGAAAGGAAACTTTAGAAAATTGTGCAGGAGGATTAAACAGACAGCTATTCTGATCTTGAAACATGACCCAACGTGACCCAATGATAAAACAACCTCTCTGAAGGAGATTTATTGAAGTAAATCATCTGTGTCTCATAATAATGTCTGAAATGTGGATCTATGTCCACATTTCTGTGTTTGTCAAGTTTTTATTATTAGACAGGTGAAATATTAATTCACACACTTCCCCGTAGTCGTTTGCACATGCTACAGCTTATCTGGTTCTTGTGACAGATTTAGGCCTTTGTGCTGTCACCTGTAGCATTACATAATCTATGTAGTGACAGAAAAGCCCCACAGTAGAAAAACAGATTTAAATTAAAGAATCCAATATGTTCCAGATTAGTTAGGCTGGAGGAAAAGCCTAGAATATTCTGATACTATTCTGGAGATCATGTGGCATTGGCAGCATGCAAAAAAAACAAAGACATGCAAATGGAAGAGGGGAACCACTTAGGATCCACAATTCTTACATTCATGTTTGAGATATTAACCTTTTTTTTATAAATTCTCTGCTTATGGTGCATCCATGTCTAGTAATAAGGAGCTATTTTGAGAGATGAAAATTCTGACATGTTTTCAGAGTGGTTCTTCAAATTCTCCTCTTTGCACATCTCTGCCTGTCCTACACCTCCTTCTCAGTATCCCCCATAGGTTCAGGGCAGAGACAGGTGGTCACTGGGAGACAGGAGAGCAGTCAGGCATAAGCAATCAGATACTCCCATCCACACCAGCAGCACAATTAGACGCGTGAATCCACAGCAATGCCTGCTACACACCCAGTTACTTGTCACACATTTACATATGCACATACTAATGCACACATGCACAAGTTATCAGATATTGCAAACTAATACAGGGTATCTCATTAAACAGAACATTTGGAGTGACGATGACTTGCAGAGCAGAAAGGAAGAACTTTACTCGGGTCCCACAATGAACTGTCAGGCTTTGCAAGTTTAAAATAGCATCAATAGCATAATCAGAAATTATAAAAATGTAGCAAAGCAGAAATGGGTCAGCAATATCCCAGTTCAAAATAATAAACTAAGCCCCTTGTAGCTAATTACTTCTCAAAACTATGTTGCTGGGCCTCCCTGAAGATGATGCCCATATGTACACACTATGCAACAAGCTTGGCTGCTATGCCTGTGGCACTGACTAGGATGTCTATGGACAAGATGCAGCGGCACAGCGCAGACCAAGGGAGTGACGCATTGCAGGTACAAACAAACCAATCAGGGAACGCGATTTCTTCAGCTACGTTTTACGTCTCATCACAGAGTAGCAGAAAGTATTCATGCGCCATTATGTAGACCGCCAACGATACGCGATATAATTTAACATATCTACAATAATACCACTGCAGTAATACTAAATTATGAGTTAAATTATTTAATTGCTTTATCTGTATGTAGTTAGTCCTTGAAACGTTGATTTGGACTTATTTAGAAACTGAAGAGTAAGGAAGTTGGCGGAATGATATTTAAAAAGAGGAGGGGTTTAAGATAGCCGTTAAAGGCGAGTCCAGTTGTCTGTTTCTCAGTGTGTACAGTTGCCAGTGCATGTAATACCTGTCAGTGCTGGGCTATTAACAAGAAGCATTGGGATAATTACCGTGAAGCAGTTAACTTGAATTCGAAATGGTAAGAGAAATTAAGTTACATATTTTTTCTAGTGGAGGTCGGTTGGCAGTCTTTAAGCCGATCTTGTTTAAAGTGCAAATATAACTGCAGCACAACATTACGTCAACGGCTGAAATGAAACAAACGTTAACTGTACTGTAACCGCTGCAGTACTTGCTAAATGAATGACTGGTTAATAGTCGCTGGGTGATGTTTGTTAGCCAAACGAGGCTAGGGTCAGACGTTTAAGCATAAATAAATGCTTTTTAAACCATTAACGTGGCATTGTTACTCTTCCGATAGTGCTGCTTGGGCGTTGCGAGCCCCAATAACACAGGCTTTAAATGGAGGCTAAACACTTATTAATGCCAGGCTCTTATTTGTCAAGCGACGTTGCGATCGTGTATAAACTGCTTGCATTTCTCGCGAAGAAAAGACGATTGTTCAGTCTTTCTGCTGTGTGAAACGTTTCAACGGGGCTGTAGCCGAACCGGCACATTCGTTTGCTAGCCAACCTTAAGCTCTATCCTGCTGAAGTTTACCGCCAAATGGGAAGGCAGTTATTGTTAACGCAAAGTTGGCGTCATTAGCGTTCAAATGTAGAACGCTCTAACGTTTATAGGGGTGTCTCTCCCTCCCTTTTTCCGGGATTCAGACCTCCTCCAGGAGCAATCAAGAAATGGATTTTACACAGGAAATGTACCGTTATTGATTCCCTTAAAACTTTTGAGCTACATAAAGTTTAAATTTCTTTTTAAGTGTGTGTGTATATATACATTTGCAATTCAAATAATGGCTTTTAAATATATATTTTTTTCAGGCTGATCAACTTACAGAAGAGCAGATTGCTGGTAAGACATCCCTGCATTGATCTCCCCCACTTACCTCATGTCCTGCAAAGTGGCCAGTGTTATGGATCGTTGCGTCCCATGCAGTGGATTTACACTTTTGCCATTTAAGGCATTCCGCACGGCAGCCTACTGGTCATAAAACGGGAATGAATGAAACTGTTGTTGCTTGCTGTCTTTAGAGTGCTGAAAGACTCCCTTTCTGAAAACTTTGCATTTTCTCAGTTGACCACATTTTAAATGATGTTGTATTGAGGGGCTGAGCCTTCTCAAGGTACTGGCAGTCCTTTGCCCTATGTGTGTAATCATGAAATGGTACAGGAACTGCAGTAGCATGTTTGCAGTAAGCAAGATAAGACATAGATGGTATAAATCCTAGAAATGTTGCAGTGAAGTACTTATTAGGAAACGAGATGCTTGCAGGTCTGCGTTCTATTTTATTTATTTTTTTCCCAGCTGTGGATTCATTCTAATTTGTCTCCTAACGGTTAAATATCATACCCGTTATAACTGTTTATTTAATTGGCTTGTCCACTTTTTAATTTTAAAGTTATAGTACGCAAGATTAATTTAGATTTGTGGCCTTTTTTTTTTTTTAATTGAGATTTCTAGCTGTCGATGCAGACACTAAGCCTTGTTAACAAAAAGGGTGTTGTACTGTGAGTTTGACCCTAAAAATGGCCGGGGCGGATTGTAGTTTTTGTGACACTGACAAGCTGCTGCATGCCACTACACATTGCCCATTGGCCTCGTCACACTTGATAAGTGTGCCATTGTTTCTCATCCCTCGTGGCTCCACCAAACTATGCAGGCTGTCATTTGTTGATGTGGTCTGACTCTACACTGCTGCTTTGTCTTGTGGCTGCTGCCATTGTTTAGCCAGAAACAATTACAGTTGGAACTCAAAACACTGAGCTGTGTCAGGACTTTGAGAATAAGATGGGCTAATGGCAGTTAATTTGATATTTTAGGTCTTTTGCTCTCTGTGTATCACTGGCTCACCAGCTTTAGGTGTGGCATCTTACTGAAAAGGCTCGTCCATTTATATAAATATTTTTTTTTTTCTCCCATCAGAGTTCAAGGAGGCATTTTCACTCTTTGACAAGGATGGAGACGGTACCATCACTACCAAAGAGCTGGGCACAGTCATGCGCTCTCTGGGTCAGAACCCCACAGAGGCAGAGCTGCAGGATATGATCAATGAAGTGGATGCTGATGGTGAGAACCTTTATGACTTTTACAAGTCTGTCAACTACACAAGGTGTCTGTGCTGGGTGTAAACACAATGGTTTGGTTTGGTCTTCAGGAAATGGAACAATAGACTTCCCTGAGTTCCTAACCATGATGGCCAGGAAGATGAAGGACACAGACAGCGAGGAGGAGATTAGGGAAGCGTTCCGTGTCTTTGACAAGGTAAATGATACCTAAACTCAAAACAGGGTCATATCCACATTGTTGTTGGAAACCAATCTGATCTGAAGTAAATTTATTTTTCCTCTTAGGATGGCAATGGCTACATTAGTGCTGCTGAGCTGCGCCATGTAATGACGAACCTTGGAGAAAAGCTGACCGACGAGGAAGTGGATGAGATGATCAGGGAAGCAGACATTGATGGAGATGGACAAGTCAACTATGAAGGTTGGTATTTGAGTCTTATTCTGTGGTGTTTTTTTTTTGTTTTTTTTCAAGGTCACTTAAACATTTAGATTTTAAACTTTTTTTTTTTTTTTTTTTTTGTTCTGCAGAGTTCGTACAAATGATGACGGCGAAGTGAAGGCCTTGTACAGATTTCGTATATAATTTGCCTTTTCTTTGTGTAATTTATCTGTAAAATCTTAAATGCCCCCATCCGTCCCTGCCCCCTTCTGCTGTCCAAAGGAACTGCATGTAAACTGCATAGGCTCTTGTCCCCATGTCCCTTTCTTTTGCTGTCATGGTGTTTTGGAGTGACGGAACGATCATACAACCAGATGCCCATGGAGGCCCCTGGGAGCCGGAGAACTTCGAATCTTCCTGTCAAGTGTGCTCGGGGCCCCTCCACGGCTGGTGACATTGGAAACCTGTCAGCTGGTTGTCACTTGGCAACACTGTTGGCATGGAAGCAATGTAGAGGAGTTGAAACTCTGCATGGACTACGGACAAAGTATATATGGAAATCTCAGCATTGCACTACTGCAAAAAAAAATGACACGAGTGTATCTCCTTGGTACTCGTACAAACTCTTTTTGTATCTGCTGTTCTATATACCAGAAAATGACTAATATTACATGCTTTTTAATGTTTTACTCACTTTTTTTCTTCTTTTTTTTTTCTTCTTTCTTTCTTTCTCCATGGCCTCTGGTCATGCCTCAGAATCCATTCCAAGTTGTATATTTGTTTTTCCAATAAAATTTACAATCTACCCAGATTTGAAAATTGTCTTGTTTTCAGTTTAAATTGAGAATTAATTTTTGTATAATCTTTGTATGAGGACAGGATGCACAAGTTTTTGATAAGGTCTTTTTCGTGTTCAGCGTTTGCATTAAATTTAAACCCCCATGTTAAAAATCCAAAAGCACTGAGGAGCATCAGCCAATGCCTCCTAATGTTCTGAGCTTAAATCAGCTTTGTATTAAATTTCTAGACACTGAGTGGGATCAATGGCTTCAATTTGTGAAGTGTACATAATGCTTCTCCACATGAGACGAGCCCTGTATTGTCCAGCTCTTACAAATGTAGGCCGTGTGTTGTCTGCTAGTGTCGGCACAGCACCATATAGAAGCTGACTGCCTCATGTGTGACTTGGCATTTGCCACAATCACAAGGTGTGGGTGATTGGGCGAACATATGAAAGAATGGTGTAAATAACGGTGTACCTGTTTGGAAATTTTTTTTCCTTGAGTTTGTTACAGTAGCTTGCAGAGATACTTAGTTTGTTATTTTGATTGACAAAATAAAGCTATTGTGGACATTGGCTCTGCTTCCTGTGTGTTTATCTGCAACTTTTTAACATGGTTGTATTAAAGTTATGAGATTGCTTTTGACTACCTGGTGGGAAACGTGGGCTTCAGTCTGTGCTGTGACCAATCATGCATGTTTAAACATTCAGGGCCTCTAAAATGTTGCATGACATGCTCTGAATTTATGGATTGTTAGAAGAATTAGGGGTTATGGTCTCCCAGTCTTCCCTAAGGTCACATGACTTGTGAAGCACTAACAGGTTTGCAAAAATGATGAATGTAGCAGGTTTGGCAACATTTTCCTTTTAGGTGATAGGACTGAAGCTTTGCTGTAGTGAAAGGGACAGAATATCTGTAACAATCCAGCCCAGTTTTCTGTAGCAGTTAAAATGCTTAAAAAGTTGGAGATAATTTGAAGGAATTTTCTCACATGATTTTAGTTAACTTAAACTTTTTGTTGGCATTTTGATGGCAGTCATGCTGGTTTCCCATTGTTATTCGCAGCCAAACTGGTGTGCTAGTTTAAATTTAACCTTGCACCAGGCCAGCTTGTTGAAAAATTCATCGGTAGAGTTGCTGCTATAGTAACATTTCCAGTCTTAATGGTGATCAGGTGTCACTGGATCTATTGTTGAGTACATCATAAAACACTTCAGTACAGTACAGAAGGTGGCTGTATGAAAAACCAATGCAATCTGTGACATGTCCAGCGGTGGCAACAGGGCTGATAAGGTAAGGGTCCAAGCATGGTTAGTGAGAACATCTGGTAAAGTGCAGAATGATAGGTGTTGGAGATGCATCAACATATAGTTGGCATTGGAGTCCTGTTGCAGGAACAGTCACCTGGTGTTTTTTTTATTTTGCTCTAATCTGCAGGATGATGACAAGGTGGACCTGTGTGGATGGGGGAGCTGGTGGCTAGGAACATAAAAAGTTGCAGTGTGTTCAACTTCCAGTTTATCCTCTCTGAACATGCACAAGTTGACATACTGTGCAGATGGGATGCGCTTTAAAATGTATGTTGATATGTGCTATACATTTTCTGATGTGAGGTAATTACAACACAGCCCCCATTACTGATAATTCAATTGATGACTGATGATTTTTCTCTGCGATGGACTGGTGACCTGTCCAGGGTGTACCCTGCCTTCACCTGAAACACTGCTGGGATAGGCTCCAGCT
>JBAMHW010000018.1:5493351-5506149 GCA_037177495.1 Rhadinocentrus ornatus
TGGGATAGGCTCCAGCTCACCCCGCGACCCCTAATGGGAACAAGCGGTACAGAAAATGGATGGATGGATGGATGATTTTTCTTTTTTTTGGGGGGGGGGGGGGGTTGCAATACTGGAAACACAAGTAAAGTACGGATAATAATTAGGCATAAATTAAGGATTGTTCTTAGCCATTGATCTGTAAATATGCTAACTTTAACTTTTAATCACACAAAGCACCATTAAGAGGGAAGCTAGTGCAAGCTTCAACAAGAGGTTAGCCAGGGGCTAGAAGATGGTGCTTGCTAGTCTAGGAAGAGACTGCTGCTGGCTAGTGGTCACTTGCTACACCCAGGCTGAGTCTGGGCTACTGGCAGTTAGTGGCTGTTCTCTCACTTGGCCTGGGCCTAGCTCTTGAAGACAAAGGCAGCACCTGCTACCAGTTAGCTTCTCCTTGTAGCCAGCTTGTCCTTGTACTTCATGAGGTCCTCCCAGAATAAATAATGGTTGTACAGTTCCACAAAGCAAGTAGTTGGGATTTCACATCATTTAATTTAAAATAATATGTTTAAATTACTTTTTAAAGTCTGACTTTGTTAGTCCCAATCTAAGGTCTCCTTGTAGCTAGCCTTTTCTTGTATATCCTCTCAGAATATAAAATGACAATTCCACAGTGCAAGTTGTTAGGATTGGTTACTCAAATCTTTGTCTAACTTTGCCTTTCTGAAACTGTGGGTGATGCTCTGTAGACTCCAAGCACAAATACTCAGCCAAAGCACGAATTGCTGTTCTTGCTATTATACCACATAAGGACATCTCATGGAAATATTAACAAGGTTTTAAAGTTGGTTTTTAATGAGTAGGAATTTAAGTAATAACCAAGATAGTTGACAAATAATTTTCTGTGATATTAGCAAATCAGTCATTTGTCCTCTAAAGTACCAGTTTACTCCAGACATAATAAACAACTTTTAAGGCTGTCAGGGGCCTATCAATGCATTTTTGAGCCACCAGCTAGATGGTCAGCCAGTCTGGCTTTAACAGCTTCAATTTCCCACCATTTCAGTTGAACAAACAAGTTTAAATGAATTTTACAAGTTTGGTCTTCCCTAAGTGACTCTTTTTTTTCAGGATACTCCCACCCCAGGGGTCTATCACATTCGAAATTTCATTGAGGAAGCTGAGCTGAACCCTGTAAGGAAGACCTATAGCTTTAAAGGTTTGGGTAGAAGAAAGGCCCATTCCCTGGGTGGACAAAAGGGTGATCTGCTGCTGCCTGGAGTGTAAGACTACACTGATTCTACCCAGGAGGTCCTGATTCGCCAGGCGTCCTACTCTTTCAAAAACTGCCCTCGGCCTGACATTGTCACACTGGGAGTCAGCGATAAGGTGGGGTTCACATGCGACTTCAACTGATTGCACATTGATCATAAATCAAAGGAAATGTTAAAGAAAATGCATTTTTTTGTTTTCCCTTTAATAATTGGCTTTGTGTTGTGATAGTCCCCTTTTGCACATGCACAGTATGAGTATATCCATGGATATGATTTAAGCAGATGAAGTAATGCTGTTCCTGTCAGTTTGAGTTGGTGGTGTTAACATGTGCTTTGGTGACTGAGCACAGGGGCTTTATGGTCTCCAAAGAGGGCCTTTAAGTAGCCTTAACATCACATCAGTAATATCTATTTTCTGATGAAGTTTAACAGTATGGAAAAAAAAAGAGAATTTCAGTCATTTTTGGCACATTGCTGCACATCTTTTATGAGAATCTTTTGTTTCACCACATTCCAAAGGTGCTCTAATGGATTGAGATCTGGTGACTGTGGAACCTTGTCAAGTTTGAGACAGCAATTGGAGATGATTTAGGCTTTGTGACATTGTGCATTATCCTGCTAGAAGTATCAGAAGATAATTCACTGTGGTCATAAAGGGACGGACATGGTCTTCTGCTGCTGGAGCCCATCTGCTTCAAGGTTGGATGTGTTGTGTGTTCAGAGATGCTGTTCTGCAGACCTTGGTTGGAACCAGTAGTTATTTTTTACTTCATGTTGCCTTTCTATCATCTCCAACCAGTCTGCCCATTCTCTTCTTTAGATCATTCTCTGTAAACCCCAGATGGTTGTGTGTAAAAATCCCCGTAGATCAGCAGTTTCTGAAATACCAACAACCATGCCATGTTCAAAGTCACCTAAATAATCTTTCATCCTAATTCTGATGCTCAGTTTGAACTTCAGCAACTCGTCTCCACCATGTCTACATGACTAATTGTATTAAGTTGCTGGCATGTGATTGGCTGATTCGATATTTGAGTTACAAGTAACTTAACATGTGGACCTACAATAATGAAGTGGCCAGTGGGTGAATGCTAGTCCCTTATTTTAATTTAAAGAGGGAAACAAAAGCCTAGCTGTAGAAACGTAGCTAGGCTAAAGCTAATGTTTAAATTGAAATTTAGCCAACATAACAGTAGAAATCACTGCATGGCTTTCATTTTTATCATACCAAACCAACATGTTCTAATTTCGGCTTGTAGTTACCATAACTGCTTTGTTTAAACTACAATAAGCTGCTCGGCAAAAGGCTCCAGCTGCAGTTTCAGCTGGCGATGTAACAGAGCAGCCAAAACAAACAGGGAAACAAAGACAGGACAAAAAAAAAAATCTCATGGTGATTCTGTCATACATATTTGAACATTTTTCTTTTACCTTTGTTTCATGTGCCAGCACATCAACACTTCACTGTGCGACTACAATTTGACAGCAAAACCAGTGAAGAAGGTTCCCTGCAAGTAAGCCCTCAATAAACAGCTTCTCTTTAACTCTCAGATCACAGCTGAGCAGACAGCTCATGACTCATCCCTTGATCGCTGAATCCTTCCTTCTCATCCGACTTCTTATTCCCTCTCTCATCTCCTTACAGCTCAAAGATGGAGGAGCAATCACCAGCCTGTTCTCTCATTTTCTCTGGCTCTGATCATACATGGCCTTATTCTTTTTATCCTACACTCTTCTCTGCATTGTTCATTTAGTTGTTTTGTTTTTTTGACAGCCAATCCCCCTCTCCTCTCCTTTCTTCATGCAGGCATGAAATGTTTCGGTCGACTGTGCAACAGATCAGCTTTCCTCCTGTAAGTATCTTTTCACCAGGGTCAGTTAGTAGGAGCATTCACTCTTTCCATTGCCCACAGAAAGGCTTCATTACAATATACCATCAATAGGCTTTGATTGCAACTTCTGACCTAATGTGGATCTGCTATGCAGACGAGCTAGTTATGACAACCACAAGGGTCGAAGAAAACTGATCCCACAGGCTGTCTGACTGTATCATTGGAGGGCCTGTTATGGCTCTGCACCGGCCGACCAGTCAGCTTTGGTTCGTGTTGCAGTGTTGCAGCCTTAGTCGTGTGTCCATGCCGGTAGCTTGTGGATATTTGAGCCTTGCTGGCAGCTGCTGAGTGTTGACAGAAAAGGAAGGGTGCTAAGAAACCCCAAGGGTGTTATTACTGTAGCGCTGGGAGCAGCTTTCAACTATTAGTGGTGTCACAGAGACTTAAAGACCTCTTTTTTTTTTCTTTCTTTTTGTCAAAGGTTAAGTAGCTGCATAAATCCTGTTACGTAGTCATTGAAAAGTTAAGATCATCCTGATGGATGTGTCACACCTTAGTAGATCAGAGATATTTAAGCTGAGAAATATTACAGATGGAGGACAAAAGTTAGCTTCAGCCTACACAGTAGTGATACATATTCCCCCTCTTCCCTGAGTTCATCTTCTTAGTTCTAGAGTGATTGTGTGTCCTAGATTTACATGTTTGGCTTTTTATGCTTTTTAAGCATGAAGGGCTGCTCAGAAAAGAAAAAAAAAAAACATCCTTTAGGCTGTCTGAAATAAAGTCCCAGAGGTTTTCAGATTAATAATAATTACACTCTGTTGGATCATTGAAGTTATTCTTCCTATAATTACTGCAAAAGAACTTGAAGATATACAGTACATGTATATACTCTGGTAGTTTTAATGCGCCCTACTTTACAGATGCCAATTGGCTGATCCGAACTACCACTGAGAATGAAAACACATTAACAGCTATTTGATAATTTTTCCATGACATGCTGTACATACTAAAAGATGGTTCCTTGTATGTCTTTAGGGATCCCCTGACATTTCTTATTGGGCTACAGTATGGTTAATTTTGATTGAATTAAATCCACACTCTCACGGTGCCCTCGAGATTAACTGATAATCCTTTTCACATCATGTAAAGAATGCAGTCATGAATTTGGACCAGCCGTTTAAAGACAAAATGCCATTTGTTTTTCCCCAAGAGAAGGTCTGTGAAGGCTCTTATATATCTAGGTCATGGTATACTAAGTAAGCATCATTTATGCTGCCTTTATGTTCGTAAATGAGTACATCTTCATCAAACATAGTCCTTCATGTTGATATGGTTTAGTTGTTAGGCAATACATTCCCTACAGGGCAGTGCAGAGTTCAGAGTTCACCTGCGAGATTGAGACAATAGCAAACATGGAGACGATGGATGAGATCATGATAATGTACGTTCTCAGAAAGAGACAAAAAAGTCAGCACAGCAGATGCGTGTGATCTGTATGTACCTTAAATACATCATAGCCTCTTCTTCTTTGTTCCTTTTGCTAGTCGTATGTCTATACTGCGCAACACTGCCCCCATAGTTTACAGTGGTACCGTTTTGTTTGCTACATCTGGGCACGCATCTGCAAGTTCTCTGAAAATGGACCAAAATATACAGGGAAAGGACACAGAAGATGGATAGAAGGCTCTGTTCATGTCTGTAAGGCAAGGCAAGGACAATGTGCTTTCAAAGTGCTTTACATAAAACAAAAGCATTACAGATATTAAGAAATAGTAAAAGGAAGAACCACCCCCCCCCAGCAAGAATCACACTTGCTGTGATTCTTCACAGTCCGAACACGTATTTAATGTAGAGCATAAATGAGGTTGTAGTCAAGTCAAGTCACCTGGACTGGGTTTAGTTTCTTGAAGACGTTTCTTAAGTTCTGACGGATATAAGACATTGGGTCATTGGGAGTCACGAGATCTCATTAGAGTGACCACTGTTCATAGTTTCATAGTTGCTCCCATTCATACATTAATAGTTATGTGCATTTCAAATATTGTCGTAATTCGCTGCCCTTAAACTTTATGTTGCCATGGTTGTTAAGTCAATCCATCTACTAGTGGGCAGACATCAGTTTCAGACACCGGTTAATGGTGGTGATGCACCGCTATAATTTCCTCAGTCCTCCTCTTCTGTTAAGCGAACATTTCTCTACTTTGACATAGATGGCTATTCTTCTCTGTCCAAGAAGCACTACATGACTTTCCGACTTTAAAGCTCTGTGCTTCTGACTCAAATTGATGAATGTTGCATTTATTATGTGCTATCCTGGAGCTGTCACTGCCTGGCAGCGTCCCATGGCAGATAAACCACACTTTTTTCATGTCCCACTTTATAAAAGCATTTCACTTTGTGACAAATGCTAGCAACTGGATATTAACACAGTGGATGCTTTGAATGCACACCATGGCTGATGGACATTACCATTGGAAAAGAGGAAAAGAAAGAAAATGACATAGCAAGAAATAACACAAGTGTCAAGGCTGGAGTGAGGACCCAAGGAAGTCCAAGGTGATATGTGACCATGGCCTCCCTGGAACTGGAAGCAGACGAAGAAGACCAGCGGGTGCACTTAGAGGATGTTTTCCCTCGAGCACAGACGGGACAGGCGGCCAGGTATTCCCTGACGTCCTTCTCCAATGTGGTTCCACCAAAAACGCCTCTGGATGAGTAATGCCGTTTGTTCGATGACAGGCCACTCAGGAAGTGTAGCCCCACTGGATCATCTGGGAGCAGACATTGTCAGGGACAAACAGTCTACTTGGAGGACCTGTACCTGGATTGGGATGGGTCCGTTGTGCTTCTCTGACGTTCTGCTCGACTTCCCAGGTCACTGCGGCCACTAGACATAAAGCGGGCAGGATAGAGTCCGGGTCCGCCGAGGGTCATTTGGAGCTGAACTGCCAGCACAAGGCGTCTGGCTTAGTTTTCTTTGTACCTGGTCTGAAAGTGATGGAGAAGTTAAACCGACCAAAAAACAAAGCCCACCTGGCTTGCCTGGGGTTTAACGGTTTTGCCGTCTGTATGTATTCTAGGTTCTGGTGGTCGGTCCAAACGACAAACGGCTGTTTAGCCCCCTCCAGCCAGTGCCGGCACTCCTCCAGGGCCAGTTTTACAGCCAATAACTCGCGCTCGCCCACATCCTAACGCTGAGCTGACTGCTGAGATAGGACCACCCTTACCACAGTATCAGAGGCATCCATCTCCACCACAAACTGATGGGACGGATCAGGTTGAGTGAGCACCGGGGCAGAGGCGAACCAGGTCTTCAGTTCCTGGAAAGCGTTCTCCGCACACACCGACCACTGAAAGGAAGTCTAAAGTTGTCACCTGGCTGAAGTTCCTGATGAATCTGCGGTAGGAGTTAGCGAACCCTATGAAGCTTTGCAGCTGCTTTACCGTTTATGGTCTGGGCCACTCCAGAACCGCTCTCACTTTTTCTGGATCGGTCTTCATCTGCCCGCTCAGGAAAAAACTGATTATGTCAGAGTGGAACTGACATTTTTTGGCTTTGACATAGAGTTTGCTTTCCAGTAGCCTCTGGAGCACCAATGGGTTATGTGTTCCATTGCCCTTGGAATAGATGAGAACGTCATAGAGATAGACAAACACAAACTGGTTAAGGAAATCATGTGGACATCGTTGGCCAGTGCCTGGAAAACTGCCGGGGCGTTCGTGAGCCCAAAGTACATGACAAAATCCTCGAAATGGCCCAGTGGGGTTTTGAATGCCGTCTTCCACTCACCTCTTCTTTGACTCGGACCAAGTAATATGCGTTCCAGAGATCCAGTTTGTTGAACACGGTGGAACCTAACAGGGCATCAAAAGCTGAGTCAATAAGAGGCAAAGGATACTTGTTATGAACAGTAATTTTATTCAAACACCAGTAATTGATACAGGGACGCAGGGTTTTATCCTTCTTGGTGACGAAAAAAAACGTACAGAAATGTTTGGATCGGTCAGTAGCGTTGGTGTGTGGTTTCTGATCAAACACGAGGGAATACTGTAAATGAAACCCTCTGCATTTACCCAAGTCACCGGTAAATGGTTTGGGATCCAGAATATGGACTTCACGGAGTAGGCAGAGGTGATACGGAACCAGGCGGGGAGACTGTAGGAGTAGGAAGCTGAGATAACTGGTTAAGTATGGTTGTCATTTTATGGTGACGTCGTGCAGCTGGGTTTGTAAAGTTTGTTGACTATCACTGAGGGAACGAAGTACCTAAGAGTGTTGTCCAAGAAGGTTTCCTTGTGTAGATACAGCAAAGAATAACTCACTGCCGATCTCTGGTTTCCTGGCGTCCGTGGCAGATAATTCAACTGGGTCTACGCTTTGGCTGGATCGTTCTGTCAAGGCTGGAGTGAGGACCCAAGGAAGAGAGCGAACCGGAAGGTAAGGTGTAAATACTTAGGGACGGATCCGTGTCAGACAAGGTGGAGAGCGGGCAGACAGAGATCTCGGAAGGCAGCGGTGGTTTCCAGGCGGGACTCTTTCAGAGAGAAAACAGACATGTTAAACACAAGCAGAAAGAACCAGGACATGAATGTGTTTGCAGCCAGTGTACTACAAGGTGTAGCAACGATCCAGCAAAGACTGAAGATCAGCCTGGAGCTTATATGCAGGTGATGAGCTCGATTCCTTCCAGCTGTGCTGCCTTAATCACCAGATCCACCTCCCGTCCACACAAGGGAAAAATGGAGGAGGAAGCACCAGAGTGGGGAAACCCATGACAATGTCTTTTCCTGGCCAGAGAGCACTAAGAGAAGAGACGGGATGCAAAACTGATGCATTAACCTTCGGTAGGGGGGCTCTTCAGAGGGAAAATCGACCAATGTTTAGTAGTGGGGCTTTAACACAGTGGTTCTCAAAAGTTTCTTTTTTTTGTGATTAAAATAGTGGAAATGATGAGTCCTGGTTGGATAAGTGGGCTTTACTGTGGCTACTTAGCAGGCAATTTGTGTGAACTGAAGAAACTTTTCTGGATAAAGAGTGAAACGTCTTCAGGGAACTCAACCCATTCCACTTGACTTGCCTCCACCTGCGTTGGATCCCTAAGAGAATATTGGGAAACACACATATAGCAGTTAATTACCAAAGTAACTAATATGCACATTGGAAAATATCCTGTAAAAAGGTTTAAGTCGCTGGTCATTATTTGAGAAAATATGTTTTTCTACATTTAGAAATGTTAGGTAATTAAAAAAAACAAAGAAAAAAACTAAATTAAACTATAATCGGACCATTTGTATAAAAATAAATCCATCCAACTCACACTGTCTCGAACTTCCTAATAAGCGATGTTAGCATGATAATAAGCTAGTGTAAATTTAAGAAGGAGGTGAACATTATACCTTGTACTCATTAGCATGTTTGCATTGTAATTTGGGGCATGTAGTGTGCTCATTTAGGTTCCACTGTATCACTCCACAGTCTTACAGAACTCCTAGTTTACCAAGAAGTTGTTTTGAAATGTGTCTTATTTATTTCACAAGAAACCAAACAGCCAAAGTCCAGGTACACCTACAAAATGCTGGTTAAAGTTTAAAACATGTACCAGTTACCTACACCACCCAAGAAAAATGACATGCTGTGCCACAGTAGGAAATTAGGCCAGGTGCTTTGCTGCTGTCCACCGTCTCCTCTGAAACACACCTGCATTAGCACCTCTGGGTGCATTAGGCAGGTGCGTGCGACCTGACAGGCCAGTTGCTGAGGATCAAGTGAACTGGCAACTGGGATCAAATGGCATGTAATGGTAATAGTCATGCCTGCAAAAAGCAGGGTGGAGGCAAATACTTTGTCCTGTGTCTCTCCAAATCAGAGAGTGACTGAAAATGAAAGGCTGATCCCTTGTTCAGGGAGAGGGTGACAGTTTTATGTCTGGGGAGGAGGGTGGAGGAGGGGCGATGCTATTTCTGCATGGCACACCACTGATGATGACCAGTATGTGTGTTAGTAGGTAAGATGAAAGGAGAAGTGAAAGGCAAAGATAAGGAGAGAGAGTTTCTGACAGACGTAGCTTTAACATAACTAAACTAGAGATCTGAGAGCAAAAGTTTTAAATGTATTATCTGACATAAAGTAAAATAATACATTAAAAGTCTTAAAAACTATGATTATGACGTCCCAAAATAGACCTGGTATACTGTACATTGTCTGTTTATCATTCACGTACAGTATCAACATAGAAGCCTGTGACAATGGCTTTTTATGAGCTCTGGGCTTTGATCCACCGCATTGTGGTTTAACTATGTCAAATATAGACTGTATAGAATATGGATGCAGCCATTGGTTTGTGGATTAATGTTCTGAGGGGAGCTATTAATGATTATAAAGCCATTAACAAAATAGATACATTTTCATTAAAAGTAATGAGATGTATTTTACTCAAGCCATATTAGAAGAGATTGTGAAAAAGTCCTATATAAAACAATTCTTGTTAGATTTAAAGATAACATGTACAAAGCTTCACTTTAGTTTCTGACTATGTCAACAGGAAAATAGTCAGTTTGTGTTTTTTCCAAATCTAGAAGGAGCTAATATTTGTAAGGAAGCTGAGAGTGGTCATACACGCAATTATTTGTTTTTGATTATCTTGAGATCTTGTTTATTTTGACATCATGAAGCTTGTTTTTATGTTATAAAAAAGTACATTTTTGTCATTATCTTGAGAAAAATGCTATTTAATTGAAAAATTAAGGCTTGGAAGAGGAAAATGATTATTTTCTTAACTGGCAGGGGGGTTACATCAGTGAATCGTTAGACTTAAACTTAAATGACTTGTTCAGAAAAAGTTGTGATTCAATAAGTCACTATTCATTTCATGAGTTGTGATTAACTCTAATCTGAACACTGGGCACTACCCAGCAACAGCTCATTCATTAGTCAGTGCTCTAAATTTAGTTGCACTTTTTGTGCCTCCTCAATTAAAGTGAAGCACCACATTAAATAGTTACACAGCTGTTCATCTTTTCTCAAAATATTGATAGGGTGTAATACATATAACTGTATTTTAAATATAGAACAACTGCCAAAGTTGTTTATATAAGAAATTAACATGCAGTCCAAAGTTTTTGGACCGAGCTCATGCTCTGTATCTTTGACAAGCTGCTAAGTGTAGGCTGTATGTAGAAGAATAATAGAAGTTAGCTTCTACATCTTCTTGTCCATTAACCTTGTGTTGTCAAGAAAAGACAGAAGTTATAGTAGACAAATATTTATGTGGTAAATTTTTCTTATTGTGATGAAAATGTTTTTTGTCAACTTTTTTTTTTTTGCGTTAAGCTAACTATCAACCAATATGCTGTTCACCTACGTTCAGAGGACTGTACAGTGTTAGCTTGGTGGAGGACTGAATGCCATATAGACAGTCAAACACCCAAAATCTTTCACATTGCGTAGGATGAGGTCAAAACAGACAGACACCTGCTACCATAAGTAAGACCTTAGCAGTAGTGTTTAGCATATTAGCATATCTTGTTGGCTAACACAATGGTGGCTACAATGAACCCAGCTGGTTGCAGTGTAACGACTTGCTAAATTTGTCTGCTACACAAACTACTCATATAAGCTAAAGCCAATCACGAATTTAAAAAGGAAAATACTGGAAACAAGCAAAGAAGAAACAGCACAATGGTGATAAATAGTCCCAAAAGCACATTAAAAGCATTTAAGCTGCATCCATCCTAAACACATTACAGAGGTTGTATTCTTCCTGAAAATTCTTCGTCTTCACTTTGACAATATTATTTTGTTCATTAGTATGTGATAGAATAGTTTTGCCCCCCTATTTTTGAAGTATTTCTATCACTGCTAAATGCAACATTCTTGTAAAGACTGGCTGAAAATAAACCAAGCTAGCATTGCACAGATGAGAGAAGGTAGCGGTCAAATAAGCTCAGAAGTAAATACAGGGAAAATGAAAAAAAAAAATCCCAATGAAAACTGTGTCTTCTGATTCATTAAGTGGTTAAATTCTAAAACTCATATAAACCGCTGCACAGCCCTGCAGGCAGGTGCCACATGGCTAGATTTTGTTTATAGCTGAAGCTTCATCCTGCCCACTGTGGCTTCACTTCCTTTAAATTATCTAAATCTTTAATTTGCCTGCCGTAGCCACGTCGACTGTGTTTACATCTTTTGATCCGATTAAACGTCCATTAAGAATGAAAATGTGCCATATACACCTCAGCTCATCCAACCTGCCTTGATTGGAAAGAATTATATCCTTCTTAAGATAACCAGACAACATTTTTTTTGCAAGTATTTGATAATGTGAAGGAAACCAGAAACACATTACACATTGTGCATTTCGAAATGATATCAAAGCTTTCCATCATTTAAACATGTAAAACTGATGGGAAAATTTTTATATATTGTCAACATAACATGTCAGCTAAACTCTCTGATCACTTTGATTTCAATCTGACTGAAGAAATATCTGTTCATGTAAATGTAGCTACTGTAGCCGTGACCCAATGAACAGATAGGAGAGATTATATTTTGTCCTAATCTTTACTAAATCGTGGTGAAAAAGTTGAGAACCACTGTGAATGGATTTTATTTAATTAAACATGACCCCAGAGACATATTTATGGAGTAATTTAAATTTAGCTCCAAAACACTAGTAAGAAACACCCAACTATCCACAGAGTATGAAGGGAAATAAAAAAAAAAGTTGCTACTTTATGCTGTAAGACTCTTTTAGGTAGTTTTGTAAACTGTTTTTAAATATACAGTTACCAATACCAGAAAGGCCATCTATGGTGACATTTTTCGTATTGTTCTGCACACACAGGGACTCCAGTTCTGTAACTGTGAAGTCTGTATTTTCCTTCCTGATTTGCATTCGTGGAATGCAGCAACATTTCAATGGAACAAAGCAAACTATGAATGGAGCCTGTGTGCACATACAAAAAGTCTGAATTAGATTGTAATAATAACTTCTGCTGGGTCTTTGATGATAACACGAGGTACCTGCTTTATCTGGTATATTACTGTAAATGGGACAATGCTTCCGAAAATCCTCACAAGAAAAACTTAAAACAATTTATTTCACAACCATATTAGAAAACTGAGAAGTTTGGTCATTTTATCATAGACTAAAAGTTATATTTATATTTTTCCTCCCAAGAGCCATACTTTCACATAAAGGTTGACAAATAGTGAACAGGCTTTCTGAAGATTTCTCTGGTTTTAGACCTTGCTGCTTTTTCACCAGTTTGTTCCTGACTGTTTAGAGGAATGTGTTTATTTTTGTTGATTAAACCAGGAAACACTGACATGTACAGAGTTTCAAAAAAGCACTTCACTTATTAAATTGATCAGTTTTGCATCTACACACATACCAGTCAACTTAGCACAGGTTTGTCACAAAGACACGTAATTCCTTTAGTCTTTATGAAATATACCAGTTATAACAAAAGTAAGGTGATTCCCAAAGAACTGTTAGTGGAAAACCAACATCAGTATGATGTGCTTAAAAAAAGTGGGGGAAAAACTATCCATAGAAGATTGACAGTATATGGAAATGCTGGTCCTTCAGTTAATCCAACTACTGTTTGCCTAATCAGACATGGTCTCCATACAGTGGCTGTGGCTTAGGAGGAAGAGCAGTTGTCTTTCAACCGGAAGGTTGAAGGATCGATTACAGGCTTTCCCTGAC
>JBAMHW010000018.1:5506249-5536682 GCA_037177495.1 Rhadinocentrus ornatus
GTGAGATCTTGCATGGAGCCCCAGTCCGAGGGAGATTGACAGTCATGTTTAGCTTCTTCCATTTTCTGAGGATTGCTACAACAGTGGATCTTTTTTCACCAAGCTGCTTGGCAATTGCCCCGTAGCCCTTTCCAGCCTTGTGGCGGTCTACAATTTTGTCTCTGATGTCTTTGGACAGCTCTTTGGTCTTGGCCATGTTAGTAGTTGGAGTCTTACTGATTGTATGGAGTGGGCAGGTGTCTTTATGCAGCTATCCACCTCAAACAGATGCTTCTGATTTAGGATAATAAGTGGAGTGCAGGTAGACCTTTTAAAGACGGACTAACAGGTCTTTAAGGGGCAGAATTCTAGCTGATAGACAGGTGATCAAATACTTATTTGCAGCTGTATTATACAAATAAATTTTTAAAAAAATCATACATTGTGATTTCAGGATTTATGTTTTTTGATTATGTGGACATGCACCTACGATAAAAATTTCAGACCCCTCGAAGATTTCTAAGTAGGAGAAATTGCAAAATAGCAGGGTGTTCAAATACTTATTTTCCTCACTATAGAAGGGTGGCCATCAAGTTGGCATTCTTAAGGAAGGAAAACAGGGAGAAAAGGCTGAAGTATGCCGAATTACAGAAGAACTGGACTGAAAATCAGCGGCAACAGGTCTGATGGAGGGCTGGATCCTCCCCAGAGCCTGGTCCTCAACATATTTGAAACAGTGTGGGATCGTATTGACAGAGAAAGCCAGCCAACATCCAGAGAAGAGTCATTCAAAATAACTATTCCTGACACCTATCTATAGAAAATACAAGTAAAGCTTCTCTAAGAGGGGTTAGGCTGGTGTGAAAAATAAATCTGTTCATCCCCGTTTTTATATATCTTTTGATATTTGCCTGTTTTGATAAATCACTACACATTTATTACCATTTTCCTGTTAATGAATAAAGAAATGAGTGGTGGTTCAAGACTCTGCATTTTAAAAGCCAACTTCCTTAATACATTTTCACCTCAGTAAAGACACGCAACTCTTTCAACAACATACCAGTCCTGATCTGCCACATACATGAAATTGCACGCATGATAGCTGTAGTTTCTTATCACCTCAGAGAGAAGGCC
Organism: Rhadinocentrus ornatus; assembly: GCA_037177495.1. Taxonomy (NCBI): domain Eukaryota; kingdom Metazoa; phylum Chordata; class Actinopteri; order Atheriniformes; family Melanotaeniidae; genus Rhadinocentrus; species Rhadinocentrus ornatus. The sequence continues at coordinate 5,507,363 of JBAMHW010000018.1, forward strand.
CAGCTCCAGGCCAGTACAGCCCACCGACCAGACCAGCTAAAGGCATCACCTCCAACTTTAAATCCACGTTACCCCGACTCCACCCTGTACACTCAGTAAGTTCAACTTCAGACCCACATCTCCTCTTTTATAAGATGAAATGTTAATAAGAGTTTAAGAGTTTATACTTCTCCCCCATTAAATCAGCTTATTGGCATTTCAGTCATTTAATTTTTTTCAATGAGTGAGTACAAGGTTTCCTTATCATTTTTTAAATTTAATTCATGATGATCCCATCAAGACTTTGATGAAAGTTCATCTAATTTTAAGGTGATTAGTTATGATTTGGGTAATTCTTGCATGTAAAATGGAGCCCCGTGCTTTTATGAACAGGAAGCAGAAAAGAAATAACATCTCATCGATTCAAATAGATAAGGAACTAAAAATGAAAATGAAAAACACATTGTGTGTATTCCACAGAAGACACACGGACCGGGGGCCTACCAACCTTCTTGGAAGATGTTCTGACATTGAGGTCATGGTCCCGTCTTTTAGCCTGTTTTCCCACAACATTTCACTGTAATCCCAGGACATTTCTACATACAGCCCCCATCCCTCATGACCCTGCGGTATTTATAAAATAACAGTAAAATCATGACTGAATGAAAAAGGGAAGAGTCTTTTCTTAGTTGGACAAGTGTTTTTTTTGTTGTCTGCTACAGACATAATCATCTAGATTTGTTGTGCTTAAATTGCTTTAGTGATGCCAACCTGAGAAGCAGGACGATCTTATCTGCAACAAAGGGTACTTCATTCCACTTAACTACATGTTCCTGGTAATGCTTCCTCCTTTCATGTTTTCCTCTTTCCTGCTCTTGGAACGAGATGTGACGTTCAGGAACGAATCGATTCTTTTCAACGACTCTTTTAAATGAATGATGGGAACTGAGTCACAGTTGTGAGCCTTTAGTTCGTGAACCGTTCATTTACATCTACAAATTCTCCATGCTGCCTTTATGTGACACTTGTGCCATCATGGGAGTCTGATGTCAAACACACTCCAGTCACGTGATACATCTTTTGGCAGAAAATATTGATCAGAAACAAATACTGAATTTTATCCAAAACATTTACTATAATTTACACTGATGTCACCCAGGTTAATTTTATTTTCATTTCTATTTTTACTGTAATTTAGTATTCATTTCTGTATTTTCTTTAATCTCGTATAGTAGATTTTTAAAAATACATGTATTATTCCTATATATTGAGAGGTTTTTTGCTTTTCTAAAATGTTCTTGTGTGGAAAATTTTGGAGTAAAGTTGTTTTACAAGAAAGTTCATTTTAGCCTGCTTAGTTTTGGTTGTGCCACAAAAGTTTTTGTTGAAGGAAAATCCAAAATAGTGATCTCACTGTCAAAGCATGGGGATATGGAGCCACCTTATGGCATGGTTACAATGAAAACAAGCCAAATCCAAATCTTACCTTGTAATTGCTACCAGTGATTATTTACTTTATAAATTAAATTAGTTACCCCTATTTGAATTCCTAAAAAAATAAATAAGTAAATTAACAAGCCAGTCTTTTTAATGCCTTTTGGAAAGGTATGGCTCCTCAAGATCCGGCTCCCTTCAAAGAGCCAAAAATCCCATCTCTACTCGCCGTCCTCTCTGCCTCTTTGTTGGCAGTCAGGCTGCTTTGCCTTCCTACTATCTCTGCCCTGCGTTGCACTCAGGAGGAGGAATGCTGCTCAGCCATGCGTCACATGCACATAGCTTAGTGTGGCATGCTGCACCCTCAGATAACACATTCAGTATAAGGAGGCCAAGGCAGTGGCACACAATAAAACTGCTATTCTTATCGCTACCTACTTCACATGCTCACTCTTTATGTCAAATGAAACAAACAAGCTGTGGACACAGAGAGCAGCAGAGATTAGGAATCACCTCAATGTGGAGCATTAATGTAGCCGTGGATTATCACGCAGCAGGGGATACGTGCAGAAAGAAGAGTAAACACATTAAAGAGTTTTTTTATTATTTCAACTATACTCCATATATATATTTTGAACTATATTAATTTAGAGTAAGGTTTTATTGAGCAGCGCTGCTTTTGTAGTGAGACAATGATGCCAAGAAGGAGGAATTTTTATGCCACAGCCACTTTGACAGTTGTTGAGGGAGTGGAGAGTTATATTCATCCACTCTTTGTCCACCCAGGCTATCAGTTTAAACACCAAGATTACAGCCCACTTTATCAAGTTTTGTCTTAGTGTTGTATTGATTGCAGAGCATGAATAAAAGAAGCCTGTCTCATTGCAAAATGTAAAACAAACACAAAAACTTCAACACAAAAACTTTGCTTTTTTAAAAAAATACATCTGGACATTAAATTAACTCCAGAGGAAAAGGATAAACACATTTTTTGGAATTGTCAAAAAATCAAATCATTAAGACCACATTAACACTGGTGCAGTTTGGTATGCTTTAAATGAACCCTGGTGCAGTTTGCTTGCGGTGTGAAAGCTAACGGACCATCCAGTGAACCCAAGAGAAAAAGTGATGTGGGACGCATCGTAGCTCAACACAATGTTCTGTTTGCTTTCACACTGTAAACAAAGCACACAAGAATTCAATTGCAAGTGAATCAAGACCCCCGGTTTTCAAGCGGACCACAGTCTGCTTCTTAGATCCCAAGGATGCATTCACACTGGTGCTATTTGGTCTGCTTTAAATTAACCCTGGTCCACTTCAATGGATATTGCAGTTTGTTTGGTGCAGTATGAATGCTGGTTCAGACCAAAGAAGTGAACTCTGGTCTGTTTGAAAACTGGGCGTCTCGGTTCACTTTCCATCTGAATCCTGTGCGGTTCGCTTGCAGTGTGAAAGCAAACGGACCATCCTGTGAACCAAAAAACGGATCGTAGTGCAACATGTCGGACAGCTTGCTGCCTCTGCTGCTGCTCATACTGCAAGAGATTCTTGTGAAAACCATAACAGGTTAAACACCAAATTAAAAACAGAAACCACAAGACTTCATGAACGTATTGTTGCTCCATAGTTTACTTGTGGTCCTGGCCAATCAATGAGCTGGATTTTCTTCTTTTTAGGGAATTTAGGTTTTGTCTCAATGTGGATGTAGCCTTAGGGCGGGAATATATTTGGTTTTTAACATTACGTTTAAATAAGCACCCAGCTTTGTTGTGAGTGTAACTATTCACACACATGCAAGGCTTGTTTACTGGAGGCTTCCTCCAGGGGGCGCATTAGTGAACTCAGGCTGGATAGCCAGATTTGTAGGGTGTAAACAAAACGATAAACTTGGAGGCTCTTAATCAAGAACCCTGTAAAAATAACGAGTATGTCTCACTTGTTTTAGCATAGAATTTTACAATGACAAACATCATTGGTATTCTCAAATATCTGCAAAGACTTTTGATGAGTTTCTCAGTTGGATTAGTCCAGTGATTTCACACAACAGACACAATGATCCTGTCAGTTCACTTCCTTCCTTTTTACCACTGTCAACCCAGTGACCTAACATTTGGTCAAACTGGTCCCTACACTGCATTGCCGGTTTCTCACATACTGCAGCTTGCACATGCATAGCGTTAATTTCTGAGAATGTGCACAAAAGACAAATGCAAAATATAATAATTAAAACAAGCATATTTTCAGTCTTAGCCACACATTTTAAATGGACTTTACTTCAAATATAATTTTACAACTCTCGCTGTTTTGTTGGACATTACAAAATACTTGCTCAATGTCATTAAAACCATATGGTTAAGGTTAGAAATACAACATAGTTTACATTAAAACTGACCAGCTTCCAATTCTCACCCATTTTAAAATAATGTAACACACAATATGTACTAAATATACTCTCACAGGCTGACACAATCCGTTTTCGGGTATTAAAACTAAAAGGACAGAATTTATTGCTGCATATATACTATACAGCTAGTAGGATAATGCTCCAGATAGAGCAGCTTTGGGATGTGGTGAAACGGGAGATTTTAATCATGGATGTGCAGCTGACAAATCTGCAGTGATGCTATGAAGTCAATACGGAGCCAAATTTCTGAGGAATGTTTCCAACACAATGTTGAAATCATCACACCAAGAATTAAAGCAGTTCTGAAGGAAAAAGGAGCCCGACCCCGTAACAGCAAGGTGGGCCCAATGCAATACAACTGAGTGTAACCAATATTTTAACACATGAATCAAATGAAGGTCTGAAACATTTTCCTTCAGCTCCATAAAGAGCTTCTTTGATTTTCTGATCTTTTTTTTTAATACCCACAAACTGATTCAGCTTCCACATGAGATTATATAAAGTAGTTATGAGTAGTCAAGGTCTTAGCGGCAGTAGACAGTGGTCAGAGTTCTCTCAGTTTTGAGATTCAGAAACAAAACTAACATCCATGAAAAGACTGAATCTTTCTATTATATTACTCAAATCCCCCCAAATTCCTGGTGGATCAAGTGAAGGCTAAATTGTGTTAGTGGGTCCACGTCATATAAAACATTCTATGGCATCCGGGATAATTTTGTAATTTAGTTGTATGGTTAAAAAAACATGTAATGAGAAAGTGAATAAGTGTCTTATGCAAGAGTGATTCAGTGTCAAAATCTACAATAAAGAAAAAAATTCTGAGGTTTGATTTATATCAGATGGAAAAAATATGCTCTTCTTATAGCTGTAAGTTTGGTTCTGACTGCTGTACATCGCAGGTAACACACTATCTACCAAAGGAATTCAAAGTCCACATATCTTGGGATGTGATTAGAATTTAAAACAGGAGTGAATATTCATTGGCCAGATGCACAGCTTCAAATTAATATTAATGTTCAAAGTATGTCAGAGTTTATTTCACCATATCAACTAAAAAAAGGAGATGTCAGAGCTCTTTTTCAAGCTCGACAAATGGCCCCTAGAAACCAATAACTAGTTTGCTACTGTAGCCAGTGGCAGGACATAGTCAAATATAGAATTTCCACAATCAATTTTTTTCCAAGTAAGTGATGAACTATGTGATAGTCTAAAAATAGCCTTGTACAATCAAACTGTAGCACGATATTTTTTTGTCATAAGGTCGAAATACATCACACCACTTCCAGTTAACATGAGCTCACCTGACAGAACAGCTCTCAGAATGGTTTAAGATTGTTTTTAAGTGTTGCTCAAGGGCCCTTGAATGTTATGAATACAAGCATCCACCATTGATCAAGAACTATTTTTAAAAATAAAACCAGATGGTGTTTCAGAAACCTGTCAGATACTTCTGAGAAAATGTTGTATTTGTAACAAACAGAATGATATCACAACACATCTACTTTATCTACTCACCACTCTGTTTTCATTGAGTCAACAATTGTTAAAGAGCTTGAAGAGGTTCAAGAGCCAGACTCTTGTTCCCCCTGTTATTGTTTTGGATACAATGAAGGGCATATTTTAACCCCCAGAAAAGGACAGTTTTATTAATATGAGGCTTTGCATGCAGCTTCTAAAGGCTGGATGTCTATATCTAGTGCTTGTGAGGAAGATGCAATGAAAGAGATGTGGTTGTATGTGTTTGTGTGTAAAGATCAACCATTTTGCTAGTGGCCAGAGCACCAAGCCCACAGTATAATCTCAGTTTCTCACAACCCCCGGTGCCCTTCCACTCCTTGCATCTCAGTGATCTCCACAGTCCAATGCTGATCTCTGGCATATGTCTCATACTGACGACTTAACACCCTTCATCTCCCACAGCCAGCTTCCACCGCAAGCACGGCTAGGCCACTCTCCTGTTGTCAATCAAGCTCCCCTCGTAGACACACATAGCTTCAAAGGATATACACGAAGCCGCGCAATGCAATCAATGCGCATGCGAACATTCACTTTTGATCCTTTGCTTCTTAAAAACTCATTTGCAAATTTGTAAACATGTATGAGGCATTTTCCTTGAAAATAGATATTTTTTAAGAATTATATTAAGCTAAATCCTATGTGGAGATTGATCAGTGCACGCCACAGTAGAGCTCACAAAGCATGCACTACACATTGCTGCTCATTTTTTATTTGAGTGGTGGTAGAAAGTTTGATTTGAGATACAACTTATACTGGTTAAGTCATTCATTCATCTAAAGCCTAGGAGAACATCGGTGTTAGGGCAAATGCATGAGGATCTGCATTGAGTTTGTGATTTTGGCAGGATACAGCAATAGGTGACCCTGCTACTCTGCCCTACTGCTGGGGTAGAGTCAGGGGCATCAAATTAATGACTAATTCTGGACAACACGCTGAGAAAATGTGTCTCAACTCCAGACTGATGACGTAAGCAGACCCCTGGAATTTCCCCAAGAATGTGTAGTAACTTAAAATAATCACAGTCCAACACTGGGGTGGGGGCAAATACTAAATCAGTAGCTGAGGCTCAGCCAAATAACAGTGCAGCTATTGTTCGATCCATGACACTGGCCTGAACCAAAATGGCACTGCGGTATTAAAGAGCCTCTCAGGTTCAACCTTCTACCCCACGCTATAAAACATGACCACGTTTAGAAACTTCAGCCAGCAGTAAGAGGGTCCAATTAATGCTGCTCTTGAAGTCCAGGTCACCATCATCCTCACTACCCACACTGAGGGTGATGACTTGCTAACTGAGGAGTTAAGCCACAGTGCGACTTGACACACAAGGAAGGCTAGCAGGGATCTTTTTACCCCCTCAAGCTGCCGACAGACGCGTTGGGGTGACATTCAGCTTCTAATAAATTACATTTAAAAGTTTAATCAGCTCCAAAGACGACTGTTAGCGAAGAAGGGAGTCATTGTTTAAGATGGGTAATGGTTCTAGTACCACTGATGTGTGTGTTTGTGCATGTGCACATGGACCATGAAAGCTGGATAGCTATCGGGTGAGCCAGGAGTGACTGATGGAACTAAACTGCTTGCCACGCTGCTGTTTACTGCAGTGCTATTAGGCTAATGCTACACCCAAAACATGTGACTGGTGGTAGTGTTGCAGCAGTGTGCAAATAATGAAATTATAATTTTTTCTTATATTAAACAGGACTATTTGGTTGTTTTAGCTGTGCAAAAAAAATCTGCACTGTTTAAAATAATGAACTTTTGTTAACATATAGCTAATAGATTAGAAGTTAGTTCAAGCTGTTGGCACTAATTTTCAGAGGATTATAGTCAGAAAAACAAAAATGGAAACAGATCACATTTCCTTCAAAAAAAACTCATCAACTAACTGTATTGTTTCTTTTGTCCCCCTGAAACTGACACCAACAAGATAGCTATAACAATATTCTTCTATCTTGCTGTGTGCGGCTAATGTCTGCAGTTCAGACAAAATTTGTAGATAGTCTGATTATCTTTGGATCATGATTATCAGAAAAACAGCTTATAGAATACGGTGTAATGTCATTTCTTCATACAGTTGTATTGACAAACTTCTCTGCCAGGTATATACAGCATACTACTTTAAGTGCAAAAAACAGTAAATATGACAAACAGGACATGCTCTGTTTATGACAGCAGAAAATCTGATTTTATTAGATGTAAGACTTACTAAAATGTTACAGGTGCTGATAAGTGTAAACGTGATTGCCTTTAAAAAGTGAGCTGCCAGCATAACTCGTGATTTGAAACGTTAGCTTAGCTTAGCCTAGCCTAACTTAGCTTAGCTTAGTGCAGGACTCAAAATATTTAACAAAAAGGCAGGGTTTGGGGTAACAAAATTTCTACAACAAAAGGGACCAACTTTTTCCTCCATGTCTAAATTTTAAAAGTAGGTTATATAGCCTACTATAAGCTGTGAGTTATTATAAGTAGCAGTATAAGTAGCTTATTATGTCATGAGGAAACTTTTGCTGTTTAATATTCAGCAGCTGTTTAGCTTAGCTTAGATTAGCACAAGACAACAAAACCAGCCAGCCAACTAGAAAATTAGGCTGGGTTTTGTCTACATGCAACAAAATTTCCCCACTACATCATCTTATATTAATCAACGTGTTTTAAATCTGTTTCTTTGAGTTTTAGAGGTCCAAACTCTATTAATGTAAAGGATCAGTAACTTTCTCTTCTGTGTCCACAATAAAAAACAAGTACCGGTATATGTAAGCATGATATCATCAAGAAAATTTGTTAATTCATCCATTTTCTATACCACTCAGTCCAATTCAGGGTCGTGGGGAAGCTGGAGTCTATCCTAATAATTATCAGGCGAGAGACAGTGAACACCCTGGACAGGTTGCCAGTCTATTACAGGGAAACAGGTGGTAGCTGGTTAGCTTTGTTTAGGTTAGCCGAAGACAAGAAAACTACTCATCAAGTAAGCTAACCTGGGTTTATCTAAAGGTTTAAAGTCTTAGACGATTTCATTGACAGGTCCAGTAACATCCTCTTCTATATCTATTAAAAAAGTGAGCATAACATCAGGCAACTTTTGCCATTTTCCCCAAACAATTAGTTTTATTCTTTACGTCAAACTCTTGGTGAGAATACAATGTTGTTCACCTTTAAACATTAAGGAGTATGACATTACAGTTTATTGAAAATGTGTAATTATTAAAAGATCAACATATTATTGAAGTATTTGTTTCTAACTTGCAAGTCATATTGTCATTTGCAATAGTTATCAATGATGTTGCTTACATCCCTAATATTTTGTAGTCCAAATGATGATACATTTTTGTACAATTGTTGTAAAAATATGCCACTAAATCTTTGAAACATGATCAGCTAATGTCAGAATCAAACAGTCTGGCTTGCCTACTGTGAACACACTAATGTGTTCTTTATTTTAAAGCAATTCATTAAAATTAAATCCCGTCAACATCTGAGCACTCAAAGAACCGTAAGTTCAAACAGCACTCTAACATTTTTTCACCTTAGGGATCCACTATCCATGCACCAACTCTCATATAATTTATAAATGACATTATGGAGCCACATCTGATCCACATAACCTCCATTACACCCCTCACCCATCCGAGACTCCATGGCCTTTTTTCGACATCGGCAGTGATGGTTAATTTTCTTTCTTGGTGTCCTGCTTCAGCTCCACCCAGCCTGTGCCCTCCACTTGAACCCACAATGTCAGAGTTAACCCTGTGACCTGAATACCAGACCACCCATGAGGATCAGACACCTGTTTGTTATTGATCGCTGCTTCATTTCAGGCGGTTTGTGTATATCTGTGTATACCAGCCATGCTATAATCATGAAGCAAATGCATGAACACAGTAAAATCTTGTGCATGTACATTTGTGTGTGTGTGTCCAGCAAATAGAGCTTCATCCGCCCGTTGTCATTGTGAAAGGCTTTGCAGCGGGCCATTTCCTCCATTAATCTGTCTCCTCTTACAGAGCCGTCAAGACCATGGCATGAGTGTGTGTAAGTGTGTGTGCCCCCATGTATTCAAGCATATGCACTGTACCACACAGTGTGTTCATGTGCTTGTCATTGTGCATGTAAGTGCACATGTGAGCACACCACGTAATATTTCACTCCTTCCCCTCTGGGATTAGACCATTCATCTCCCGAAGCCCCTGTGTAGGTGTCTCACAGTACTAATGAGGAAAGGATGGAACAAGGGAGAAGCTAGCGAGTGAGGGAAGAGGTAAAAATAGATTTTTCGGACGGCAGTGAAGAGGCGACAGTGATCGATATGTTCTGTGCTGAAATTCAAAGTATTGATGAATAAGGAATATATATATTTTTTTAATTCCAGGACTGATGGCTGTGTGGGTGATTGTGGTGCTTAAAAAAGAGAGAGAGTAGGGATTAGCTGGTTAAGAAAGAGTTTTTCCTAAGAGCAAAGACAGGGGTTCTTCACATAACACAAATCAATTTACACAAGCCTAAGACACTGATTACAGCTGGCTCATACCTCACACGGTAACAGCCGACATCAAAAAGACGCTATCACATCTGTAAAGACTCACAACTGGGGTATTATCTGCCTTTTGTTGAGTGTGTGTGATGCCTAAATGTGTCTTACCAGTGTGTGTTGTTCGGCAAGCAAGATATCTCTCCGCTTCCCCAACTCAAACAAGGGAATGGCTGCTAGGCAACCAAGCCACATCACATCACATCAGGCGAGCCGGGAGAGAGCAAGAGACACAGAGAGGGAGAGCTAGGAGGAGGAGGCAGAAAACTGTGCCGGCAGTATTACATAAGCCGGCAGCCCAGTCCCACTGCTCACATTAATGTGGTTAGGCACTCGGAAGTGATGTCCATTAGTCACAAGTGACAAGGCAGGTGAAGATGCAGCATCCAGCAGTGATTTTTTAAAAGCAATTGTTTATTTTTGAAAGCATTTTAAACAGATGAGTCAAAACAAAAAAGAAAACACGTACATGTGAGTGGCTTACTGTAGAGAACAAACAGAAAAGAGACTGATGACAAACCAGAGGGATTATTTTAAACAAACACACATCCATGAATATACAAACTCTAAATGTTTACTGGATGACAGCACACACATAATGATGCAACATGAAATGATTATTTAGTGCCTTTTGGAGACAAAACTTGTGCTGATAAACGCTGCATCAATCAACGTAATCATAGAGATAAAACAAACATTAAGTTGCATTTAAAGCTGCTTCTGCATCTGGCAGTCACACATATAGAAAACAATGTACAGCACATTTTGTTTCTTGATGTAACCAGCACATCTTTGTGATTTCTGCACGGTGGAAGTGATATCCAGTGACTATTTACATTTCCATTAATTTTTCCATAACTAAGTCAGAAATATGACTTAATTAACAATAACTCCACAGGAGATGTTTACAGTTCAGTTACAGTACTTATACCAGAACATTGCACCCCACTTTTATCTGCAAAGATCTCAACCTCTTTTACATGTTTTCTGCACAAATAACATCCAATATTTTCATCTAAATAATCAATATTTAAGAAATGACATCTACAGCCGATGCCAGGAATGTTCATGAAAGTGAGCAGCCCTTTTCAGACAAGGGATATGTAACAAAAATGGCTTAATCATTGTGCTAAATTGGAGAGGATATTAAATTAGGAATAATGCATGAAGTTGTTGTTTTCCTTCCATGTTTCCATGACACTTCACATTAGCCTGACAAGTGCACTGAGGTTGTGTAAAGCGTAGCGCCAATGCTGAAAATATTTCTTTTCGTCATGATTAATCAGTTTGGATCGGCGGTTTCATTGCACCCATTGTGATAAGCGTAGAAAAAAGTGACATGACAGAGAATCAGGCTGCAAAGACAGTATAGGAAATCCAGATTTTTAGATGATTTTTCTACCCGTTCATAGAGATCAGGCTCTACACAAAGACAAAAAAAAAAAAAAAAAAATCAAATAGGAAAAACCATAATATAGCAAATAAAGGACATTGCTGCTATTTGTTCACTTAGAAACACGCAATGTCTGACTGCTCTGAAAGTGGCTAATATGCTAAATCCAGGCCAACCTGTACAAGTGGAAATCCATCCATTATAGTTACTACTAAAACTAAGCAGATAAATTCACATTCTTCTGCGTAAAAAACCCCAAAACAAAACAAATGACTGGATATGAAATGTTGCTCAACATCACCACTGAACTTTAGGTCCACATTTGCAACACAATAGTTGCTTAAGGCATTAGTTGTGTCCTATGGCAGATTTTTATTATTATTAATAATAATAATAATAATAATATCGTAATTCCATGATACAGAGGGATTGTGTATGTAGTAGTGCATTCCTGTTGTCTTCTGCAGATGTTTTCTGAAAGCATTTTTGCTATAAATGGTGAAGTGACCTTGTTTTTCATGAACGGAACTGAAATTCCAGATTTCAAGATGCTGCGCACATTACCACCTTATTGTTGTCTTTCTTCTTTATGTATGTTTTGTGTCCATTACGTTCCAGTGTAAATAGGAATGAGTTATAAATAATTATGTTGTAGGTTGTTTGTTGTTGCATATAAGTTTGGTTTTTTAAGGTTGTTGCCAAAATTGGCTAGTTTTCTCATGGTGCACATTTTTACAATTAATTTGTAATTTTCTTGTTATACACAAGATTGTAGATGTTTACAATCTGGCTCTCTTGGAAGTGTCTGAGCTGGTGCATCGGGAATGGCAATTACGAGACAGCCGGAATACACTATAAAGCAAGCAAAAGTGACGTTTTTCACACGCAAAGACTTCCTCTTAGCTATTAGCTAGCTAACTGCTATGCTCTGTCACCTTACCTGGATGCCAAAATTTGCAGAACTTGGTTGCTGTCTTCTTAAATAGCAGAGGATTATGAGAAAAAGAAAAACTATTAATTTTGTGATAAGTATGGAAGCCGAGAGCGGCCGTTATTGGCTGTTATTTATTTATTTTTAATCGTTATCTCAAGATTATAAATTATTTTCGTTATCACTGGAAAACAAAGTTTGTTTTCGCAAGATAATGATATTATTAAGGTTGGCTCAAAAGTAAGTGTTTGACACTTGATTTCAATGATCAAAACAGATCCCCTGACAGCTGATAGGAGGGGTTACCATCATTATGTTTATGTGTAATTATGTGAATCGGTGACTGGCAAACAGTCAGACACATCGCAATTTCAGCCTCTCTCAGACTCGATAGAAGTAAAATCAGATGTATTGATCAGTGATGGATGTTGCTTGATCAGACGTCAGCTTGTGCCCGCTATTGGAGGAACGTAACAACCATGGCAACGCAAGAGATGCATAGAAGTATGAGGATGGCGACGTATAACAACTTATGAAACGTACGTTACTATTTACATACATAAGGGAGCATAGATTAACCTTTAGGCTGATTTGTAGAGATGGGATTTAAGGCTCTATGAAGGGAGCCGGATCTTGAGGAGCCATTCTTTTCAAAGAGCCATTCAAACGACTGGCTTGTTCTTACAATATTTTTCAAAATTTCATAATATATAAGATTGACAAACAATCAAAATATGTACCTATATAAAATCTACTATGCAAGAGTAAAAAAAATAATTTCTATGATGTAACAATTTGTAGATAAACAGAAGGGCTCACAAATGAATGGTTCACAGCTTTGATTTGGTTCCCATCATTCATTTAAAAAAAGCCGTTCAAAAGAATTGATTCGTTCATGAATGTCACATCTCTACTAATTATGAGTCTGTAAATGTTCACTAGGAGTGACTGCGGGTCTAATTGAGTGTTTGTCTCTCTTTGTGTGTTGCTTCTGTGATGGACCAGGAGCAGCTCTAGCCCCCTCAAAACTCTGCATTTGACTTGAGAAAACAAACTTTGTTTTCTTGAGACAACAAGATAAATCTCAAGAGAAAATGGTGTTAAAAAAACATGCAAGCTGCTCTCGGCTTCCATAGTAAAGCTGCACTGCTAAATATTAGCATCCTCAGCGCATCAGATTAATGCTCAGTGGCATTAATGGCCAAGTTAATAATGTCAAATATCAGTTTTTACGGATTGTATATGCATTTACTGGAGTTACACAATGTGAATGAATGTTGTAAAAAGCCAAAATCATAATGTGGAGGTTTCAGGATGATCAACACTGATAACTTGGGCCACAGATGGAAGATGACTGAAATACTTTGCTTGTCCAATTATTAAATGAACTCTTCTCTGTTTGGCTAACAATCTGGTTCATTTTAGTTGATCTGATAACAGTAAGGGATCTTGATCAGAACACGTCTTAATTAACTTTAATTTTGAGACTTGCAGATTTTTATCTATATCATGCTTGACTGGGTGGTTAACAGTTTTGCCTGTGATGTTACAAATTAGGGACATAGTTTAATTTAAACTGACAAAATGCTCTATGCCATGCCAGTCAGTGAAGCTATTATCATTGATCTCTAAAAATTATACAAGTTTCCACTGCCAAGACTAAAGGTTTGAGTCCAGGAAGACAGATTTTCAAATGACTATGAAAATGCTAGCTACCTAGCCATGTAACCGTCAGATATGAAGCTCATTACACTCAGTTACAGTCAGATAAATAAAAAGATTTTGTTAGCTAAAACCTAGATTTCCTGAAAATATACATAACTGAATTAAAAAAACATACTTGTGTGTTTTCTTGAGAAACATTAAAAAAGAAAATTGCTAATGATTGCATATTTGCCTGTTAAAGAAATAAAAAAAAAATGCTACTCTCTTCTGACCAAATTAGCTTAGCTTAATTTTTTTTAGCTTAGCTAGGAAGAACACACAATAGACTGGCATTTTACAGGTTTAAAAGAAATTTTGTGAAATTTACATTCACCATTACCTAAATCTGAACGGCTCATCAGTGGGAAAACTAATACATGAGAATTTTAAAGTGTCATGGTTTAACATTGGGTACTTGCTAAGCTAACCATTGATGCTTTTATTTACAGTATTAATGGATATTTGGTATCAATTTCCCCCATCTCCCTCTTTGCAAGAACACAGACTGACTTATTTACCTAGGCAAACTATAAATTCATAGCTTATTATTTTACTACAATTACTATTTATTATTGTGTTGTCTAATAAAAGGCCAATTTGTTTACCTAAACCAAAAACTTCAGCCTTCTTTACCCAAGCTATTCAGAGCTCCCTCGAGATGATGGTAAAGGGTCGGATGGGGCAGGAGGCCTCCAGTTCCAGGGCTGTCAAGAAGCATTCCGGAGCCTGGCTGGAGTCCTGAGCCTGCAGAGCCTCCCCCAAGCCACTCCATGCTTCATGGGAGGTGCTGTGGATTTGAACCGCATCCCGCAAAACCTTCTCTCCAAGATGGACCCGCCCTGTTTTAACCAGCAGCCGACCCTGAATGGACAGATTGTGGAGACAAAAAAGGCTAATTATCTCTTTTAAGAATCAAAGTGGCAAAATTGTGACAAGCACCAGGTACCAAAGAACTTAAAACTGTTACCACATTTTACTACTAGATGGCAGACATAGAAATTGGCTGGCAGCAATCGGCTGCCTCTGGCATCGGCCGGGCTCTTGGGCTGTCAACCGCAGACCGCCGTGAACAACCCCCATATTCATCGTGATTTTTGGATGGGAAATTGCTCCCAAAAGACAATGAGAAACTTTTTTTTAGCAAAGGTTAGACATGCTTTCTAAATGTTTTACAAACGTGAAGCATAAACTGGGTCTTCTTCTGCCTCTGGTTCGGTGAATCTTGGTCATAGCAAGATGAAACTTCCAGCTGTGGAATCTTTAAGATGTGAGCTTTCAGTAGATGTGTCGTTTGTCTGTTCATGCCATTTGTGTTTACATATTTTCTGGACTTTGTGTACCTGGTATTTTGACTAAATGTTGTCTTAACAGTGTTTGTAGGTCACAGAAATGGTATTGCTGAGCTGTTAGCTGAGAGTCTGGACTGTGGATAACACAGACCTGACGCTACACCTGAAAGTCCAAATGTTAACCCCTTAAGTCCCGGTAATGGAGCTAAGAATGCAAAGTTAGAGAACTTCTAGTCAGAATTCGGGATAATGAAGTACTAAAGGTGCATAGATGGAAGTTATTGTGCATATTGTGAATATTTAGTCAGTCAGTCAGTCATTATCTGTACCGCTTGTTCCTATTAGGGGTCGCGGGGTGAGCTGGAGCCTATCCCAGCAGTCAAGTGAAAGGCAGGGTACACCCTGGACAGGTCACCAGTCCATCGCAAATTCATAAACAATTATGTGTAAAAAAAAAATGCAACACATTAGATTGAATGGAACCAAATTGTTTTAAAAAGGAATTGTCCTTAATAATATTGAATGTATTATTTCTGATATTAAATTGTCTCATAATGGCGAGACTGACATGCATGGGATGGATTTAAGTGAAAACCAGAGGATGCTAGCCATGCACGCTGGGAAACCATCTGTCAAAGTGCCCAAGCTAAATCAGTTCAGTCAGTCCAAGAACTGATCAATTATATGTGAAGACCAAAACTATTTTTGTACTAGGCTGTAAACATGTTTATTTCTACTATATTTAGTTATTTTAACATTGGATCTCACTTTTTCTGGCAGCCTTGAGTGGCTATTTGAGGAACTACAGTTTGTGATACTTTCACATCCACTGTGTGTATATTACAAACTAGGGCTGCAACTAATGACTATTCTGATAGTCGATTAGTCACGACTATTAAAATGACTAGTCGACCAATCGGATTATGCATCTCATATATTTATTAAATGGCTCTTATTTCACTTTCAACTTTGAAAACTTGCATGAGGTTCTTATGTAATTCCGACATGCCTCTTCCTTGAATGTTCGAGCAATGCGGACATACTTCCGTGGTACGCAAGGTCCGCTTTACAAATCTCACAGGAGGCAGAAAAACATTTTTTATTGAATAGATATGCAACAAAGAACAAAATACAACATAAAGAATAAAAATAATGATATTTACAAACAACTTTGATTAGATTTGGAATGACATCTTGATGCGCGTTGTGGTTGCCGTGGTGAAGGCTGGTGGTCACGTGGTCTGCGGCGAGGGAAAAATAAGCAGTTTCGTGTCCGAATCGCCATGAAAATGAGTGCACCATAGTAGTGTGCTATAGACTGTTTCAAAGTTTGCAAACATTGTAATGTTTTTGATGGGCGGAGCTTAGCCTGGAGGCGAAAGCGGAGAATAGAAGCTATGTTATCAAGTGGCAGCTAACAATTTTCTGTGGCATTTTAGTAAATGGAGGGTTTTCAAGCAAGTTGTTCAGTCTCAGAACTCTCGGAATATGTACATACACTCACTTTACGGGACTGTGACACTTATTTTAGAAAATTAGATGGAAGCAGGCTGGCTGATCCATACACCTTACGGGAGTGGCATGAAGATCTTTTAGGACTGGCGGCGGTGGAGTGGCCAGACATCTACATGTACCTAATCGAGACGCCATGTGTAGACCCTCTCACTCTATAGTTTTGTGTTTTTTTGCCATAGTCATTCGCTGTTGACTATTTTTATTGTTGACTATTATCTACTAATCGTTGCAGCCCTATTACAAACTGCAAAAATCGTGCCTTGAAAGCAAAAACTGTTATTAATCCTCTTAGCTCCTTAAAAGGTGCTTTTGATCGTATGCTAGTCATCAGGGCTTGAATTACAGTGGGACTTTTGGGGGACAATTATTTTCGCATGTGCACTGCGACTTTGCATGTAATGTGCACGTGTAAATAAAAAAGTGCACGTAGCGCGGTCAAAAATATAGTTACTATTAAAAAAATCCCACTGCTACTACTGTATGCAGCTTGTTTAATCAGAAACAACGATGGGAAGTTCTTTAACCACAAAAAGAAGCACATACAAACAATGCTGCTGTCCACGGTGCTGAAGGAAACAGAACGGATCATGCGCATCGTTTGGAAGATTTTTAGGTCTACCCCCTGAGGATCAGCTTAATGTCTTTAGGGGAACTCCTCTGCCTTTCGGGGCAGCCAAGCTCCCCTTAGTTCCCCTGCAATTCAAACCCTGCTAGTCATAAACATTGACTTATTAAATATATTTAGAATGTCAGAGCAACAGATAGATAGACAAACAAACAGACAAACACCTGTACTACACCAGCAAAACATTTAAACACAGCATCACTATCAACAACACTAGCATCATCATCATCATCATGACGTCTGATAGGCCGCAATAATCATGTGACACAGAAGACGCAGAAGGAATACACCAGGGCAAGCTTTCTCTTGTATTTTTATTTTTTGTTTTTCGCCAAAACTCTCAGCAGTGAAAATAAATATCATGTTTTGTATCAGCACGGTGTTACTGCAATATGAAAATTGAATCCAGAATTTATCTGGCAGAGTATCACTGCACCCACCCATACTTATTCAGCTTCCCTGAAACAAAGAATGGTACCCAAGGTCATTCCTACACACAGCAATAACAATATTTCTTTGTTTTTTTTTATATTTAGACTGCTGCTGTCATGGCCAGGGCTTCCTAGAAAAAGAGGTCTTGTAATCTCAATGGGACTTACCTGGTAAAATAAAGGTTAAAAAGATATAATTTGTTTATTAATACTGCAGCAAAGTTATTTCTCTTCAGGGATAAATAGTATGAGTCATTTCAGCTCATTCAATTCAATCTAGAATTCAGCAGCTAGCTTAACGTTAGCCTTTGTGACAGCATATTGTGGTCCAGATATCCTGCTCTTTTTCCACAGGATACAAAATACAAGCTGGCAGTTTAAATATACCATATGAATATAAACTCCATATGTGCTTTTATTGCTGGTTTCTGACATGTGTTTTATTATGTAAAAAAATATTATGCATTCTGTGTATGTATCATTATGAGTATATTTTGTGTATACTATGTGTAATATCTGCTGTTAGCCTGGTAAAGGTCAGGAGTGCTTGTGCGTGCGTTGTGCCTCTTTGGAGATCAGCTCAGTTGTGTTGTGTTTGAGAGTTAAGCAGAAGAGTGTCACGCAAATGACCAACAGCATGGAGTCAAATCTGTCTCACACACAAACATATTCCACCGGTGCGCACACACAGGCTGGATGCAGTGCCCCGTGCACATTCAAAGTGACAACAGTCAGCCACTCTTTCACAATATTGTCCCCTCCCGTCCCATGACTATCCGTTACACGCACACATACACACACTGAGCTGGCCTGAGGTCAGACAGACGAGTCTTGTTATGCAGTCTCTGCTCACAAGTTCCAGATTAATTGGGCTGAAATTCACATAGCTGTCTAGGGGCTCTGATGCAACTATCAAGAAGAACACACATATATGTGCACTCTCTTCCTTCATCCCTCACTTCTCTTTTCCCCCACTGCTGCTGTCAGGAAAACACAGGAAAAACTAAACTCCTGGGTACAGAGAAAGCCTGTCAGAGGATGTACGCAGAGGTTTACAAGTTCCTCTGTGGGGCCATGAGACTGCATAAACTGGAGGTGTATGATGTATTCCTGCTGGTTTGACCATCTTCTTTTACATCTTACTGTTTCAACATTTTCCTTAATAAACCCAGTCAACCACATTTATACCTTTAAGAAACCCTGAACCCTTATATGTTATGTGACCATGAAAAACTTGATGCCTCTAAGCTGGTGGCTCAGTCCAACTGCATTACATATAGATATGAGTTCCTAACACAATCCACAATTGTGGAGCCAGATATGGGATGTGTTTGGAGAAAATGGCTAGCCTTCCTCTTCTTAAAGTGAATGAATAAGTAGCACTATGTAACTTTCTGATCATAAAATGATTTGTTTGTTATTCATTTTGGTAGCACAGTGCCATTTTTTACATACATTACTGGAGCCGTCGTTGCCCAGCAGCCTCCCAAGGCTGAAAAACCGCACTTCACAACTTTTTTTCCTCATCAACTTACATGATTAAAGTCCTGCAGAGATGGTTTTTGGCTCAGGACTCGTTACACTTTGCTTATCGTAAGGGGCTTGGGGTTGAAGATGCCATCATCTACTTGCTTCAGAGAGCCTACTCTCATCTAGACCAATCAGGGAGCACTTTGAGGATCATGTTCTTTGATTTTTTAATTCAGCTGCTCTGTTTTGTGAGAAGATCCATTAATTCCAGGTAGATACCTCCACCACCACCTGGATTTATGACTAGCTAACAAATAGATCAGTTTGTGAGACTGAAAGGTTGTGTGTCTGAGGGGGTGGTCAGCAGCACTGGAGCCCCATAAGATACTGTACTCAGACCATTTCTATTCACACTGTACACCTCAGACTTCAATACAACTATGAGTCCGGTCATCTGCAGAAATACTCTGATTACTCTGCAGTTGCGGAAAGTATCAGTAATTGGACAATAAGGTGAGTACAGAGAACTGATCAGTGAACTGACAATCTCCTCATCTTGAACACAAACAAAACAAGAGATGATTGTTGACTTGAGGAGGAACAGGAGTAAACAAAAAGCTGTTTACATCCTTGGAGAAGAGGTGGAGGTGATTAAAGAGAAAAACAAGTACCTTGGAGTTAAGCTAGACAACAGACTGGACTACGAAATGCAACATAGGGGCGCCTAGAAGAAGGGACAAAGTAGACTTCTTCCTAAGGACGATGAGATCCTTCAATGTCTGCAACAAGATGTTGCATCTTCTATATGTCTGTTGTGGAAAGCGCAATCAACTTTGTAGCATCTGCTGGGACAGGCGCGTCACTTAAAGCCTGGAGCCACTGGAGCTAATTGTAAAGAGAAGAATGATGGACGATTCCTTACATCCTCTACACAGTGAAGGAACAAATGTGCTCACCGAGAGACTTCTTTAAGTTCACTCCAATGCAGAAAGGTACAGTAGATAACTTCTACCAGCAGCTTTCACCCTCTGGAACAACACATTAGCTTTTAAATAATTAAGGTCCGAGCCATACGAAGCATGGAAGGACGCTTATTATTGTTTTTTGTTTTGTCTTGAAAACAAAAACAAAAACCTACTACCTTAAAAGTTCCCTATTGGATTAATAAAGTATATTTAATTTAATTTAAAGTTTCATTTGTCATGATTTTTCTGGGATCACCCTGATACTGTAACACTGGTAAAGAAAGTATTGCTTTTTCTTTAATTACCCCTGCCATCTGTCTCCAGTTTTACCTCAGCTGATCCTACTGAGCTTGGCAGTGCAGGCTTGTCTTTTGTGGAGCCATTTGGGCGCAACTGAAGCAAACTGAGCCAAACAGAGCCAAACAGAGCGAGTGGGATGTGGGTGCTGTAAAACCATCTTTCAAGTCAAATTTCAGCAAATATTGGAGACACTGAAGCAATCCACAGCATTAATCAAGTGTCTTTCCATCAGCTAGCTATGAAACTAATGCGGAAAAAAAGGCTTACTGGATGTGAACATGAAACACACCCAGGAGAAATCTGATTATGGAATTGTCTAGAATTGGGTAAATTAGTTTTTTGCTCAGCAGTAGTAAATGCTCATTTCTCAGAGCATTTACAGAGATCTGCTTACAGAAAGTAAGTACTCGCTAAAACTTTTTTTGGTTTAAATGCTCAATGAATGATTTCAACACATTGCAGTTTGTAGTTTGGGTGCTTCCAGCTCAAGTTTAAAGCAGCATGTGTGTGTAGAGGTTACATATTTACACGAATTTATGATGAAATGATAATCTGCATAATTTCTTGATAAAAAACAGCTTTAATTAATTTTGATAGGTGGGAAACTCATACTAAATTTAGACTTGCAACCTGCTGCTGTCAGCCATGCAGCTACTGCTCTGCAGAGATGAGACTGTCCTGACAAAGCAGTAAAGTTATTCTAATGTTTAATTAGGGCTGGGCAGTATGACCTAAAAATAAGATCTCCCGATTATTTCTAACCAAATCCGATTTTAATAGATTTTTTTTTCCTTTCTTTTCCAAAAATATAATTAAACATTGATTTGTTTTGGACTGCAATTTTGGTCCTGCTTTCCAGATTACTGACATTATTTACTTTCTTTTAGCTGGCAGTCATTCATATAAATGATATTAATGAATGCCAGCTAAAAGGAAATAAATGTCATAACTTTTCCACCATATAAATGACTTTATATCTTGCATAGAAATATTCCATCTGGATCCTTATCATACAGGATCCACTGCGGAAATAATTCTCCTGATGTTGGTCGTCTCTTAACGAGAGTTTGTGGGCTGAAGTTGACTTCTGCATCTCGTAGAGAGCAGCATTTCTCGCTGCAGTTATACGTGCGTGAGTGACGGCTCACTTCACTGTAAATCTGCCAGACAAACACCGTTCTGTTGTTAAGGGAGGGCCAAGTCTGCTGCTAACTAACTAAGGAAAAAAATCTCGATTTTCATAAAAATAAATAACCAGAAATAGATAATTCAATTTATCGATTTTATCGATTAATCGCCCAGCCCTATGTTTAATATTTACCTTAAGCCAAAGGTTGGAAATAGATTTTTAATTTTGATGTAGAGATGGTTATCTGTGTGTGTATATGGCATGTTTCACATCCATAAGGTTCATAATAATGGTCTTTGACTGCCATAGGGCTTGTTAGGTCACCCAGTAACCATCTGCCAAGCCCCTGTAGGGTACCAGCCACAACATACATACATGCAATGTAACCCAGTAGCCTCGTACCCAGTCACTGAACCAAGAGGACAGTCTTCACCTGAGCTTTCAAACCCATCAGCAGTTCTGTCTGGGCAGGCAGGAGGAAGTGGAGTAAACTAAAGGTGCCAAATTGACCATATTATTAAACTATAGTTATTATTCAGAGTTTTAGTAGTACTTCTTGTTGGAGCCATTGTTTAGAATTAGGGATGGGTAATGATTTAGAAAATCTCTCCATTTAAGTGTGGTAGCAGGTTTATCATCACTGCTCTGAAGACTATAACTTAATGGTCCATTATACCCAAAGGACAGCCATGTTACCATGAAAACATGAAGGGTTTACATTTTGCTTTATCCTACCGGATGTCACTGATAATTATGACTCAAAGATAATCGGGCTAGTTCTATGTTTGTCTGGATGGCAGAAGTCAGCTACACAAGGGACAAGGACTAAGTAGCTGTCTTGATGAAAGGTTTGGAAAAATAAATGTATAAATAAAAAAATAATTATAAGTCCCCTCCCCTTTTTGTCTGTGTCTTTGTGAATTTCAGAGACTCAACGTGAGATGTTCCAGGTTTTTATGTTAGAAACAAATCTTGTTCTCTCTCTGTGTGAGGAAGTGACTGGCGTCCACAACCTTTATGCCACTCCTTGAATATGGTAATGTTTTTAAATGAGGACTTCCTTCAAATGCCTTCAGTCCTTAAACTCTCTATACCACTGTGAATTAAGATTTATAACTGGTTGTCACTCATCACTGTGATCTGTATGACAAACTTGGTTAGCCATCTATAAACATCTGAAGGGAAACACACAGGCTTATTTTGGTCTATAAAACTATTATTGGTCTGATTGATCCTACTATTAATACTATTGATCCTATTATTTAAGAAAATATTTAAAAAGGGCAGAAAGTTGGTATGACCTGCACTCTTGTTACTTTACAAACTGTCCCTCATGTGTGGACTGAGGTTGGGAAAAAAGCATTTAGTTTTGCTTTTAGTTTTGCTGCTCCAACCAACTGGAACAGAATGACCTGGAGCTCTCTGATCTTGTCGCGTTTGATACCTTTAACTGCCTTTTACTCGAAAAACAGTTTGAGAACATTGGGAGATGCTCATGTTTTTTAATAGTTTTACTTCCTGTTTTTTTATACTGAGGTGTGCTGCAGGCCTTCTGGCCAGGTCACCCTTGTGAAAGAGATTGTGATTTTACTGGGTTTTTATCTGGTTAAATAAAGGTTATATATGCAGTTAGTAGATGTGTGTTTCTATAAAGAAAATTCTAACTGTGCTTATCTTTGTTGCTCCACCCTAATGAGATAGAAAATAAACCTGATGTTTAACCTTGCGTTTGCGTATGCAACCAGCTGGGTTGTGGGCATAACTACTTACTTGTGGACTACACTTGTTACCAGGATTCCAAGGGTGCATTAGGAGAACTCAAAAAGCAGAGCGCTGCTGAATTTGTAGGGAGTAAACAAAACTATAAACATGGTAGCAATAGATGAGGTCAGCATTTGGTTATTTTTTTTAGTTAATGGCAGAAGATGTTTAGATAACAAGCAAGGAAACAAGCATGCCATGCCTTTGAATTTTTACCACTTTTAATCCTCTTACCTTCCATCTGTTCAAATTGGTCCTTACACGTCCCCTACTGGATAGGATACTTATAAATATTGCAGTTTGCAAATGCATAGCATTAATTTTAAGTGGACCAAACAGCTTTAACAACTTCATGCAGTTACAATAGTTGCTCCATAGAAGTGACGTTTCCAAAAATGACCACTGACCATGGAAAAAGACAGCAGAAGAACAAAGAAAATCTGGCTCATCAACTGGCCAGGACCAAAAACAAAAATCTCTCCGCTTAAGCCGACTCATTTAAGGCAGGTAAACTATGGAGCAACACAAAGTTTATGCAGTCTTGGAGTTTCTACTTTGCTGTTCAAACCCTACTGCAGTTTTTACCAGAATCTGTCGACGAGGAGCTCTCCAGCATGTTGCACTTTGACACCCTCTATGTGATTTCCTCTCTTTGGTTCACTAGATGGTCCATTTACTTTTACACTGGAAGTGGACCGCACCAGGTTTGCACAGACCACTTTTATGTGTCTTTTTGAAAATGTTCATTCATGATCTCCTCCATCATCGCCATGTTTACTGTCTCAAATGTCATATCGGAACTAGGAGGCGAACTCTGGACTCTACACTGCCCTCTGGTGGGCATATTACCCAACAACAATACCAATGTAAAGGACGCATGAGGGTATGAGGACACAGACCTTTAGAGACTACCTATGCATGTACGTAAGGAGCACAAATGGGCATTTAATGTGAACACCGTAATGTTGGGTGAAACCAATTGAAACCTGCATCTACAATATAGCCAGCTGAAAAAAGGAATTTAATGTACTTATGCCCATGGTGTGCATGTGTTACAATCCACTTCTGTATGTATATTCTTACCTTTCCAGAGATTACATCACCCAAGAACACAAGCATTAAAAAGTAAGTTGCATAAAGGAAGGGGCCATGGAGGAAAAGAAAATGAGGGAAATGAGGATAGGAAGGAAAGGAGGGAGGATGAGGGAGTGAGAAAGAGATAAACAGGGAACAATGAATAGACAGAAGGAGATGGATCAAATAAGGCGTCAAAGAAAAAGGAAAAAATAAGTGAGCTCACATGAGCCATACATAGCAACAGAGACACCAGCCAACTCCTAATTGCTTCTCTGTTTGCCACCCCTCCAGTTTTTTTCTTCCCCCTGCTCTTTCTTCCTCTCATACACTGTCTTCTTCGCTGTCTCTATTCATGCTTATCAGAGGTCTTGCTCAGTAGAATATATTTCCCTGGTTGCTAGGCAATCCCATAAAGCGGTGAGAACGACCAAAGTGTTATAAATAATGTATTTGCATTATCTAATCAGCTGACAACCACCCCACCCACAGAGAGAAAGAAAGAGAGGGAGATAGAAAGTCAAAGAGAGAGCAAGGGAAGGGAGGGGTGGCGTACATTTGATAATTGGAACGCGATTAATTCGGTGAGCACAAGTCCTCGTCCTGAGAGTATGCCTGCATATGCGAGGCTGTGTGTGAATATGCCTCTGCTGGAGAAGAGTAGAAGTAAAGTCTATGTGAGTGTCTGACTGACTCAGAGCAGGCTTCACTAAAGAGCAGCGTGGAAGATGTTGGGAGCGGGTCAGATACATTGCATACCATCGCCAGAAGCTACCTATCAGAATCCACACACGTACCACATGCCATACATGCATACACACGCACATGTCCACCAAAAGCTTGCTATAATGAGGCTAGCAGCACAGGCAGACAAACATGTAATAGCTGATGTTGCTTCGGCCGTGACAGATGAACATAATGCACGCTTATAGAGTTAGCCCCTGGATCATAACAAAATTATGTTAGGAATCATTTGTGCACACATAGACAGTTGCACCCACAGTCCTACACTACCACACCCTCATCAGACCAAAAATACTCTGAAAGTGGCAGCTGACCAGAGCTGTGAATCACTGTCTGATCACTGCTTTTCTTTCCTTCAATCTCGAAAGCCATGTAGAGACGATGGTTGAGGCTATTATGTAGAGCTTGACTAAGTAAAGGGGTGTGGGGTGATTAAAGGAATATAACATCAGTGTATACAACACAGAAATCTTCCAATTGGCTAGTGAGCTTCCATATGGATTCAAGCTATGGGTTTTCCTTACTTACATTTCTCTTTTCTCATCTGCTGTGGCTACTAAGAGGAAAATGACTTCACTCCACATTGATCAGCCAGAAATGCTCTTAATAAACTAATGTATATATCTATCATATGTTTTTCTTTCTTAAGTCTATTCAAATGCCAATCGTAGTCAAAATAATAAGAGTTTTTAAAGCTGTTTACATCTGCTTCCATCTTCATGCCACGATAATCTAGTTTGGCATGGTTCTTTAATGGATGTTCCGTTATGGGGTGTCATAGACAGCTTTATAGATTATAATAATATAAATAAAATGTTAATCTGTTTGACTGCTATACAGTCTGCTCTCCCATGTTTACAAGAATAAACATTAACAAACATATAGCCTTTAGTGTATGCAGCTGGGTCATACAGAAAGTCTTTAGGAGGTAAGGTTAACTATATGGAGCAAAAAAAAGTCCCAAATTTTTAGACTTAGTTGCTTTATTTTTCGTTTTATGACGGTGTTTGGTTAGTAAAAGGGTACTTAAAATATTGTTTAGGTAACAAAGATGGTGGCACAACGCTGAAATCTTTCAGAACGTATTCAGTTAGAAAGCAATAAATGTAATCCCATAAAATGGTGCAAAACTTCAAACTCAGATGAACATTACATAACGTTTTACACCTTGTCATTATTTATTTGACAAAAATTAAACTAAAATAAAGAATCAGTGCTGTAAAATAAAGTAAGTATATAATTTAATAGCTTGTTGATCCAGCTTTAGCAATGATAACTTAAAGAACATAGTTTCCTCGATGAGGTTATTGCAACACCTTGATCTTCTTTTTTTCTTCTTTTTTTTTTTTCCATTTTTAGCAATTCTATTATAGATGCTGCTTTGCTTGGAATCAAGTTTTGGCCAAATGTTAGCTGTCAGACAGATGCTCTCGCATTTGAGTATAATTACTTGGGCGTACAGAGGAGTTCATTATTGACTCAATGACTGCAAGATGTCCAGGTCCTGTAGCTGTAAAACAGGCCCAAATCATCACCCCTCCACCACTGTGCATGCCTGATGGTATGGTGTTTGTTCTGTTTGTTTTTTCTCAAAACATGACTAAAACAAAACATGACTAGACATCTCCACTTTAGTCTGGTTTGTCCAATGAATAATGTACGGCGTGGCTCGGCATGGTAGAGCGGTCGTCTTGTAACCCTAGGGTTGCCGGTTCGATCCTCGGCCAAGTCGAGTTTATGTCGAGGTGTCCTTGGGCAAGACACCCAACCCCAAATTGCTCCTGATGGGTCGTGGTGAGCGCCTTGCATGGCAGCTTCCGCCATCAGTGAGTGAATGGGTGTGTGAATGGGTGAATGTGATGTATAATGTACAGCGCTTTGGATAAAAGCGGGCCATTTTCCATTCCAGATGAAGCCTTGCTATAATGCTCTTTTTTTAGAGAGATTGTGATGCGCTGATTGTGCTGTCATGAACTGTAACATTTAACATGCTAAATGAGGACTGGAGAGTGAGATGTAGCTCTTGTGTTTTTCTTATGCAGTTTCTCTGAGCATTGCACTGTCTGGCTTTGGGACGAAGTTGCAGGGACAATTATTCCTGGTTAACAATCCTTCTCACTGTAAAATGGTGGAGTCTAAATTGATTAGAAGTGACTTTTTAACCTTTCCCAGATTGTTGAACAGGAACAATTGCTTTCCAAGAACTTCCAAAACTTTCTGCTTTTAAGGTGGTCACACACATCTATTTATCAAGTGCATTTGATTAACAGCACTTAAAACTGAAAGTATGTGTACAAGAAAAATCTTGCAGGATGATATTGGAGGATCAAAGGAACTTCAGTGTCATGCCAAATGAGTAGTAAATCTACTTCTCTCTGCAGCCAAGTCAGTAAAAGCTGCAAAGCATGTAAAGGACATTCAAGGAAAGTACAGTATGTTCTTTTGCAGAATAATAGCTCAAGAGTAAAAATATCAACCAAGAATATCATCAGAATTCCCCCTAAGGCAGAGCAGAATAAATGGGCCACTGGCACACAAAGTGTCCACAGCAGATACAGTACAAAAATAAATGTATGGAGCCAAAGCCACCAAGTAACAGCAACTGTAGGCTGTATTTTGGCAGGCTGATGCAGGAAGCAATACTGGCAGTTCTCCAAATCAAATGTCCTACACACTGTTCCACTCACTCCGTCACAATTTACCACAACCCTCCACTAGCATATCTAATGAAGTACTATCCGGGAACATATGGTATTTCATATAGAAAACTAATTTTTTTCTATTTAGGTCAATTGCTTCCTGCCAAAATATGTACCCTAATGCAAATGCATTTATATAGTTTACTCCGAAATCACAAATAGTCAACATGTGTGCCAAATCCATGGAGGAAAACTGCCATACACAAACACAGGCATGCCTAAACACATGCGGCTTCTCACACACACACATACACACATAAAGTCAGACTGAGAACACATCTGTCCTGTAAGAGACCCAGAGCAGGACTCTGCCAGCTGGCTTTGTTTCAACTTTTCACCCCTTGGGATTGGTTCTCCCACAGGCCAAATAAGGAAGAGATGCGTACCTTTGTCTGCCCCTGGGACTGCACTTCTACTCACACACACAAATCCATCGAAAATGCACAGTAGGCGC
The DNA here is from genome assembly GCA_037177495.1 of Rhadinocentrus ornatus. Taxonomy (NCBI): domain Eukaryota; kingdom Metazoa; phylum Chordata; class Actinopteri; order Atheriniformes; family Melanotaeniidae; genus Rhadinocentrus; species Rhadinocentrus ornatus. The sequence goes on from JBAMHW010000018.1 coordinate 5,535,713, forward strand.
AAAAGCATTAGCCTTATGTGGTAACAAGATGGTTAGCGCTTAGGTCAAAGAGATATCAAGCTGCACATCTATTGTAACTATGGAGACCAAAGCCACATGTGTTTGTGTGTGCGTGCGTGTGTGCAAGCGTGTACAGTGTGGTTCTAGTTTTAGATTGGAGGAATATTCCTCACTGGTCGCTTCACTATGACAAGAGAGAAAGTTCAGAGGTCAGAGTAGCTGTGGATAATCCAGTGGATCATCTGGAATACAAACTGGCAGCAAAGACTGAGCCAGAGAGTGGGTGGGAGTGGGCGAGAGAGGATCTTTGTAGCGCAGAAGTGAGAGAGAGGATCTGCTGGGATGTAACAAAAGTGGGGGAGTGATCAGGAGAAAAACAGCCAGCCTTTAAGCACTGTCTTTTGTTTGTTAGTTATGGATGACAAAATTGTTTCTGTTTTGTGAAATCTGCAATTAGCCCGCAGCGAAGAACAGCTCAGAGAGCTGTAATGTGATAATTAAAGACAATAGCGGTCCCAGTCCTGACACTGACACAGTGCACTGCACACAGGAGAAAACAATACAGATTTGGGCAGCTGCCATTGATGATACTAACATGTTAAGCTCTGTTCGTAGCTAACGGCAAGCTAGCTTAACTGAATATTCAAAGACTGATTAGCTAACTTTTCAGAGAATTCATATACAGTATATATATAGATGCGACACTGCGCTTGTATCGGCAGAAGAAGAAGTAGTTCCTATCCTGTAAGTTTAGTTATATGAATGTTGATACAGGAGGAATAGATATTTCAGTGTTGATCTGCACATCACTATTATTTATTCTTCTTAGATACATAGATCATAGATTTGTTTATTTTTTTTATTTGTTTCATTGGGACACCGACCCAAGAGTAATGTGGAAATTGATGTATATTTCAGACCCCTCGAAGATTTCTAAGTGGGAGAACTTGCAAAATAGCAGGGTGTTCAA
>JBAMHW010000018.1:5536782-5552954 GCA_037177495.1 Rhadinocentrus ornatus
AACATAATAAATTAAAAAAATATATAAAAAATAAAAATAAAATATACCTCTGTTGTTATAAATATACCTCTATTAACAGCTAACAGCAAGCTAGCTTAAAAGTTGGGCTTAATTACCAATGAATTTATCAGTTAACATTTTTGCTAGAAAGAATTGACATAAAAACCTGTTAACATAATCTGCAAGCACTTCATAATCTGTTCCTTCAGTCTGAAGAAACAAAACAGCTGCCGTAGTCACTTGTACCATAATTAGCAGTTAATAGCCACTAAACTTCATAATATACACTGAAATGCACATCTAAGACATGTCACAAGACTAGAAAACATTTGACAAACTCTTTGTTTAACCTTTATATAAAATTAAAAAGTCAGAGTTTGTTTTGATTTTAAATTTCTTTATGAATTTTTTACTCTGAATTGTGACTGCTTTATTTTGAATATGTCAACAAACACTTATTGCATGTTTCATGTGAGATTAGTAATGTATTCTTCTAATAAGTTTTTTTCTGTCCTTGAGTAAATATAGGTATATGTGTGTGTGATAAAAGGCATAACCTTGGCATTTTGTTTTGGTACCCCTTATGTCTGAAAATGTGACATTTATTGAGTCATTGAGCTTTACAGGAAAAAGTTATATTAGTCTACAAAGCTATCCAGTCATCAACCTGTATCGCTACTTGGCTTCAACTTCAGATGATGTTGCGGCACTGTTTAATGTTTCATATCCCAGTTATTTGTCATATAAATCAGCAGCTAAAAACTTTATTAGAACACGGAGGAGCAGAACCACATGGAAATCTAGAGTTTATGAAACCAATATGTGACTGACTAATGATGATGTGACATACGAATAGTTTTATTAAACAATCATCAGTCGTTGGGTTTGCGGTGCATGTTTAAACTGCTTGGGCCAGTTCAACACAACTCCTGGTTATACGTATGCTTAAAAGAGGGATCAGTAGCCTAACAGTTGTACATACTACAAGATAAATCTAAGCATTTGAGAGTAAAATCAAGCATTTTTGGTGTGAGCACTGAATTTTTCAGTTTTGCGTATCTCAAAAGAGGCAGACCCAGAGGAACAGATGGGTGGAGTAAAGTCCAGTAAGTCACTACATGCTCTCAAAATGAGCCATCTAAATAGAGGTGTAGATTAAAAGAACATCTTTGTTTTGTTTTGTTTGTTGTAGACCAAAAGATTTTCTTAAATAAGGGTTTCTCAAGGTTTTGATATAAAATTTGATCTGAAACCCATCAGATTAATAAAGCTCTTCTAATATAAAAGGCATTTTTATGTACATATATTAGTTTAAATACAGAGTGGGAGTGCATACTCCCTGCATTTATATTGTGAGTTAATCTTATAGACTGTTGATGGAATTTTATATTTTTTAATTAAATTGAGTGGATTTAAGAAAATCTTAAGTTTGTGAGCATTCCTAAAGTATGTGTAAGCAACTAGATGACTGAGCTTGTCGGTATTAATTCTAAAATTCTTGCATAACAAACAATTTAATGTAATTTGTGAACACAAGTAAAGCATTAGAAAATGTGTACGAGTCTGTGTGCAGTTGTTTGAGTGTGTGCTCATGCTCAGTCGGCGTATTACGTCAGTTCTAATTTAATTGATTCAAATAAAGCACTTAATGTATTAGTGTATCCATGCATGTTGTGTACGTGTATGTATGTGTATGAACACACTGTGTGTGTGGTACTAAACAGAGCAGAGCATTATATAAGTTTTTAATTCAATTTTGCAGCCTCTAAAGCTTTCACTGTCTCTCACCATGTGCACCAGTATGCGCTCTCCTGTGGGATGGATGGCCAGGGCCTCGTCATAAAGGCCCTTGGTTTCTTCCAGTTGGCCCCGGAGCTCGGCTAAGCGGCCCCGTTGCAGCAACACAGAGTGAGAATTGGGGAAGAGCGAGCTAGCCTCAGCTATACAGAACTGGGCCTCCTTGAGCCGGTTGTCCACCATGAACAGCTCCCCTGTAGCAGGAGAGGCAGGTGAAAGGATGTGGAGAAGAAAGAGGGCAGGATAAAACAGAAAGGAGAAGGAACAGAAAGAAGTGGAGTAGAAAAAAAAAGAAGCAGAAAAAATTGATTAAGATAACAGAAACAGGGCTGTTTATCCCCTCAATAAAACAGTGTAGCTCTCAAATACTTGGACCAGTTGACATGCAAAGACATTGACATATACACAAACTCAAACACTCACTCAAAAAGACAGTGAAAGAGAGAGTGGGAGCAACGTAATGCCTGGGAAGTCATGAAACTATTGCCTAAATAAGGCCATCGCATACTAAAGCTGCCTCCTTTCTTTTGCTTTTTTTTTTTTTTTTTTCTGGGAAGATGAGGACAAATCCCAGACACACAACACTTAGACTCAGAATAACACCCACAAGCACTTCCCTCGCCAATAAGACCTCGAGTACAGAACCGGCCGGAGGCCCCGCCTCTGAGGCTGGAGCGGGCCAATGTCTGGACAGGAAGCCAGAGAGGCAAGTGGTCAATCATTTCTGAGTTGATATTGGGTCAACACCCAGAGAAGCCCTGACACCCTCCACCATAAGCTTTAAAAACTACCGACCCCTTTATGTGTTTGTGTGTGAGAGTGAGATCAAGTGAGCTGTGCCGGGCAAATATACTGAGAGCACCGTCTGCTCCTGAGCACAATGAACCCATGTGTGTGTTTGGTAGAGGATGTTTTCTTTACCTGTGTCTCATAGATGCACAGATGGGAAATACTTGGTTCATGCATGCTATCTCTGCGGGATAAAAAAAACAACAACCAAAAAACAAAAGAAGCTACTTCCAGCCTTGGGGTTTGTTTTCATAGCTTTATTATCAGGAGAACAGATCTGGAAAATAGTTACATAATCCCTCTCCTCACCTGGGCTTTCTAAAAAAAACAACAACAAATAAATAAATAAAGATTAGAACATGATGTTTTTTTATTTAACAGGTGTCTCATATACAGCTAATTGTATCACTTATAAAAAAGCCCTAAATGTGTTTAGTTTTTTTCTGTGTGGCTGATGAGGATGTGAGATTGAGAAAGGAAGTGACTGATGAGAAAAGGAATGTTGGGAAACAGAGAGGGGGGCAGGGAAATTATAAACACACACATTCACTTACACACAAACATGTTTTATCTTGTCTGAGAAGCTACAGAGTTTATAAGTTAGACACAACTATCATATTGAACAAAGCCACAGTGGCAAAACCCCCCATGGCCCTAAAGAACTGTTAAACTGGATCTAACACTTCCTCTTCTGTATGGATTCCCATCACTCCTCTAATGCCTCACCCACTCCAGTTTAGTGAATGGATGGAGTGTTGCTGCATCTATGTACTCCACTCCCTTCCTTTCCTGCAAACCCTGCTCTCCTGTGAATTTCCACATGCAAGACTAAAGAATGAAAAGATATACTGTAGTAAAGAGATGTCCTGATCAGGTTAAATAATAAAATTATTTAATATAATTATATGGGTACATAATGTTAAACATTAACAAGGTATCAAGTGGATCATGTTTTCAATGGGCAGTGCATTTTTTATTCTTATGTTACTGCAGTGCTCACGACATGAGGAAAAAAAAGCAATAGTGTGTTCACATTGTACTGAATGCATAAACAATGACTCGTCCCCAGAGAGACTGAAATTAAACTGAGATTATAAGCAGGTCAGCAAGTTGTGTAAGACAACACACCAAGGCTGCGAAGTTTTTAAAGCCACATCTGCACAGTGCACCTTCACTAAAAAGGGGGCAATCAGGAATTCATTTTATTAATATTTGATCAGGATTTCTGTGGTGAAGTTAGCCCAAATACAAATGCTTACTGAGACCCTAAATGTCATAAAAAACATCTTACCAGTCTGCTAAACATTAGTAAATGTGTTTTATTCAAAGCCAGGTAGATGGCTTCCAAGTCTGCATATAAGGTGAATATAGCCCTTTATATGCTCTCGGTTGGTGTCCCAAATGGTTTATATATAGTGATATATATATAGTTTCATAAATATGTAGAGCAATCTAAACTATGCTGTTAGTTATTTTGGTGGTGTTGGCAGAAATCAAAGTGCTGATTTAAAATGTAGGAAAACTGAGAATTAATTGTTTTGAGCTGTTAGTTTTTAGAAACTTCCTACTTTGTTTAAAAATTTGTTGTCTGCTGAAATTAGCATGACAGCATGCTAATTCCAGCTCAAGCTAACCTTCAACCAGTTCAGCATTTATCAAATTGTGGTGTCATCTACTGATTTTACGAGGTGTTATATTTCTGTACCTTTGCACATTTTGTCCAAATCAAAATGCCATTTTGGGTAACTGAAAATTACATTTTAGGAAAATGCCTACAAGATTTTTGGATATTCCTGCTTTGGATATTGGGTGTTGTAGGTGTTTTGGGGGCTTGGAGCATCAGATTGTTTACAAGCATTGATTGTTTAGATTACATTTTTGCACATAAAAATATAGTTTCTTGCCAATTACACTGAGGGGCAAAGGATTCAGAATGTGTTACTGAGGATGGTGCTTCATCAAACACATTTTTTGTCAGCCTTCTTATTCGCCAACATGGTTTAATAGCTAGGACCTTGCACCTGACAGCGTTTCATTTGTGTATCCATGTGCACAGCAATGCTTTTGTAAATGGTATCATGTGGGTGTGAATTCTTTTAGGGAACATAATAATCAAAAGTACCCATGTTCATGTGGATTTTGTTATGGATGGACCCCTCAAAGACAGGAGGAAGGTTAACCAGACTCTATGGAACAGACATGGATCAGATAAATGAGCTTACGTCTGGAAGGAAACCGGTGGAACAGACAGAGGAATAGGAATCACAGCGTTGCGCTGGGGAAGAGGATAAGTCCATGAAGTGCATAGGTTAAGGTAAGACAGGGAGTGAATGTGGAGCTGGAGTATATATGGCAGGATGGGTGAATGGGAAACAGGTGTAACTGGTTAGGGGAGTGATTAGCGGGAGCAGGTGTGAATGATGAAGGATCCAGGGTGTGGTGGCTGTGGTGCCTGGCTGGACCAGGTGAGGGTGTGACAGATATAGCCTGGGAGGGTCACAGATAGATAAATCTTTTTAGGTATGAGATGGCCCCAAAAGTTAAGGTTTGTGCATGTGGGTCTGCTCATACTACTTTTTGGGTCAGCTTCCCTACATTTCTGTGAAATCTAAGCAATCTACAGGACATTGTCAGTGTGTGTTTAATTATCTAAGCCCTCTCCTCAAAACAAGCATGCATGCTGTTCTTCTGCTCCTCGTCTGTGTGTGTTTTTTTTTTGTCTGGTACATTTTGTTTTTTCTGTGGCTAGAGACTGATAAAGGCACATGTGCGGTCATAATGTTCAGCTCACAAAGATACAGTTATTTGGGCTGCATGTGATCAGCTGCTAGGTGACCTGGACGACGATCTAAAACTGAGGCAAATGATGAATCTTTCAACATAAATGCTTCAAAACTGTGAAATGATTTTAAGCCTGGATTATTTTGGTAATCTTTATAACTTTGGTTAAGGTTGAACTATCATTTGCAAGCAGCTTTTTATGAGTATTTACAGAATAAGTACCATACGAGGAAGACTTCTTCCTGCAGCAATCTCTTGTATTTATTAAGTCCACCATGAGGTGTGCCATTTGAGTTGTTTTTTTTTTATTTTATTTTTTTATCCTTGTCCAATGTAACCCCACAGGAATAGATTTGATAGTAACTCTTTAAAGAAAACAGGTTTTTTTTTTATACCTTGCTTCTTAACACTACAAAAAAGTCATTTTGTGTGTTAATTTGTGTGCATAGCATAAGTATCTACTATGTGAAGAGTGAATACAACAGATCAGCCTTCACACCAAAGCTAATGTGGGCTCTAAAGGGAGCTTGGCTGTTTTTAATAAGACATGAGCTCCCATGAAAACATGATTTAAAAAGAAGAGCTCATGTCTTATTAAAAGGACCTAGCTTTGGGGAGAAAGCCTGTTATACTGTGTATATATACTTATCTTCTGCACACAAATTAATCGACACATGCAGATGAATTATATCTGGCCACTCATGGGCTCTGTAGATGTATGACTGAGTAGCTGAACATCAATAAAACAAATTACATCGGAAATTCAATGAACACTGTGCCAATTAGCAAGTGTTAGCATGACAGCGTACTAATTCCAGCTGTTTCACACGTGCTCTGCAGAACTAAAATTTACTCATTACACTGAACAGCTGAACTAAAACACAAATAATTTGGACAGTCAGACCAGACGTGTAGACTTTACCGCATCAGCTCACAAGTACAAAACATTTGCTAATCATGTTTCTATGACTGGTGTGTAAAGATTATAATGCAAACAGGGGGAAATAAAATTCTGATGTAATAACCACCCTATATCTCATTTTATATTGCCAGTAACCATGGATGTTTTCCAAATTTTCTGTTATTTGTTGACACAGCACTGGTTTGTTACCTGAGTTAAAGTTAAATCTTTATGCTTGAATGATTCATAGTTAAGTGTTAAAAACCAAAAATAAATTGGAAAATAATCAGACTGAGCTGAAAACCAATGCTAAAAAAAGAAAAAACAAATCCAATATTTTTTAATGTCTAACTGGAAGCAAAGAATGACAGTGGGCCAAGTTGTGGGTAAGTGGTGCTGCTCAAGTTAAGTGAAGTATCTTTGACGGCAACAGCTCCTGCCTCATCAAACCGTAGTCAAGGAGCTCTGATCTTTAAAAGACTTAGTCCTTTATTTCATGAAATTTCAAAGATGTCTTGTGCATCGCTGTTCTCAAAACACCCACAAACCTTTACTAAATGTAATACCATCACAATATGCATACGTTTATTTTCACCAAATTTGTTGCTAGCAAAAGAGAAAGAGAACCTAACCTAAAAAAGAGTGTTGCTGATATAGGACTAAATGGCTATTGACCATATAAATTGCTAAGGTAGCCAGCTAATGGCTACTCACTAGCTAATGGCTACTGTCTTGCAAATGGATACTAACGACCAGCAGCTGTTAGGTAGACATGTCTAGCTAGTCAACAGCTATTTGTCAGCAGCTGTTAGGTAGACAGCTTACAGCTACTAGCTAGCTAACAGCTATCAGTCAGCAGCTGTTAGGTAGACAGCTAACAGCTTCTAGCTAGCTAACAGCAACTAGCCAGCTAAGCTTCCAACCAGCTAACAGCTTCTAGCTATGCAACAGCCATGTTACTTTTCACTAGGAGTGTTATTTTAATCTGTGATTTTCAAATACATATTTACCTAGTTTCAAAAAACATGATTCGGAAGAACTACCTATGAGGCATCCTTGACTTTGACAAAGACTCATTGATAATTGTTTGCTTGAACCAACAATATTGAGACATTTTTTAAGTTTTAGATAGTGGAAAGCATTTTGCCATGATTCATGTGCCAAGTAGTCTAATTGTTCACAACCAAATATCCAAATACATAATTCACACTTCAAAGACACAAACAAAATAAATAAATATGAAACAACCACAACCGATAACTGAAATGTATCTTTTAGGTTGTGGCTTCCAAAATAATGTTAATGTACCTCAAAATCCAAGATGGTGATGAATGGTGATAAAACTCAAATATTAAATTTACAACTCGTCCACTTTAAACTTGCTAGTTAATTTATAATCATTAAGATTTAAAATTACTAAGGGGTCCATTTACATCAAAAAGTTTCTCGATAGTCATCTTATTCTTAGCTTAAAGCCAACAGGAGTTTCCCTGTTATTTCAGTTTACCAGCAAACAGACTCACATGGAAAGAATTAGGATAAGTGGCTGACCCTGAAGACCAAAGAAGAGTGAAAAGAGACTCCTTGTTGGCAGAGGAAATTTAAAATTGAATTTTCCAAGAGTTCCTCAAGGTTTTCTTGTCTTTGAAATATCATTACAAGTCATGTGTGCTGCTGTCATACCAGCCTGTAGCCAAATGCGTTCCAGTGTGGTCCAGATGTAAGTAGGTCCGTGGCGACGGATGGAGCTCATGTCTGACACCTCAGAGAGTGCCGCTTCCAGACGAGAAACTGCAACTGATGGTGGGCTGAGTGAACCTAATCCGAGAGAAAGGAAAAGAAATACCAACTCTTACTTCTGGGAGTTATGGCATCTTCTTAAGGGACAGTAAAAAGCTCAATCCTGGAAGGCGTCATGGTTACACTTGAATGCACTAAATACTGACTGGTAAAGACATTATCAGTCAATATTTTTTTCTGAAGAACATTTCAGCACCTTCTCAGATATGAGAAAACTGACTTTTTGCTCATACCTCTCCTAATGTGAGGACAAACATACATTTTCCTCTAATTTCAATACCACTGTGAAATTTCCTCTGAACACAGAATTCCTGTTAGAAACACAGGTACAGAGGTGAGTCACATAATTGGTATTTAAACAACACATTTGCCCTGAACTGAGCTGTGCAGATGGGCAAACAGGCTTTTAATCTACAATAGGTCAAATGCTGGGGGAATTAGCCTGACCTACAAATCAACCTTTCTTTCTGGTATTTACCCAAAGCCAAAGAACAAGGACAGTGTGTTTAACTTAAAATAATCAATACATGTTGCAATCCAAATATGCACAGCAGCAGCTCAGTTGCAAGGATACGAAGCAGGAAGGAAACTGACCTACAGAGCCGTCCTGGAAGTCGGGGAGGTTAAGGTGGATGGATGGTTTCCTGACTCCAGGACTGACCTCTGTCCTCTCAGGCGCTGGTACACTGCTGTTGTCATCTGTTTCACTGTGACACGTAGGAATGGACACACACATGTACAATAGACATTGACATACATTTTTATTGTTTTGTGATGGTTTAGACATACATTTGAAATATTTTTAATAAAAGGAAGTAAGGATTTGCCTCCAGGGTTATGTTATAATGGATCAAAAAAGGGCTTTTTACTAGACTGTCAAATTATCAAAGAATATAGCACTTACAAATCTGAGATAATAGTATTTTTATATAATTTAAACTCTTAATACTAGAGTGATAGGCAGACTTGTGAATGTTATTCAGTTTCAGAAATTGTTCTTTATCTGGATAAGTAAATGGAAAATGTCTCTAATATTGGTAGAAATATAGAAGAAACAAAGTGGTGAACACACCCATTTAAAGAGAGGAAGCCCAGATTTACAAGTGCCTCAATAAAGTTTACCTTAAAAAAATCCAGTCCAAAGACACAATTAAAACATTTCAACATGAGGCATGTAAAGCTAGGCTTAACTATCCGAGAAATCTCTTAACAGCTCTGGTGGAGCTCAGGGTACAGTGAATGGCTTCTTCATAACTAACAATTCTTCTGTAATTACCTGGGCTCTATACATTACAGCAGATCTATCAGCCAAGTAGAGGAACACTGAGCTAGATGTCATGTCAAACCTTGACGAATAATGTTTTAGTGACTTTAGTCACATGCACACACATAATGCAGCAGGTTCTTACTGATCATTAAAAAAAAAGAAAGAAAAAAAAAATCTCATGTAGGGCCTGAGCCAAGGGGTGGCCAGAGGTGGAGATAACCCCATCAAAAAGTTGTGTCCGGTAGACACTATAGGTGTGTCTGAATTCAAGGTCTGCACACTTCAAGTGCGCAGACTACGTAGACTACAGAGTGTCCTCCGTAGTCTACACTCTTCGAAGTCCGCTTAACGTTCATGAAATGGGACAGCCTACCTGGCCAACAAGAATTTCCTATAGCAACGACACAGGACGTTGAATCACTTCAACCTCTGAAATTACTATTAGGACACTTCAGTGGACATTAACACCGACCGGTAACACTGACAGTAAAAAACAAAACAAAACACGGTCTGTTGTTTTCCAGCCATTATATGCTCATTAACCCCTTAAAAATCCACAAATATCAAAAATTACCAAATTTTAATGTCACCATTTAACAAACAAGCTTTTAATGTACTTGGTTTTGTAACGCTTCTACTAAAGTGTATTTAAAAAAAAAAAAGTAAAAGTACTTTTTTAACAAAACTTTATTGAAACCTAGTACTCTTCTGAGCTCGGTTGCTGATTCGCCACAGTCTTGTGCGCAATGAATTCCGGGAGAAGATAGGCCGCGAAGGATGCATCACCAGCATCCTTCGTTTGAGTCCAAAAGAAGTGCGGATTTGAAGGGTGGATTCGGAGGGTCCTTTAAATTCTCTGAATTGGGACAGTACTTCGCGCACCACGATGTATGTGGCTGACGAATCCGCACTTCAAAGTGTGCAGACCCTGAATTGGGACATACCTTATGAATGAAAGGGTTAAATATCTCACTTTATAAAATGCTTTATAAATGGTTGGCTGTTTTCTGAGTGGTCAACAGGACAAAAGAACTGTCACTTATCTTAAACTGTGGACAGCTTGTGGACAGCACTCCCAACGCACACAAAGAGGCGCACACATAGGGGAACACAAAAGTGTTCGTCCGTCTGCGTATTAGTCTTCTGCGTCGAGCATAAATGGGCCTTTAAAGCCCAGAGAATATTAAAAATATAATAAAAAAAAATACTTGTGTAAGGAACACACACGTTATACAAATAACAACTGACACATCTTTTACAATTTGGAGATTGTATTTTTCCACGTCATTATTGATGACGTCACGACTTATCACTGTTGAAAGGCCTGACTAGTCGACTTCAAAAATCACCTAAAATGCCCATCCCCGGTATGTACGCGTATGGACATCTCCATGTACTCTTTTAGAAAATGTTTGAACACTGTACGCAGCATGAACATATCTGTCATACGCTCACTCACCTGGAGCGGTTGACATCATAACGGCTTTGCCAACGTTGCAACATCTCCTCACAGGTCTGCAGCGCTGTAGAAGGACCAAACATAGTCTCTTCAAGCTTCACCTTTGTCAGCAGCAAACTGAGCCAAAAAACATGTTCACATTAGTTTTTGTATACAGTAAATTGGACCAAACACTGCATCCACTGTTTTTACACCTACAATTTAACTTTAAAGTAAGTACACCTGTTGAAGGTCATGCTTATGTGTTTGGAACCAAGTCAAGTTAAACCTGTTCTTATCGTTACTGATAACAGCAGCTGTGAATATGCAACAAATGCCAAAACAAATTCATGAAACCAAGCAAGTAATTAAAGAAAGTAGCAAGAAAAGTAGATCTTAAACTTTAATGTGGATGAAACGTATATATGAAAAACATTATGCACATACAGTATAGATGAAGCCATTCCCCTATGTGCTGCAATCACAGGGTAAAGTACTCAGCCCCCCATTGACATCACACAGATGTATGTGGACTGATGCACAATAGATCAATAGATTTAGACTGAGGATAAAGACAGTCATCAACAAGCTCGTGTGTGTGTTTGTGCTGCAGTGTGTTGAGAGGTTGATAAGTCAAAGAAGTAGAGTGTTTCCGCTTGGCCCTTTTTAAGACAACTGTTTAAGTGATGTGGGAGTCTCTGGCGAGAACATGTGTGTGTGTGAGTGTGAGTGTAGTAATTGCCAGAAGGGGCTCTCAGAGGATGAAGTCTGTCATGGGTGTCACTCATCCATGAGTGAGGAGAGAAAGAGAAAAACATAGAGAGACTATGGTGTTCACCACATCTGATGCTCACCCTGCTGTTGAAGGCTCCTCCAATTATTCTGTGCTCTCCTGTCGGGGGTGGTGGTGGTGGTGGGTGGGGTGTGGGGTGAAGGAGAAAAGAGATGGATGAAATGACGGAAGAAGGGTGAGGATCAATGGTGGAAAGAGAGAGAGACAAGCTTCTTTCGGGGGAGAAAACCCTTGTGGAAATGGGGTTTGTTACCAACTAAAGGGTTGGTGGAAGATTGGGGGATGGGTGTGTGTGTGTGTGGATAGTGAGAAGAGATGATGGTGGGATTTTGAAAAAAAGAAAATGTATGTCTGTGGGAGGAAAGAGGTTGGATTTACTGACATGCAGATGACAAGTGGTGCCGAGGGACGCTGTGTTAAGGATACGCCTGCCAGCAGGAGTCCACCAGAGAGTGTGTGTGTCGCTGTGTGTGTCTCTGGGCATCCCATTACAAATGTGACAAAGCATTTAGGAGGATAGTGATGGTGTAAACCCATCAAGGGTGGTGAAATGTGACAAAAGTGTGGGTGTATATTATGATTATAAAATTACTGACTCTCTCTCTACAGGTAACATTAGTATTTTTTAAAAGAAAAAATAGATATTTCACATCTTGGTAGAGTCTCAGATAATAGATTAACCAAATGTCTCTTTTTTTAGACTGAAATAAATTTATTTTATTTTTTAATTTCGCTGTTGTTGTTGCTTAGTTGTCAGTAGCCATTTTTACATGGACACAAGTATTAAAATTAAAAACCTGATTGCAATAAAAATGCTTCATGGAAACATACCAATCGGAAAATTCTGATCCAATAACATTCCACTTGAGACGGGTGGGTGTCATTAACATTTTTATTCAGGTTTGATTTTCTGCCTTTATTTTAAGATATTTGACCACTCAGGGCCCCCTTACATTACCAACATCATGACCCAAAATAAACTTACAATTTACTTTGTTTTTCAGAGCCATTCACTTATTGATGAACAATGTAAAGAAAACAGGTTACTCTCTTCATGGAAATTTGTAGTCTTCTTTTTAATGTGTGGTTCCTGTATTGGCAGTAGGTGATGAAACTGGAATAACACCCTGAAATCCACCTGGAAATGATCGGGATGCTTTTGCAGCTCTTTAAGCAGCTGGAGAAACTTTCCTGGCTCATTATGCCAAATCTGGTTTAGCCAGTGTTTACATGGTGTTTTTCTACGGTGAAAACGAGGAGAAGAGTCATTCTCGCTGCTTGGCAGCTTCATTAAGCCCCGTAATGGGAATAATAACTTATAGATTAAAAAAAATGTAAACTTATCCACAAATGCAGGACTTGGTGTATAAAGCTTTATAACATTTGAACAGCTGGAAGACTTTTTATGAAACATTAGAACCATGATTGTCCACAATCATAACATAATGCAGGACAACTTAGTTTGTATTACTGACTTTTAAACTTTAATAATTATAAATAGAAAAAAACATTCAAAATAAATCTCTAATATCTCCCGTTAAATAATGCTAGAATGTAAAATTATTGTCTTTACATTCCTGCTGCCTTTATCTGTCCTGCTCTCAGTCACACAGTTTTCCACTTGCCAATAGTTGGACATCATTTCAAACACGTGTCATGGTGACACTGGTGAAACTGCAGTTTCACAGCTTCTGATTAAAATCTTTCCAGGAAGAGGGGGAACCTTTGTGCCACTGTAAAGCTTCTGTACAGCTATGTTAAATTTCACAGACTCTAACATGTAAAATTTGGCACCAAAATTAGATAATTTATAATAATTATATACACCCACCAGCCACTTTGTCAGGGCCATTTTGCTTGTATTGGAACACTTTTTCCTCCAATATTGCCTTAATTCTTGGTGTCATAGATTAAACAAGGTGTTGGAAACATTCCTCAGAGATTTTGCTCCATATTGACATGACAGCATCACACAGTTGCTGCAGGTTTGTCGGCTGCATCCTTGATGAGAATCTCCCGTTCCACCACATCCCAAAGCTGCTCTATAAGGTTATTCTTATTGAGATCTGGTGACTGTGGAGGCCATTGGAGTCCAGTAAACTTATTGTCATGTTTAGGAAAGCAGGTGGAAATGATCTGAGCTTTGTAACATGGTGCATCATCCTGCTGGTAACCACCAGAACCATCAGAAGATGCTACACTGTGGTCATTAAGGGATGGACGCCTGAACCATTGATTCAAGGTAGGACGGATCCATGATGTTTCCACCAAATTCTGTGCCTACCGTCTGAATGTGGAGGTAAAATGGAGACTCATCAGACCAGCAATGTTTCTCCATCTTCTATTGTCTAGTGTTGGTGAGTGTATTCTGGTGATGCTATTCTGCATACCTTGGTTGGAACCAACTCTCGGTTGCCTTTCTATCATCCCCAACCAGTCTACCCATTCTCCTCTAAACTCTGACATTAACAGGATATTTTGGTCCAGGCAACTGCTGCTCACATGTGTGTGAATATCCCAGTAAATCAGCAGTTTTTGAAATACTTAGACCAACAACCATACCACGTTCAAAGCCACTTAGATCCTCTTTCTTTCTCATTCTGATGCTCAGTTTGAACTTCAGCAAGTCGTACTGACCATGTCTACATGACTAAATAGAGTTGCTGCTGTGTGATTGGCTGATTAGATATTTGTGTTGACAAGCAGTTAAACAGGTATACCTATATAACTGGTTGGTGAGTGTACAGAATTATACTAAAAGTAATACTGTATAACTCAAGCAAAAATATCAGACTTATGCGTTCCGAACACAGAAGCTTTTCCACCTTGTTATTTACCACTTCAACACAATCTCCCCGCAGAGTCAGAAAAGATAGATTTCATTAAGATTACAACACTCAAAACTACACACCAGATTACAAAGGCTGCCATTTCCAGTCTGCTTAGATTGAGCCTTACGTGAACATAGTGTTGAGGACTGAAGGGAGCGAGTAGTGTAGCTCTGAGTAAATGCTCAGTGGTGGACAGCTAAGAGTGGTGAGTGCCAGCGTAAACTCCACATAAAAATAGCTAATAATGTTCCCTTGAAAAAATGGTCCATCTACAGCATTACTCATTCTGCACTCCCACAGATCAGAATGTGCATTCGCTACAAGCACATGAGGCACGAACATACACAAGAGCACATGTACATCATACTCATGCTCAAGCATATACTGTCTGTGCACGCATAGATGTTCGATATGTGAGGCACATCCATAGAGATTAACGCACACGAGCCTGTGCAGACATGCTTACATTGTGAAGCTCAGCACCCAGTAAGCTGGACATGCAAGTGCAGGCTAATACACGTTTGTGCAGATGCACACACAGGCATGTGCACAAAACACACTTTCTCATGTTGCAACATCCCGTTAGATGAATGCAGAATTAAAGGCTGGGATTAATCATTCTCTATAGTACAAACTGCAAGACCACAATCACTGACCCTTTCCCAACACAAACACATGTACACACACACACATACAACCCTCACCCCCTCTCCTGCTTCAGCTCTCTTTCAGTCTGTAGCAGAATCCCATTTCACATTGAAATGCATGTCTGTTTACTAGGTGATTAAAATTTCAAAGAAAAGAAAGAAATTGAAACAGAGAAAGATGGAAAAACAAGTGTGGAAGAAAATGAGTGTGAGAAGAAGAGAAAGAAAGAAAGCGATGAAGAGAGAGATAGAGGAAGGCAGAAGCCGGGGGTAGAGGATGTGGGAGAAAAGGAGGAAAGAGAAATTCGGTATGCTACAGCGAGCTGACAGTTTGCTGTGGTGCAGAGAGCCAGTGGCTAACAAGAATCACACACATCCATGCACACACGGAATAACACACAACATGCATGTGCAAGATTGCGATCTTGTACAAATGTTCGCATCCTCTCACCCTTGCAAACTCACAGACGCCAGTCACAGAATGCCCATCACTGCGCATCATGTGAGCATTGATCTCGGATGCTCACTCACACATTCATAGCAAATCATTCTCTATGAGCTTCTCGTTGAGAAATCACCTCCTCTCAGTATTTTCTCTTTGTCTTGATCTCTCATTTTCACTTTGAGGTCTACAATGTGGACTAAGCCCAGAGGGTCCAGAGTGGCTGGACATGAATGTATTTCACTGTGCATAATGGGTTAGGTGTTGAATGAAAATATTGTTAAAACCAAGCACTGCTTCACTACTGTCATTTTAACACCATACTGTTTTCAGTGCAAACCCATAATTATGTTTTGTTTAGTTGTTTTCCATTAATTATTATTATCCATTTCCATTCCATCCATCCATTTTCCACCGCTTATCCTGGGTCGGGTTGCGGGGGCAGCTGCCTAAGCAGGGAAACCCAGACTTCCCTCTCTCCGGCCACATTCACCAGTTCATCCAGGGGGAATCCCGAAGCGTTCCCAGGCCACCTAAGAGATGTAGTCGTTCCAGCGTGTCCTGGTTCTTCCCCGGAGCCCCCTCCTGGTGGGACGTGCCCAGAACACTTCACCAGGGAGGCGTCCAGGAGGCATCCTGACCAGATGCCAGAGCCACCTCATCTGGCTCCTCTCGATGCAGAGGAG
>JBAMHW010000018.1:5562857-5589731 GCA_037177495.1 Rhadinocentrus ornatus
CAGGAAACTGAGGCTACAATTCACACAGACTCACCAACGCTGGACAATAGAAGATGGAGAAACGTTGCTGGTCTGATAAGTCTCCATTTCAACATTCAGATGATCGGGTCAGAATTTGGTAGAAACATCATGAAAACATGGATCCATTCTGCCTTGCTTTAACACTTCAGGTTGTTCAGGTTCACTGCTGGTGGTATATCAGTGTGGCATCTTCTGATGGCTACTTCCAGCAGGATAATCCACCATGTTACAAAGCTCAGATCATCTCCAACGACCTCCACAGTCACCAGAAGTCAATCCAATAGAGCAGCTTTGGAATGTGGTGGATGGGGAGATTCTCATCATGGATGCAGCAACTGTGTGATGCGGTCATGTCAATATAGAGCAAAATCTCTGAGGAATGTTTCCACCACCTTGTTGAATCATTGATACCAAGAATTAAGGCAGTTTTAAAGGAAAAAGAGGGTCCCTCCCCGGTATTGGTTGAGTGTAGTTCACAATTTTTTTGCTTTTTTTGTAGTCAGCATAGGTCTTTATGTTTCTGGCTGCATCTTTGTGTGAGCAGGATGAATCATCTAAAACCTTTTTAGGTGAGATTCCAAATAACTTTGCACATACAGAAATCTTTTAGGATTCACTGAGACATTGTAATACAAGAATTTGCAACACCCTCTTGTGCATGACAAATTAGCAGCACCGTGCAGCAAATGATGCAGCAGGAACTGAAGTACTGATGGCTGAGCCTGGTGTGAGTTTAGTGTGAGGACAGTTCGAACAGATTCGGCTGAAGGACAGCACGGAGTTAGCTGAAGGACACACATGCTCGCCCACATGAGCAACAGTGGACTGCAGGCGTTGCGTGGCTGAGCCGGGCCAAGGTGCTCCGAGCCGGGGAAAAGTGTGTCACTTCGTGTGAGGTATGGCTGGTTGCAGGTGGGCAGGTGGGCGTAAGCAAAAGAGAGAGAGGGGGCTAATGCCTTCGACGGCAAGTCAGTGCAACAGCGAGCCAACTGCTCCGACACCCTCCCCTTCATCTTCATGCTCTGCTCTTTATCTCTGCCTCTTTCTCTGAATCCAGTCCCTGCTAGTTTAAAGCCTGCACACAATAGCCAGTTATTTAAATGAACAACCCGTCTCTGCACATCTTAGGAGGATTATGGTTTTTTTCTCTTCTCCTGAATGGTGTGAAAGAAGAACATGTCTCTGTCATCAAGAGGAAAGCTCACATCTGCAGAACTGCTCTTCAAGAATTTAGAAAAGCAGCTTTTGATTTCAAATCACTAATCATGTAGCTTGTGAGGGTTTTATCTACCTCTGTATCAATGGGACTCCTATGACAACTCCCATTGTGAAGTGGGCTGTTGTAAAAAAGCAAAGTGTAGCTGAATAGATTACAGTCCAGACTGTCTGGTGGAGCTGATGGTGGATAACGGTGGCCCATTTATGTAATGCCACACTGCACTGTGGCCGTAGTGTCCCATTGTGATTAATACTGTAAGCTCCTTAGTGGCCCTGGCCTGCCATGATCTCCAGCCACTGACAGATGTGCTCCATCCATTCGCCAGTCAGCTCCTCTTTTCTAATCTGACCCCTTTCTCTTGGTCTGTGTGACTCACACTCACCTCTCCTAACTCCCTCTCACCGCCTTCCCGATAAATACCGCTGTTGTTCCTTTCTCCCTCCTGCCCAGACCAAGAACAGCAGCCAGAGTATCAAAGCCGGGTCAGAAAACAGTGATGTCTGTCCGACCCTGGTGTCAAGCTCAAAAACGTTAGCAACAGAGTGATACTGTGCTAAAACGGCAAGTATAAACCCCTCACACAAGAAATCATTTACACTGAAGTCTATGTAGAGAAAAATATGCTGGTTACTGCCAGCAAAGTTTTAAAGTAAAAAGAGGCGAATTTCTTTTTTAATTAGCCTTTCTTCTCATGTTAATACAGTCTTATCAAATAAATTAAAAAATAGCTAAAAACACCCACCAGCCAACCTTAATTAGGTAGACCTGTTCTATTGCTTGTTAACACAAATAGTTAATCAGCCAATCACAAGGCAGCAGCTCAATACATTTTAACATATAGACGTGCTGAAGTTCAATCTCAGCATCAGAATTAGGAAAAAAAAGACGATTTAAATAAATATCCAGTGAGCAGCAGTTGTCAGGACCAGAATGTCTTGTTGATGTCAGAGGTCAGAGGAGAATGGGCAAACTGGTTGGAGATGATAGAAAGGCAACAGGAAGTCAGATTAGCACTGGTTCCAACCAAGGTCTGCAGAATAGCATCTCTAAACACACAACACATCCAGCCTTGAAGCAGACGGGCTACAGCAGCAGAAGACCACACCGGGGGCCTCCTGTCAGCTAAGAACAGGAAACTGAGGCTACAATTCACACAGACTCACCAAACCTGGACAATAGAAGATGGAGAAACGTTGCTGGTCTGATGAGTCTCCATTTTCAGCTCCACATTCAGATGCTGGGCTCAGAATTGGGTGGAAACATCATAAAAACATGGATCCATCCTGCCTTCTATCAGACTGCTGGTGGTGAAATGATGTGGGGGATATTTTTTTTCCACTTTGGTCATTGGTCCACGTAGGTCTTAGTACCAACATGGCCTGGCTTAACCACCACAGCCTACCTGAGTAGTATTGCTGAGCATGTCCCTTCCTTTATGACCACAGTGTAGCATCTTCTGATGTGGTGGAACAGGAGATTCTCATCAAGGATGCAGCCGACAAATCTGCAGCAACTGTGTGATGCTGTCATGTCAATATGGAGGAAAACCTCTGAGGAATGTTCCCACCACCATGTTGAGTCTATGACACCAAGAATTAAGACAAGTCTAAAGGAAAGAGGGTCCAGCCTGGTCCTAGCATTGAAGACTTGTGTATTTAACAGTAATTATGACACATGCCAATGTTTGAGCCAGATCAAAACTCGTCATTACCAGTTGGCAGCTTATGACATTTTCCAGAGCTGATGAATCCTCTGACTCGTCAGGTAACAATGGTCTGACTGAGGATGTCAAAATGTAGATGCCAGACGCCCACTAAGCAAAGGAACAATCTAAAAAGATATAACAACGCTTCCGAAAATGGCAGTTAATGTCAATTGTGGAAGAGAAGGCAAGATCCAGAAAGCTTAAATTTAATATGATTTCAGAACAGCTGCTGAAAGGTTTTATCTTACACACAGGTGGTGATGTGAAGTGCTGAAGCTTTTTGAGAAAACTCTGAAACTGAGTTCCTTGATTAGACAAAATAACTTCAAGTCTTCAACTTGTTTCAGGTATTTCTTCAGAATTACTGAATAGAATAACAGAGCTAACTAGACTTTATTTTAACCCCTCTGAGGAACAACAACAGCAGCCTAGTAGAGGAAAGATAACTGATGGAGGGAAATTACAGGAAGAAAATATTGGTTCCCAACCTTTTTTTTTTTTTTTTTAACTATCTTTACTACCTTCCTTTCTTATCTGATGGAGTTAATCAAGTTGTGGCTTTATCTTATGTTGCAATGTTCTGCTGGGAAAACCTTCATCTTGGCATTCACATGAACATAACTTTGATACCTGCAACATACTTAAACATGTTCAAAGAGCACAGATAGTAAAAGCATTCACCTAAAATAGAAGGCAGTGGGCCTTGCAAAAACTGCACAGGAAGGATTCTGATGATGAAAGTGAAGCCAAACCAGAAATATCCCTTCCTACAACTTAAAGTACCCAAAAGATTTATTGCTATCTTCCTCATACCAGACACTTTAGGACACCCTCAGCTGCTCTCTATCCACATGCTGATTGATCAGATGTCTTTAAGTAGCATTAGGGGTAACTATCTAATATAAAGCAGGTAAGCTCAATCGTATGACTGATTGGTGTCCTTCTTGACATCTCTGAAAAATTAAGGCTTGTGGGCTGCCCCTTGTCAGTGTTGAGCCACTAAAATAATCCAAGCTGGGCTAAACTAACAAACCAGCAACAGGTTATCTGGGAATGTGATAAATACCAGTGTGGAACAAACTACATAGATCCCAAGTAAGAGAAGGACAAGAGAAAGTGATTCCTAGTTAAGACACTAAGTACCAGAACCCCTTAGTATTGGTCAGACAACATCCCCACTAATGCAGAAGCCCTGGAAAAAGAAAGAAAAGACAAGACTTGGGAGTTGTGGCTACCCGGACTGGATCTTTGTTAGAACGGCAACAACATCCAGGAAAACCACTGACACCGGGAAAAAAAAATGAAACGTTGTGGCTGGAACATCTGAAAAACTCAGAAGGACTTTTAACAAACACCAAATACCCATGTTTTTCAAACCCAATCACAGGAACTGGTTCATCCTTAGGACCCGCGCAGTGAAGACTACCATGAGCTTTACACTGGAGAAACCAAACAAGCTCTCAACAGACAGACGGCTCAACTCTTCAGATCAAGGCTGCATCTTAATGACAAAGGACACACTTATTAGAAAACACAATGTTAAAATCTTGGACAGAAGTGAAAAAGGCAAAAGTAGAGAAACCTTCACTCAACAGAGGAGTTCCAAAATACAAGTTTATTTAAATAGTTAATTTTATCCATTTATATCAAAATTATGAATACTTTTATGTAATGTCTTTTATGGCCACATGGATTGTGAAATAGCTCTTGTGGCTGTGGGGGGTGTGCAATAGCATCATGCTTTATTCTTTTTTTCAAATGATTTGACTATTTTTTTAATCCCAAAATGGGTATTGCATAACATGTTTAGGATTTCTGTTGTGTGGCTGGATAGTAATATTGCAGATTACAGTGGTCTGTTGTTGTGTTGTCTACTAGCTAATGTAACAGCACTACAACAAAGTGTCTCTTATCATACAGCATCTCATTGACTGAGACATCAGCTCTCCCTCTCATACAGTAATATCCGTTCAGGCTTCCAAGGAGAATAATGACACCTATTCACACTAGGCTCAAGTGAAACTATTGACAACGGTTCCTCTGATGAGACCTCAGGTGAGTCATGACTTAACAACATTTGTAGACTTTAAACATCAGTAGTTTTACAGGCTACTTAAATAAAATCTCCCACTATTTCTGTCGGAACTGAAGAAGCTTTTTTGGATGAGAGCAAAACATCTTCAAGAAACTAAACTCAGTCAAGCTGACTTGACTCAACCTGCGTTGGATATCAGGACCTGGATGAATGAGACTCTGGCTGTCTTTTCTACACATATAGAGCTGAAGCCCTTGATAGCAAGTAGAAGAAAATGTCTTCTCCACTTAAAACTTCATCACAACTTGTGATGACGGGAAATTTGTAGATTTTTTTCTAATGCAAAGGTGAAAAAAAGGTGATTTTCTTTAGACTTTAGCAAATGGAGAATAATCATGAGAAAATGTACTTTGTTTTGTGAAAAAGTTGTACTTTTGTTCAGTGTTTCATTCCCTTCTTAAGAGCAGTTGTGTATCTTCTTTGTCTACTATTTAACCCCTTGAAACCCTGAAATTTAGCCTAAAACAGGTTTTTATGGATTAAAAAACTTGTTGTCGAACAACTATTTTACTAGACTAGCTTTACTGGGTCCTTGCTGATGCAACAACCATTACTAGACCATTACTAGAGCACATTATGGCTTCAAAGATAAATTGCATTTGCAACTGGTCTGAAATACCAGAAAAACCTGTTTACTCAATCTATTTATATGATTGCAGCCTGGAATTGTATACCATAAATTAGCAATAGGCATGTATACCATTTACATATATATTCAAATCTCAAGAATCTTAGCTTTTCAGTGGTGTATAACATTTAGGTACTTGGAAGGGAGACTGAGCAGAATACATATTTATTTGTCATGCCCCACCCACAAGACGTCTGGTACCAATTGGTACAGGAAACAGGCTAGTTAGCAAGAATAGTAAACTGCAATAACAAACAGCGTCACCTACAAGAGCATATTGACATAAACCTGAAGCACTAAGTCTGTGTCTGGGAAATCATTCTCATATTAACCTATATAACTACCTCAGGTGGAAACCCTCAACTGCATGTGTGAATGTCAATCAATCAATGTGTGCATGTCATGTTCATAGTTTACAAGTGTAGCTGGATTTTCTGTGTGTAATTACCCAGTACAGTTCACCAATACAGATTTTAGCAGCCAGTAGGGGCAATGAAGGGTCTTCTGGTCTCATCCTGGCACACTCTTTAAATACAGACACAGCACCAACCCCCTGAAAAACACACACATGCACAGAGAGAGAGTCACAAATGCCAGTGACAAATTGTGATTCATGTGAAACAGCAGCCAGTTTTCATGCAGCCGCAGATGACTGCATTTAAGTGAGTGTATTAAACGCATATTAACTGTCCTTACACAGCCCTAATAGACCCATTTAGGCACACAGTCACTTAATACATGTAGGTCAATCATTAATGAACCACATGCACATGCACATGGGCTCACACACATGCACACACACATGGGCTGGCCCTAAATAGAAGCGGATCTGACGGCACTGAGGCGGCCCCCCCATCCTTCTAGGGAGCAGACTATTTAGAGAGATCGCCATTGATCTGCAGTGTCACTTTATCCTGAAACCCAGATCAATTTTTCTGTCACATACATGGGCACACACACTCAGAGGGACAGAGAGAAAGAAAGAGAAATATCTGAGTTCTACCAGCTTTTTCCTCATGATTATAACAGTACGCTGCCATGAAAACACCACACAGTTCACATAGATAAAATATATATCAGAGGCTTAATAAATCCACTTGTATTAATCATTTGAGCAACCGGCAGTTTAATTTTGTTCACTTTATTTGCCCAGGAAAGATCCAGAGTGCTTTGCTGTGAAGCTATTTGTTGCACATGTAGACATAAGAGTTAGGAGGGAGTGCTGAGGTGAAGAGGCATTGCAGCAGATAGATGTTTCCTTTGGGTGTGGTGTGCTGTGTGTGTGAGGGTGTGGTGGGATATATAAGGAGAAATGAGCTCACCTTCCCGGCCGCCATGAGTGACAGGCCCAGCTGGTGCCAGAGGTGGAACTCGTTAAATGAGAACTTCATGGCTCGCTCCAAACACTGAGGAGAAATCCAGATACACATACATGTTTTGGCTATAAACTTTGCACAGGTATGATGATCGAGCAGATTACACGCTAGTGACCATGCGGTTAGGTGTTGGAAATGCTTCTACTACTTATTTCTCCTATTACAGCATAATTCAAGTGATTGCCCACTGTTTCTGGCACATCTTTGAAGCTTGAAATTGCTTGTCAGTCACCAGTCACCACCCACTCCTTGCTGTTTCAGTACAAAATAACGTGATTGATATGTGTGGGGTGCCGCTCAGTCGATGTTGCCAGTCATGCATGAACAAGGCCTACCTCATATTATGACTGAATCATATTAATAATATTCTCTTCCTGGAAATGCTGCTGGCCATTTCACAAGCAGACAAGATCCTATGTTGTATAGAGCCAAAGCACATTATCAACCTAAGTGGAAGCTAATCAAATCAGAGTTTGAGGACTAAGTAATGTTAGTCCGGAGCATGCTCTACATTTTTCTTGAATGAAAGACTGAGCTGAATGATGTGGAGATTGTAATGTTTCAGTGATGGTTGTTGCTCTTTAAAAAGCAATGTGGCACTGCAACTGTCTTTGTGGATAACAGTGCTGACCATTCATGAGGTTCCAAACCATTACAAATCCCTATTTAACCTCTGTTTTAATCTGGAACTGAGGAACAGCCAAACTGTAATTTGGAAAACTGAAGTTGTTACTGCACATGAGGGTGACCTTAAAGGGTATTTAAATATGCAATGGTTGCTAAATATAATAGTCATGACAATGTACATCATGTCAGTATTAATTTTAAATCTCACCACGCAGGATTTTAGTCAAAAACATCAAATAATAAGTTTCAGCACAATAAAACTTTACTAAATTGTACATAGCTTTTTAATTGTAGCAGTTTATAATATTTCAAAAATGTTAAATTACTGCTAAATTTAAGACAAATTCCTTCAAGCAGCTCTTTGCTAATAACTACGTCTTTTTTTCAAGTGTTACTCCATATTCTGAGTAATATCAGGAATCAGGGTTGGGGATAGATATTTTGCATGTGCTATAAGTAACCACGAAGCTAGCACAAGCCACAAGTGCTAGAGAGCAGGTGCTAACAGCCAAGGTCTGGCATAGCCAAACTAGTGGACACTAACTGGTAGCTGGGACTACGTTGACAAAATAAGCAGGCATTGAATGTTAACAGCCAGGACTTGGTCCAGCTAACCGAGCTTTTGCCTGGCTGGAACAGAACCTGACTGTGCAACCAGGCGTTAGCTGTTAGCAGTAAAATCTTGATGGCTAGCAACTAATCAACAAGTGGCTGTTAAGTCACCAGGACTAGCTGCTGGTGCTGGAGAGAAATGTGGTAAATAAATTATACTGTATTTAGAGATCCCTCTTCACTTACTGGTTAAAAAAAAAAAAATTTTAGGGTCTCTTTAAAGAGGTATTTTCAGGTAAAAAAAAAACTTGATATGCACAATGATGAGAAACAAAAAGCATGCCACAACTCATATGGGCACCTGATTGTCACGTTAAAACAAGCTTGAAAAAGAAGTTTTTCTATGTGCAACCATTAATTTCTGCAAATAAATAAATGCATCAGCAATTATAACCCAAAAATCCACCTTATATTAATGCAAAATTCAGCATAATGAGTCGTTTAGTTTATACAGTTTAAAAAGAATCTCAAAATGCTCTGTTATTGCCTTGAATATCTCCCCCCACTGCAGATTTTGTACAGTATCAAGAGAGCACTTGAGAAATCCAGAAATATTGATATAAAGACTAATTTGTGTGATATCAGTTTAATATTTGTTACCACAAAGTAATGTTAAATTTACAGCTTATAACTTAAGGAATGTTAATCTTATTTCTAACATCAAGGATGCTTTGCGCTGCTTGCCTGACATTTCATTTAAAATAAATGGCCCATACCATCTTCATATATCAACAAATCAATCCAGCTGTGTAGGTGGACCTACATCAGTGTGTTAGTGTGTGGTCTCTATTATAAAATGACTGATGCTATCTATGAATCAGTCAGATGGGTGGACAAACCTAATTCGAGACAACCTCCCCAACTCCGCCTCTCCAACTTCCCACATCTGTGTAGAGGTCATATTGGAAGAGGTAACCGAGCTCGTAAAACAAAGGTAAAATTGCAGAGAAACACTGAACGAAAGAAGGAGCAGGGAAAGATAGATAATGTGTGTGTGTGTGTGGGGGGGGGGGGGGGGGGTTGCTGAGAGATGAAGAAAAGACAAAAAGGCAAAGAGAAAAAGACACATAATCCCTGCACTCAGTGATAAGGACATTCATTAAAAAGTTTGGCAAAGGCAAAGCTCTCACAAGCACGTCTCATCTCTCATTCTTTGCCCCAACCCTCCTCGACCTCCAGCATGATGTGTGAGTATAGGACGGGGATGAATGTGTGTAAACACACCTCAGACATCATGGCATACTGCCCCCTCCTGGCCATGCCGATGGTGAGCAGGTCGTAGACGGAGGCTGCATCCTGCAGGCTGGCCTGCCGGGCCTCGGCCTGGTCTGGCAGTCGGCTGATCACTGCCTCACCACTGGCCTGGATGGACAGAGACACTGAATGAAGACGAGGACAAGGAGGATGAGGGAAGCGATGAAGATAGACAGTTCCTGCTGCTTTGGAAACAGAGACAAACTTAGTATAAGTGTTAGTGTGTGTGTCTCACCATGGACTCAGTGATGAGCAGCAGCAACACGGCCTCCTCTACCACATCCTGTGGACAGAAGCACCTGCCAGGACACGGAAAACAGGAAATGGTACAAAACAGGAAGTTAATCCCACTCACAAATACACACACACACACATATACACACATGATCCAAAGGTGAACTGTCAGGAGTGTCTGGTTTCTGTCTCAATGTGGTGCTGTAACACCAGTCACCCTGGATGTATCACTATACAGCATCATCTCAAATGACACATACACTTCCAGCTAACTCTAGCAGCCATCATCTCCTTAGCCTCTATTCCCCCTCGGGTCAGCTGTGTCTTATATTAAAGGAAATAATGATCAAAACACCATTTATTTACTCAAGAAATTAGTGATGACAAAAGCCATGAACAACACTGACTTCCAGTGATTTCTCTGGGGGAACTCTCCTGTTCCTCCACTCCTTCTAATCTCAGACATGTATTTAGATCTTTGTGATAGTGTGGGTTGGATTAGTCATGTAGTGGTGACTAAGTATGGCTCATAGGGTCTGAGGAACCAGCGCAGGATCCCTGCACTGAGCAAAATGTAGAAACGAAGCAGCAATGTGGTGATGCAGATCACTGTCCTGACCAGACAACCAGTTTGTCTCTTTAGAGATTTCTGTGCCATATTATGTTTGATGCTATCTTGTACTTTTATTCTATATCCTGCAATGCTTTGATATGCTATGTAAAACTTAGGATTAATACTCTTTCCCACAATAGAACTGAGTTCACATGAGTCACCTGCATTGCTTTTATAGTCTGGAAATAAAAATCTTGGATCAGTTAAAATGACAAAATAAAAATAAAAATAAATCACTGAGATAAACCTAAGCCATCAACCTTTAGTGCCACTTTAACCTGCAGCAGGTTTTAATGGCAGACATGATGACCTCTAGTGGTATGAGTGGTCTCTGCAGGACTGAGAAATCAAAGGTGGAATTAAATTCGTATGAGCACCCACACATATAGCAAAAAATGTTCAAATATTGCCTACATCTGCAGTTTTGTTTGGCCCATATTTGGCCCTGACTTGTGATGCTGTGTGAGTGTAGCCTCCAAAACTCAGCCACATGACCACCACATGTGGCCCACAAGGAAATTTCTGAAATCTACACTGTCAGCTACACCTACAGTAGGATTTTGTTGGACCAGCTTTAGCTTCGATTCCAGCAGCATTTGCCTTGGCATCATTTTGATAAGCTTCTACAATGTCATGAGATTTATTTTGATTGAGAGTTGCATTGATTTTTCACAGAGATCTTGTATTAATGAGAGTGGGACCATGGAGCAAAGCCTTCTCCAGTGCGTCACAAAGATTCTCAATGAGGTTCAGGTCTGAAAATAATGTCTCCTGTTCCCTGAACCACTCTTTCACAGTCTGAGCCTTTTTCAATTTTCATCGTGGAATATGGCAGTGTCATCAGAGAAGATGGAATCATCTGATCATTCAGTATCATCAGGTATCAGCTGACCTCATTCTTTCCTCATAATGGTGCTGAACCTAAACCTGAACCTAGACCTGACCAACTGCAGCAACCCTAGATCACAGACTGCCCCCACCGGCTTATACAGTAGCACAAGGCATAATGGCTGCATCGCTTCATCCTCCTCTCTTCTTACCTGTGGAAAAGGGTAAATCTGAACTCATCAGACCACATGACCTTCTTCCATTGCAAAGTTCAATATTTATGCTCTCTAGCAAACTGAAGTCTTTTTCTCCACTTAGTCTCCCTGATTAGTGGTTTTATTATGGCACTTCTTATGCACAGTTGTTCAATCCTAATTCCTTGAGTTTCCTTCACATTGTACATAAAACATAGCCCTGAGTTTTTTGTTAAATGATTTCACCAAACATTTAAGTGATCGCTGATCAACATCATTAAGGATTTTTATCCAAACACATTTCTTTGATGGCTCCACACCATCCCTCCAGTTTTTAGTAATGAGTTTCATAGGTCATGACCCAGTTTTAGTATTTTCAGCATCTCCTTAGATGTTTTTATTGCTTGATGCAAATGATTTGACCCTTCTTAAACAGATTTAAACGTCTTTTCCACGACCACAGGATATGTTCTCTCTGACATGGTTGTTTAAGAAATGAAAATCTGCTTACTGCATCAGCTAGAGTTGGAAAAACTTGTTGCAGCTGAAACATCATCATCCATGCAGTAATTATCCAATGGGATATTTTTACCTATTTGTTTAGCCAAATCCAGGTATTGACTTTTTTTTTTAAATCAGGTATATACAGTGAGGATATTTAGCAAAACTTAGTAACATTTATGTTTAACCAATAAAGCTGTGCATATGGATATTAAGAGTTCAAGAGGTGCTGTTGTGATGAAAACGGTATGGCCTGCATAATGTACATATTACTACTACAGGCAAGGAGGATACAAATTGAGGATATAAAAGGAAGGGGAGGTTAATCAAAAGGGTGTGAATTAGAAACCATTGATGATGAATGTGCAGGCAGAGACAAACTGACAGCAGGTCAACATGAATTTTTTTTTTTTCTGTAGTGTTTTCTGTCATATTTGTCAAAGTCATAATCGGATTAAGTCAGACTGAAACATAAACTGGCTCAGAAAACAAAGGAGGTGAAACGAAGACCATACAAACCCATCAATGCTGTAACGTTGTGGCGGTTTCACAGTGGGGTACATGGCGTCTTTGGAGGCGGCAGCTCCCTCTCTGTGAAGCCAGACTGAGGGTGGGGGGCCCAGCGGGAGCCAGTAGCTGTCCTCACTCACAGAGCTCAGCAACACCTGTGCAAGCTTCCTTGCTGCAGACTAGGATGCAAACATAGTGCATAAATGTACAACTGCATTAACTAATGCAGTAAATCCTGCTTAGGTTGGCACAAAAAGTTCAGTTAAATTAAACTATACATAAATATAGTATCATCATTTTTACTGATCAAATAATCTATAAATTGCCAAATAAATGGACCACAGATGAAAATCTTTAACAGGACTCATGTAGTTTGTTGTGTTGAGTGTGTCCGTGTGGAGCAGCTCACCTTCCTGAAGCTCTGAGACCCTCGTGACTCCACCACCCTGAGCACTCTCCGCAACTGGTGAGCACCCTGTGCAAGATGACTGAGACACGGCCAGGGCACATCAGTGCAACATAAGACAAAATAATACAGTATATATAATAATAATAATAATATAATAAGAGGAGACTGATAAACATGAAGGGTTTTAGAAAAGGGCAGAAATCCAGAATTATACGAAACAACAGGAGAGCCACAAAAAAAAAACAACTATCTAAAAGAATATTAATATAAATATGGAAATTTACCCAGAAATAAAGAAAGAAAGAAAGAATTATAAAGAAAATAAAGAAAAAAATAAACTTTTATGACAAAACATGACATTTCCATCTATTTCAATGTTTATTCCTCTAAATAAACATGAATACATATGATCCGTACATCTAAGTCTGTTTCTAAACTATTTCTTTTCAACGGATTTTGGGCACTTTTGGGAACAAGGTGGAAAATTTGAGTTAAGAAATAACCAATATAGCCCTAAAATGTGCTGAATAATCATTAGTATTAGCTAAAAGTAACTAGTGACCTCCTTGAACAGCAAAAGGAAGCAGGAAATCAATTGCAAAATGAAAATGAGGAATGAAAAATAAATCAAAAGACGAGCAAAAAGAAAAGATTAAGGGACAAAAAGAAAAAAATCGGGAAAAATTGTGAAAATGTGAAAAAAAAAAGTCAGAAATAATTTAAAGAAGATATAATAGAAATAACAGTTTTGTGGAAAAGTCTTGAGCCACCCTTTTTTCTTTATATATTAAAATAAAAGCAACAACTTCTTTGTAAATATAGTTTGAATAATTCTCAGACGGTTAGAAGTCAAAATTTAGTTTAATATTTGTTTTAGTTTTCATTTAGAGAATGAGAAAAGGATCCAAAATGTTTGTGTTCACCTGCTTATTCACAATCCTTTCGCCTGGTTCTTAATCTGTGAAGGTGGAAATGTGTCTCTTTTCTCCCGGTAGATATTTAGACCATCAGCCGTCAGCATGATCTCCTCCTTTCATCCCGTCCTTCACCATCCATGACGTGTTTAAACTGACAGCTCTTGTTGGGACTGTGTTTCCTGTCAATCAGCCAGTTTCTCTCTTCAAACTGCCGACTCATTTACATACTTAAACTCATGCAGGTACAGTTCTGTGCAAAAGTGCTAAACCATCCCTTTTTTCTTTGAATCTTTGTAGGTTTTCGGGAATGGTTCTCTAGGCTTTTTGAAGAACTTTTAAAGATCTTCTTTGGATGTTTTCATCCTTTTGTTCTGTTTTCTGTCCAGAAGATCCCACACTGCTTCAATAATACTGAGATCCAGGATCTGGGGAGGATCCATCCTCCATCAGACTTGTCGTCACTGATTTTCAATCCAGTTCTTTTGTCATTTAGCATTCATCAACCTTTTCTCCCCATTTCCCTTCATTAATAATTTCGGATATGGCTTCAGTAAACAGTACTTGGAACAACTAAAAGGTTCAGATGCATTTCTCAGGTTCAATAGGATATTATTTCTTTTTTTTTTTCAGAGTATTTTTATTAAATTTTTAAGTTGTATAAGATACAGTTTGTCATACACTTTGATACATTTCAACATAATCCCATCCCACAAACAAACCCACGCCACTGCACCATCACAAATTCACATTACATCACAAGTTCAGTAATAAAAGTGATGGTATGAAATACATAGTTTGAAAAGGGAAAGGAAAAGAAACGAGAGAGAAAAGGACAAAATAACAACAACAAAAAAAAAGGGGTTGAGAATAAATAAATAGATGAATAACTAAGGGGGGAAAGGAAAGAGGAGGAGAGTTCACATCTATACATTTAAAATGTCAGAGGAATCCATCTTTTCAAGTTGATCTAGAACTGGTTGCCAAACGGAGTAGAAATTAAGGCCACAGTCTATTGTGGCATAGCAGAGTTTTTCTAAAGTCAAATTGTGCAGAAGATCTCTGATCCACTGATTGAAGGTTGGAGGAGATCTGTCTTTCCATTTAAGCAATATGAGTCTCCTGGCCAGTAGCATGGTGAAGGCTATCATGTTCCTGCAGGTGGGGCAGAGATACCGCGGTACAACACCGAACATTGCTATCGTGGCAATAGGTTCTATGGATATTCCTAGCAGGTCAGAAAAAGAATTTTAATATATAGCTTGCCAAAAATCTGTTAACTTTGGGCAGGACCAGAACATATGTGACAAAGTAGCTATTGCCGTTCCACAGCTATCACATTTAGGATCGATATTTGGTTTTACCTTTACCAGTCTCGCTTTAGACCAGTGTAACCTATCAACAATCTTGAACTGCATTACCTTATGTCTTAAGCAAATTGAGGATGAGTGTATCTCATCTAATATGGAGTCCCATTTATCCTCAGTAAGTTCAATGCCTAAATCTTCCTCCCATTGGTCTTTTAAACACAACAGAGACTGTAAATTGTGAAAATTAAGAGACAAGTAGATTATTCTGATAAGCACTTCATGGTCAGAGTTAAATTTTAGAAGAGTGCTGGGTGGTATCAATGGAAATTGAGCGAACTGTGCCGATACAAACCGTTGAAGTTGTAGATATTTAAAAAGTAAGAGTTGTGAATTTCATATTTTAGTCTTAGCTGCTCGAATGAGGCAAAGTTATCATCAACATATAAGTCTTTTAGAGTTGCTAATCCATTCCTGATCCGTCTATAACTGAGGTTTTAAACATATTATTCCTTGATATAGGGGCAGTAATTAACATGTTATTAAGTGGAAATTCTCTTCTGAACTCTGCCCAAATCTTCAACAAATGCTTAATCACTGGATTCACAGAATATCTGTGTAAAGGTTTTGGTAATGGGAGCTTGGAGCAAAGTAAAGCATGTAAAGAGGCAGGCCCACATGACAAGTTTTCTAACTGTAACCACTTTGGGCCACTATCTTGTGATGGGTTAAGCCAGTGTAACATAGCACGTATATTAGCCAACCAATAATAGTACTGAAAGTTGGGTAAGGATAGTCATCCATGTTCAGGGTCTAGGTAACACATTCATTTTAATGGTATTAATTCTACCTCCCAATGATAATGGCAGTAAGTTCCAGCGTTCGAGATCATTTTTCAGAGATTCGATAAGTGGGAGGAAGTTGACTTTGTAAAGATGTTTAAATTTATGCATAATCCAAATGCCTAAATATTTAAAATGTATTTTTACTTATTTAAAGAGCTAAACTCAGTCTGTTTAGCAGTAGAATTTATCGGCATAAATTCACTTTTTTGTGTATTTATCTTATAACCAGATATTTTGCCAAATATATCTAATAAGGTAAGTGTCAGCGGTAGGCTACTTAACGGTTCAAATAAGTATAGGAGGATGTTGTCCGCGTAAAGGGATACTTTACGTTCAGATAAATGTTCAGTGATTGAGATATTGTCACGTAGGGCAATCGCTAGTGGTTTAATTGCCAAGGCAAATAGGAGTGGGGATCAAGGGCAGCCTTGTCTGGTCCCACGACGCAGTGGGAAGAAGGAGGATAAGTTATTATTTGTACGAATTGCTGCTAAAGGGAGAGAGTAGAGAACGTGAATCCAAGTAAACTTCACGCCAAATCCGAATTTTTCCAGACTATAAAAACGGTAGTCCCACTTAACCCGATTAAATGCTTTCTCAGCATCGAGTGATAGAAACACCTCAGGAGTGTCGGGTGGAATGGTATTATAAAGGATATTTATTAATCTACGTATGTTGAAAAATGATTGAGGATTTTTAATAAATCCAGTCTGATCGTCAGAAACTACAGAAGGCAAAAGATTTTCTAATCGGAGGGCTAACACTTTGGCAAGTAATTTACTGTCAACATTTAGTAACGAGATGGGTCGAAAGGAGCTCTAAAATATTTTTACTTTTTTAATGGATTAATTACAGCTTGTCTCATTGTGTTAGGTAGTAAGCTGGAGTTACTAGTAAGCTAAGTAAAAGTTTGGTGCAATGGTTTCCCTTCCCATCAATAACACAATTTCTAAGATAAAGTCTGTGATCTACTGTTAGTAGCTTCTTATGCCCGACATTTCTTACTTTTTTCTCCACATGTCCAGTTCCTACTAGTTTTTTTTAAGGACATACTCCACGTTAAATTATACCGAGTTTACAGCTAATAGCTCACCTTAGTGGTGGGAAAAAATAAACATTTTATGTTTGTCAGCTTGAGTTACCTTTGGTATTTTTTAAAGATACATCCTGAAAATATTGGAACAAATTATGAGTCTTTGTTACAGGCTGTGAGTAACAAAGTGCCTAAAAATTCAATTTAAAATGGGTTCTTTACTAAGTTATCTGGTTAGTTTTTTGATTTATGTTCCTTCTTTATGCTTAAAGGATTAATTTTCCTTTAGAAATAAAGGAGCAATTAACTTTAAAAGATAAAGTCTGCCCTGACAACAAAATATAGAGAAATGAAAGATGGAGCAGGACTTTTACACAGTACTGCATGCTTATTTTAACTACTTTAATAATTCCTTAGTTACTCCTCATATAGTTCCTTATTCTTTAACCGATTTATTTGTTTCGGTGGCACTCCTATAATTACATACTGTATGATAAAATATTTGGATGAACACAGGCTTTGCATTTAAAGAAAAAATGTTTTGCATTGATTCATCTAACTTGTGTGCTGTGTTTTACATATTTTTAATATTTACCTCAAAATACAAAAGAAAAATACAAATCTGAACCTCACAGTCTTCTCGGGATTATAGTTTGCAACAGATAAACTTGAACAGAGATTAATTGAGACATTTATCTTTGTTTAGGTACAACACTGCCACCTGCTGGTTCAATATAGAAGTATCTCTGCTGCCAATGTGGTCAAAAGCTTGTTTTCACCAAATTCCTTCTCATCATCTTGAAGCTAAAACAAGACTGGGTGAATGAACAGACAGTTCTCTTCGCCTCAACAGAGTTAAGAGATGAATACTGGAAAAAAAGATAGAACAAATGTAAGGTTTGTCAGGAGGCAAGCACTCACCCTCTTTGTAGCAAACATAGGTAAGCACTCTGTAGCGCAGCCTGCAGGAAGTAGCCCAGGTCCATATCCATAGCTGAATGAAGGAGGCTGGTTTTGGTTGTCTTGGGATGAGGTGTTGTTACCACCTAAAAATATGGCCAAAACATATAATTTATAACATGTATGTTTTTGTTTTTTGCCATTTCATTGCTGCTTTAGTAGATTATTAATCTAAATGGACTGAATAAACACAGATGACGTCTGTGCATCAGGGTCAGACAGAGGAGGATGTAGTCAGAACTTAACCAAAAAAGCAAGTGTAAAACTAATTCAGTCAAAGTTACAGTGCATGCAAAATGTTCTAGATTAAGTCAATTAAATCACTGGCCACAATATCAGGTCCACGTTGCTAGTACCAAGTTGGACCATCTTTTTTCTGCCAGAACTGCCTTAATTCTTGGTGTCATCGATTCAACATATCTCACTATTGCTCCAAATTGGCATGACAGCATCACACGGTTGCTGCAGGTTTGCATCCATGATGGGAATCTCCCATTCCACCACATCCCAAAGCTGCTCCGTTAGATTAAGATCTGGTGACTGTGGAGGCCGTTCTCCTCTGACCTCTGACATCAACAAGACATTCTGGTCCAGACAGCTGCTGCTCACTGGATATTTTCTCTTCTTCAGACCATTCTCTGTAAACCCTGGAGATGGTTGTGTGTGAAAATCCCAGTAGATCAGCAGTTTGTGAAATACTCAGACCAACAACTTTCCTCTTTCTTCCTCATTCTGATTCTCAGTTTAAACTTCAACACGGCATCTTCACCATGTCTACATGACGAGATGTGTTGAGCTGCTGCCATGTGATTGGCTGATTTGGTATCAGTTAATAGTTAACAAGCAATTCAAGTGTAAATAGACCCCAAAATAAAAAAAGGGGATTAAATCTATATTTTTCATGAAACTGTCATTAAATAAATAAAAGTAGACATATGGACAAAAGCATATTTTAAGAAAAATTTTAATTGAAATGCATATTTTATTAACCTATTAAATTCATTTCATGGACATATGCAAGTGTTTATTTATCTAATTGATTTCTTCTCTAAACACCATCTCTGTTACGTTGAAGCATTTCAGACAAGGAACTGCAATAATAATAATAACTATAACTATTAGAGCAACCGTGTATTTTTCTGTTTATTATAAAAGATATAAAGCCAGACATAATGAAGAATAAGGAGCAAATATACTTAAATAAAGCATATAAACAGGGCAAAGGACGAAAATGCTGAATATACAACAAACATGCAGTCAACAGTCACATAAGCAGGAACATAATTGTAAGATTTACAGTTATGTTCCTGAATCAGCAGCTGTACGCTGCTTTGTGACATGTATACATGGAAATGACAATAAACTGAACTTTGAAACCATCCTAACAAACACTCACACACACACACACTTTGTATAAGTATGCAAAGCTACCTTATCAAGTTCTTGCAGGTAGGACAGAGCTGCATCACAGGCCCTGAGGAAACAGGTCAGACTCTCCTCCTCTCTCTCTAAAAGACGGATGCGGGACACAGTAGACAGGGTCTGGTGGTCCAGAGACAGACCTGAAATAGGTGCAGAGACAATGCTTTTGAATTTAAAAACCATCTACTTTCATTAACAAACAATAGTGCAGTTCATCTAACCAGCAGAAAAAGCGTGAAGACAAGCTGCAGGGTTTACTAGAAGAGTGTGTAGCTGTTTGTGTGGTTTGCAGCAGGTTTTAAGTGTAAAAAGTTTGAAATGGCTGGAAAAAGATAAACAGGCTAAATCCTGGAAAATAGCTCCTTACGAAAGTTAGATATTCAGGACTGGGTTTTGGGATATTTGTGTTTTAGCTCCATATATCTTTCTGTTTTATTATATTTATTTGTTTTATTTGGAAGCACCCCTATATGTAATTAAACAGGAATTAACACAGACCACTGACTCCAAATAGGCAGAGACGGAAAAACATCCAGTAAAAACATCTTTTTAAAAAAGGTAATTTCAGCATTTCTACCATCAGGGTTACAGAGTTTAGATGGGCCAATACTTCCTACGAGACATCCACTGGCCCAAGATGATTCATTCTAAGGATTTCACTGTCTCAAGCAGCTTGTAAGGTTGATATGTCAAAGTGCGGGTTTAATATCTCAAGTCCTCATCAGGATGGATCTACCAAACATTTTCTCTGGCACCATCATCATCAGGGCATGCTAGTGGTACAGGTTTTTCTTTTAAAAAAATCAAATAGATGTACACTTCCTGTTTTCTTGAATATAAAAAGTAACATGAACACAGAGGAAGCAAACAATCAGAAAGATCAGGAACTTTCCAGAAATGTAAGAGCCCGGTGGACAGAGCATGACCTTGGGGCCCCGACGCCAAGCCAAATCAAATAAGCAGACAGCTGCCAATTTCCAAGACATCATCATCATCCAAATATCCACATCTAACTTCATTCCCACAGCAATAAGCTACATACCACACAAAAAAAAAACAGATGACAGAGAGCCCACCCCGACCCCGCCCATGATCCGTTTTCTGACGTCGCTCCACTGTAAATATCATTCAGAGGGAATCAAAACAAAAAGAGGAAATCTAAATCAGACAGTTATTGCAAGAAAATGCTTTTATGTTTCATACGCATGAGGTCATGTCCGATTACCAGGAAACAGGGAGTGTAACGACATAATGATGATGATGATGATGAGTGAAACGAGATTATGCAGTGCTTGAGTGCAATGTTCTGTGAATTTGGTCTTTGGCCTTCATTAATGCCTTCATTCAGAGTCCCTATTCACCAAAATACTTTTAATTTATTAGACTAGAAAAAAAAGCATTTAGAGATAACGTGTGAATTATGGAGTAAAAGTGACAATGAATTAATTAAATATATTATTAAATAATTACTTAAATGTGCCAATAAATAATTAAAATGATAATTAAATACATTTCATTAATTCATTAAAATACAAATGAATGTATTTAAAAATATTTATAAATATTTAATTATTTAATTAGTTATTTCACGGTCCTGTGCTGCAGTGCATCATTAATTTATTTTATCTGTCAACCTAGCCCATCAAAGTTTATTTCCCCAACAATGGAGGTTGTATCCACACTGTCAGCCACCAGCTGAGGTTAAAAACATCAAGACGCCACTGAAAACTATCACAATGATGTTTTCCAGACATGCTCCATTTATTTTCACAGACTGGATTTCATCAGCCTTTCACCTCCCTTCCATTTCTACTCCCAATCCCCATACAAGGTCATTTAGATCTTAGGGCCTGTCATGGTATGGACCTCACAGAGACAGTGACAATCAGACAAGGTTTATTGACAGGGAGGATACAGGAAACATCTTACTAGACTTAGCGGTGATACAGGAGCACCAGAGTTCTGCAACCAGCCGAGGTAGTGGAGACCAGAAAGGGGAGTCAGGTCTATTTCCTAACGAGGTCCGACCAGGAGTGACTGTGGAGCTGAGGTATATATACAGTAACCAGTGAATGGGGAACAGGTGTGGGTGATTGGACTTGAGTGCGGAGCAGGGACAGGTGCAAAGTATCAGGCGAGTGATGACGGTGGAGGAATGACTGGATGTGACAGGGCCGTAATAAGTCCCAGCAAAGGGATTAGGAGCTCAGTTTTGCCCCGTTCTGTTTGAAATAACATCAATAGGTAATTCATCCTCCAGCGATATACTGTAGCTTTATTAAGAACACAATATTTTTATACAAGAATAACAAATATACAGATTAAGGCATCTGTTGGTTTCCTGCTCTCTAAGCATAAGTATTACACAGATAAAAGTTTGTCCATAAAACTTCACTTACAGTGGATGGTAAGATTGGTGTTTGACTTGTTTGTGGGACAGCTACAAGACCAGAGCCTTTGGTAAGGGCCATTCGGTCTCTGTACGACTGTTGTAAGAGCTTGGTCAATCAGATTAGTTTTCGGTGAGGGTTGGACTTCACCAGGGCAACTCTT
The DNA here is from genome assembly GCA_037177495.1 of Rhadinocentrus ornatus. Lineage (NCBI taxonomy): Eukaryota > Metazoa > Chordata > Actinopteri > Atheriniformes > Melanotaeniidae > Rhadinocentrus > Rhadinocentrus ornatus. The sequence continues at coordinate 5,584,718 of JBAMHW010000018.1, forward strand.
AATTGTTGTCATATCTTTCATAGGAAGAATTTCTGGGTGTTGATGGGAATAAGTTGACTCCAGCTCTCACTTGAGAGGTTTGTGGCCGAGTGTGAAGCGGCTGAAATAAGATTTAGCACCTCTAAATGTAGGCCATGGTCCTCAGATGGAAAAGGGTGGAGTGTCCTCTGAAAGTCGGGAATGAGGTCCTGACCAAAGTGGAGGAGTTTGTTCACGAGTGGGGGAAGGATGGAGCAGATCAACAGCCAGATTGGTGCAGAATCCACAATGATGTGGACTCTACATCCACCTGTCAGAGTGAAGAAGGAGCTGAGCCGAAAGGCAAGGTTCTCAATTTACTAGCTGATCTACGTTCCTTCCGTCGCCTATGGTCGCAAGCTGTGGCTAGTCACAGATACAAACGGCTGAAATGAGTTTCCTCTGCATCCTTAGATATAGAGATAGAAACTCGGGAGGGGGTTAGGTTAGAGCTGCTGCTCCTCCACATTAGGAGGAGCCAGATGATGTGGCTCAGGCGTCTGGTGAGGATGTTTTCTGGACGCATCACTGGTGAGGTGTGGTGAGGCACGTCCCACCTAGAGGAGATCCTGGTAAAGACCCAGGACACACTGGAGGGACTACATCTATCGGATGGATGGATGGATGGATGGATGGATGGATGGATGGATGGATGGATGGATGGATGGATGGATGGATGGATGGATGGGGCACAGCCATGTCTGTGTATATCCTAAAAGTCATCAGTAAAAGATTTTAGGACCCCATGAAACAGCCGTTCTCTGGAAATATACAAAGTATTTGGTAAAATAAGTTTTGGCTCCAATTCTATTGACATTTGAATTTTAAAAACAGCATTTCATTGGATCCTAAATAAGTCCCTGAGTTCAGTATGAGTCATCATCATTTGAGGAAATTAATACAATACTATCACGATTATCTAATAGTATTATTACAGTAACTTTTTTCGTCTTTTTTTGGTCAGATACTGTTGCATGGTTAACTTCCAATTTGATTGGGACTTTAAAGGGGCCCTTTTATGCACATTTACAGTTTTATTTAGAGGTTTACAACCTTTGTTTTCATGCTTTAAAATCAGAACGGTGGCAAGATCAAGTGCTCAAGGCAGTAAGAGAGTCGACTCGTATGTAACAACCAGCAAACGATAACAGTCAAGAACTGTTAACCTCTTCGAGGATGGAGATGAGTGCCCCCCACAGTGCCTCCTTGTCTCAGCAGCCGACTGGCAGCTGGAAGTAGATCGCTTACCAGAAACACACTGCGCCCAGACATGGTCATCCTCTTCACAGGTGAGAATGGAAGAACACTGTATCCTGGGAAGAGTGCATGGATGAAGCTCAAGAGTGAAGACATGCCAAGCATAAGGAGTTGACAGGGGAGTTCAAGAGGCAGGGATGGGTCACCTACTGTGAGACCATTGAGGCTGAATGTCGGGGCTTTGAAGGCAGGACTGCATAGAGTCCTGACCAAACTAGGGTTCCTGGACTTGGTTAAGAAGAGGGCCTTCAAATTTATTACAGGTGGCTCTGGCTGAGGAGGGAAGAACAGTGGGCTGGGTTGCCTGGGAGAGGGTTTATGATGTTTTTAACACACCCAATTTACCCGATGACCCCAGGATACATCAATAACCCGCATCCCTGAGCTTCCAGTTGAAGTATTCTAAAAAAAAAACACAGTACTTTTCTCACGCTTCACATCACTATAACGCCTCATGCCACCTTCTGTATGAAACGCTCCATTTTAGCTCCTGTCTCTTTAAGATCCAGTACGTGTCTTTTACTGCTTACTGCCTCTTCTGCTGACAAAATCTAACAAATAAAGAAATAAATCAGAGGTCCAATGTGACATAGTTATGTGGATTAATGAGATTTTTGGGATCTACGTTAGGTTTTATCACCAACAGTTGGAGTGATGTGGAGCATTAGACCACGATCAATCTCCCAGTCAAACCTCCGACTTAATCTTCATTCATGACATTTCCCATGAACTCTATTACAAAGTCACATAAGTAATTTGTGATGGCTTAATCTCGTTGTACCGTTGTATAATGACAATAAAGGCATTCTATTCTATTCTATTCTATTCTATTCTATTCTATTCTATTCTAATTTGTCCGTTTCCGGTACTGAATGTGAAGTGTTGGACTTTCTGGTTTTCATCAACTCTTCACTCTCTGCTCTGGTAAAAGCTTCTAAATTTTTTTTAAGTTAACTAAAAGTAAAAAGGAGATCAGATCTGCAAAACCACCGAGCTTCTCTTTGATTTACCGGCTAAAACGCTTCATACAAATGTTTTTTACATAAACAGATATTTTATTGATCCAGAAGGAACAACTTTACATGTATGATGAGTTTCAGAATGATGAACATTTTAGTGCTAATATCTTTTATGGATACACCTCTACCACAAAGACCAAGTTATTTAGGTGGCCTGAAATAAAGCAACAAAACTTGACAGGTACCTTTAATGACGAATGCCTCAGCCAGTAAGCGGAAGTGGTAGGTGGGCTGGTCGTCCTGCGTCAGCTCCTCCAGTCCCACCCTCGCACACATTCCCTGGGCATCCCTGTAGCGGCCCTGAACATAGTGCACCTTGGCCATAAGCAGCAGGGCCTCATTCAAGTACCTGGGCTGCAAAACAAGAGCAGAGAAATGGCTGGAAGTGTGTGGGAAAAGATTTATGTGACCTTTCATGAGGTTAATTTTAAACTTGAGTTAAGAAAATTAGTTGTAGAGAGGGAAAAAAAGGAAAAATATGAGGAAAACCAGGTTGGACTGACTGTGAGTCGGCCTCGGCTCAGGATGGTGTTGATGTAGCCTTTGGCCTTGGAAAGTCTGGGCTGAGTCTTGTCCATCAAAGGCGTGGAGCTCCATAGCTGATCTATGTTTTCCAGTATGCACTCTTCCAGCAGGGCTTCAGCCATCAGCAGCGTCCCGTAATCATCTAGAGGGATTGAGAAATGTAACGTTTGTTGGAGTTGGTCTGAGCTTGGAGTCGCAGCCAACAGAAACCTCTCAGTCTTCTACAAGCGGCACCAGCTCAGGGAAAGCAGCTCAAACATGTCTCGGGCCAAAAGTCTATTTCAAAGCTGCAGTTTCCATTTTTCTTTCATCTTCCTTAAAATGCTTTAACACTGAAAGCACATGATAAACACGCCACTCCGCCTTCGCTGGTTCAACACATTAAAGTTAACACACATGTAATAAGAACTGGACACTGACTGGGTTGGTGGTAAACCTCTGCGTTGGTGTAAACACACTCACTCTTGAGTAAAGATTTCCTGTTTAGCTTTCCAGTCAGTTTGTGTTCTCATGCCAACTCGCTGAGCCGTGTTTAGGTCCTGATATACTTGACATATATGCTGTTTTTATAAGCACACTGAAGGCTAAACCTGTTAATTATTTCAAACAAGCTGGAGCCTAAACGGAGGAAAGAACCAGTCCTGAAATAAAATAACTAGCAGAGGTTACATTGGTGAGATGAAACTAATCTTTTAATACAAGATGGTTTCTGTAAGACTAATAAAACTTCAGTTTCGTCTCATTGTTGTGTAACGGTTAGTTTCTGTAAAAACTACATAAGCAGCTGTTTTCATGATCTAATTTCTTATGAATCTGTCCTTTCTAACCATGAGGACACCATTTAACATTCTTTACTGTTAGGTACAAGGTAGCAGGCAGCCATCTTTGTTTTAGAGCACTTTTCCTCAAACGGGACCATATCCCAGGGAATATGAGAAAACAGAAAAAAAGTGTTCATGTAAAATGTAATAATCTTGTAATAAATGCCAAAATAAAATATAAATGTAAGCTTACAAACTAAATGTATATTCAGTATTTAGTTTAACTCAATGAAACAAACCCAGGTCACCACCATAGCAGGATTTCTGACTCATCATTTGTCTGCGTGACAAACCTGAGACAAGGTTGAAGTGTAGCAGCAACGTTATTGAAAACACAGAGTCAAGAACCAAAGAAGGCAAAAAGAAAGGCCAAGAAAATTTGTTTTATTGGGATTTGCATCCATGTACTGCAACCCACCCAAGGCCGTTGGTTTCTCCTGTTGGAAAATGAAGCATCTCACCAAAAAGCACACACATCACGATTTTAAGCCTCCTGAATTGTTTTTAAGAGGAAATTTGTTGAATTCAGGTCAACACAAGACATGGTATGAAAAGCTTTTACCATATCATCAATAGCCCTGGAGGCCTCTTATGTGGTGTCTTTGCTCGAGGCTAAGGACAAAAAACCTTCACCACCATCACTGAAGACCTGCTGCTGGACAAAAACGCAGCGAAAAACTAAACTCTTGTCTGATGATGCTGTTTACTGCAGGACAGATAAAATGGGAGGAGACGTTGGACAAGTTGGAGACTTGCTTTGGTCCAGCTGGAGTCTGAGTTTTTTGGAATGAGGAAAGGTTTTCTATGAATTTAGGGATTATTGAGATATAACATGTTTGAAAAGTTTACTTTTTAAAAATTTTAACAAATCGGGTACTAAAGGCACAGTGTTGTGTTTAGCTCGGTTTTAGTACAGTTTTGAATGCTTGGCTTAAAAATTACAATGTTGAAAACATTGAGGACCAGGCTTGGTTCTGGTGATCTGTGTTCAGTTCAGCTTACGGTCAATGATATCTTTATTCCTCCAGTATCTCCACATCGATCCCTCAAATGGAAAAGGATCAGTTGTCATAAATATTTTTATATCTTTTTTGCTGCCATCATGTGGCCAAAAAGTGAAACTACAGGCTCCAATTTTTTTTTTTATTATCTAGCGCAATTCATAGGTTCTGTCTATTTTACATCTTTTATTTTTGTTATCTAATTTTCTAAAAAATAATCTATCCAGAGGAAAACGTAATAAGAAGCAGCATACACCTCACACTGATGTTATTTACGGTTTTACAATAAGGTAAAGGTCAGTCAGTCATTATCTGTACCGCTTGTTCCTATTAGGGGTCGCGGGGTGAGCTGGAGCCTATCCCAGCAGTGTTT
>JBAMHW010000018.1:5593770-5606538 GCA_037177495.1 Rhadinocentrus ornatus
CCCCCCCCCCCCCCCCCCCCCCCCCCCCCCCCCCCCCCCCCCCCCCCCCCCCCCCCCCCCCCCCCCCCCTCCCCCCAGCCATTACTACTACTGAGTCTACTTCAGCTATTTTATGACATTAAGAAAAAACCTCGAGCCTCTTGAAGAGATATTTGGCAGCGTCATTTTCTCTCTGGAAAGTTGACATCTGCTCGACATGAAAGGTGCCTGTCCGCTCCCCACCACACAGCGCGTCCCTGCGCGAGCTTAACCTGACTGACAGACAACTGAGCGGCCGCTTCACTCCCTCACCCCGCCCCCCGCTGACGTCAACAAACAGGCGCCTCAAAGTTTTCAGGCTGTCAATCTGTGACTGTATCTGTGAAGATAATTCACCTCGTAAAGGTTTTACTTTATGGAAGTCACACATATTATTCATGAAATCGCCGATTTGTTCGTCAACCGACATAATCGTTAGCACCTGTCAATTATGCTAGATTTTCTTGAGAGACTTTACGGCTTAAGGGGATTTTTAGTCTACCTGATAAACGATAAAAGAAAAGTCGTCATGTATCTTGATATTTCAAATTCTTCAATAATATACTTCGACAACTACGGAGTATACTAAAATTACTATTCAGTCTAAAGTGGCCCAAACTAATAATAAAATAATAACATTTCTGTTACGTCATTGCAAAAAGTGGACGTGAATTAAGGCTATTCTCTTGCTTTAGATGTTTCATCTCTGATTATTTTAACCAATCACAATGAGCTGTCGTGTCCAAGTTGAACTACGGCAAGCCAGCTGGTCTGTTAGAGGTTCTGCACTGTGTACTCATTGCTACCAGTCAATTTCAGAGATAACACAACGGTTTGAGACGAAGGCACAAATTACTTAAAAGTTTGCATTGAATTATTGTTTTTTTTCCTAAACTAATGATTTGAGATTTAGTCGTTTTTTTAATATGTCTTGCATTTAACTAGCTTGTCACTTCAGCGTTGTCTTGAAATTAATCTTCGCGTTAGCAAGTTTTTATTGGCTAATGTCAGTGCATGTTGCTTCTCATTTATAGCAGTTAGCTACATAAACATGCTAATGTAACACATAAGTATAATGTAGAGTAATAACAGCGCTTTTAGCTCACGTACGTAGGCTTTATTTTTTGTCTGTGGTATTTATTGTACATTAACTTTGAACATTGACTATAACATATGGTGTACAGCTGTGATTTAATCTTAATTATGACAAAGTCACCGTGTTTAACATTTATAAAGCTGATGTAGCTAAGACATTTATATGGGAAATGTATAGGTTTATTTACCTTGTGCACTGCACTTGGGTATAAAATGTCAAGAGGGTGAAAATAAAGTACAGAAACAGGTGGTCTTCATAGAAAAATAATAATTATAATTTAAAAAAAATTTTTTAAAAAAGCTGTTAAGTTTACTTTTATTAACCTTTTGTCTCCATGTCTGTTTCTTTCTGTCTGCAGAATGAGGAGTTGGAGGTGTAGTGGGCTGTGGGGGGCTATGCTCCTCCTCCTGTCCTGCTTTCTGCTGTGCATCCACTCTCAAGTGGCTGCAGCGCATCAGCAGCATCCGCCTCCGGTCGTAGAAAGCGCTGCTCACATATCCCAGCACGGCCGTCTAGACAAAAACATGGTGCAGGACAAAGAGTGAGCCATGTCTCTACTACTACGATTCAGGACTGGGTGAACTCTGACCACAGTCATAGAAAGTGTTTGCGATCTATATCATCAAAAGTTTTGTTTGTTTTTCTTCTTCCTTTTCTGTCAGTCACATCATGGAGCATTTGGAGGGAGTGATAGACAAGCCGGAGAAGGACATGACGCCTCAGGAGCTGCAGCTGCATTATTTCAAGATGCACGATTATGATGGAAACAACCTGCTGGATGGTTTGGAGCTAGCCACAGCAATATCACACGTACACAAAGAAGTGAGTACAGTGTATGCAGGTATTTTTGTGTTGTCTCTAAATTCTGTTGTCCAACATGTTGTTTTTTCTTTAGGAAAGAGGAGAGAACAGCCAACCCATGAGAGAGGAAGAACTTATCGTGCTGATTGACGATGTTCTGAAGGATGATGACAAAAACAATGATGGATACATAGATTATGCAGAGTTTGCCAAATCACTGGAGTAAATTGTCTTTAAGCATCTTCATGTCCATGAAAACGGAGAGGGCTCGGTAAAGTAGAGGCGAGCCAACCAATCAGTGGAGCTGGTAATTTACAAAGCTTGTATAATTGTAATAATTCAGACAAGCTGATAGGAGCGAAACTGATAAACAACTAAAAAGATGGAACAGAAAATGCTCCTTGCTATAGTTTGACTGTGTATGTGTACGCTTCAGAGAAAGGATTTTTTTTTTTTTTTTTTACATCCTCTGGTTTGTATATTCCTTAAAATCATGTCATTTGTGAAGGGTCAGCTTAACCAAATTGCTTTTTTGCAAACTTATTTCCTGCTTATTATGTGGACATGTTGACAGACTGTCAAAAAAGAATAAAGCACAGTCCTTTATTTTATTTTTTTTTCATTAAAGTGCAAAATTCTGTCTCCCTATTGACTAGGGACTTATTGAATTAATAAAGCAAACCCTTTAATTTATCAGCCCACACATTTGGTGACGTGTTGTGCAGCAGAAAACTCCCTTTTTAATAGAGTGGATTGGTTAAACTGACTGAGATTTGCTTTGTCTTCTCGTAGCATTTGACAGTTTCATCACGTTAAATGGAGAAGTTCTTGTCAAACATACGCAGAAGCACACATCTGATGTTTCATACTCCGCATCATGGACCAAATGATTTATTCAGTGAATCTTACTTCATTTGCTGTTTCTGGGATGGATTATGACACATAACAGGTGTTGACTCCATCAGACAAAATGTACACTAGCATACTTTGTCTGCAGCGTGGGGCCTCCTGCTCCTCTACTGAGGCGGTTTTTGCTGAATAAGCTAGACTTAAAGCACACAGGCTGATCACTTGAATGCAACACGTCTGCTTCAGAAGTTTAGCTGCCTTTTTAACAGATACAATATGTCAGATATTTTCATATGGATTAACTTTATTTTTGCCATTCAGTGTTGAATCTTCAATCATTTCTATTCTTTGAAGGAAAATGTAAAGACATTGCACCAGATGCTAGGCTGGAGTGTGGAGGGAGGGGTTAAAAAGCTACAGATGTGATGTGACGTCTCTTGCTTTAGAGGCAAATGGTGACCTTTGTTTCTGCTTCATGAAAGTTGTGAAATCACACGCAGAAGCTGGGATCTCTGGAGCACTTTCAACCAGAAATGATAAGAATGTAAAGATGTCGCAATGTATTTCTCTGTATGTTTGTGTACTTGTATTGATCATGTTGCGAGGACATAAATGTGTTTTACGCTGTTGCATTGTCAGAGTTCTTCCTAAAAAGCCAAAAAGTGATAATTCTGCATTATAAGGTACATCTGTTTGACATCTTGACACAGATATCTAAGATTGCAGCAGCTCAACACATCTAGTCATGTAGACATGGTGAAGATGACTTGCTGAAGCTAAAACAGCATCAGAATGAGAAAAAAGAGTTAAGTGATTTTGAACGTGGCATGGTTGTTGGCCTGAGTGTTTCAGAAACTGCTGATCTACTGGGATTTTGACCCAAGACCATATCTAGGGTTTACAGAGAGTGGAATGGAGAAAATATCCAGTGAGCAGCAGTTGTCTGGACCAGAATGTCTAGTTGATGTCAGAGGTCAGAGGAAAATGGGCAGACTGGTTGGAGATGATAGAAAGGCAACAGGAAGTCAGATAAGCACTGGTTCCAACCAAAGTATGCAGAATATCATTTCCGAAGACACATCACGTCCAACCTTAAAGCAGATGGGCTACAGCAGCAGAAGACCACCCCGGGTGTCTCCTGTCAGCTAAGAACAGGAAACTGAGGCTACAATTCACACAGACTCACCAACACTAGACAATATAAAATGGAGAAATGTTGCTGGTCTGATGAGTCTCCATTTCAGCTCCACATTCAGATGGTAGGATCAGAATTTGGTGGAAACATCATGAAAACATGGATCCTTTCGCCTTGGATCAGTGGTTCAGGCTCCTGGTGGTATAATGTAAAGTCAACATATTGACTTATAAGCATGGAAGTTTGTTTGTTTTTACATGTAGATGTCTTGCTTTGTGATTTAGTGGCTTTGTCCCTACAGTGTGTAGATTATCAATAACTGACTCTGCTTTATCATTGTTTCATCAGTTTTTGCTCATTTAGTAATATTTATAGATTTTTGGAAATAGTTGTCCTCAATTTTTTATTTTTATTTTTTTTAAACCCCAGGGAGTCTTTGTAGGACCTGGCCAGGCACAACAGATGAAAACTGGCCCTAAAAAGTAAATAAATAAAATAATAATAAATGTTTTTGTTTATTCCTTTTTTCTTTCTCAGAATGGATGTCATAAATTTGGGAGGGGTGGTAGCCTAACGGTTACATAGGTGGTCTTGGGTCTGGAGGGCCTGAGTTCAAGTTCCCAAAGAGCCAACAAAGGTGAACCACTGTGGGCTCCCGAGCAAGACCCTAACTGCTTCCCAGGTGCCGAAACATGGCAACCCACTTCTCTCTAGTAAATCTACCAGAGATAAGTTAAATGCAGAGCCGAATTACCCAGTCAGGATTAATGAAGAAAAAATTATTATTCTTTTTGTAGGAATGTGCATCAAACCTGAGATGTAAAAATGGATGAATATAAACAAATTAATTGAAAGACACTTCATTAAAACTCAAGGGAAATTATTTATGCATGTCATAAAATACAAACTGATACAAATTAAATGAAGTTACAGAGCCAAATATCGCCTATAAGGATATAAAAATACATGTAAAACTCACTGATTTGTTTTTCTTATTTCAACTCTGCACAAACTCTAACAAGCAAACCTTTATCTGCAGTCTTTACTCAAAACATGAAAACGTATCAGGGTATGACTGCAACTCGTTTTCCTCTTCTGTGTGTCATCTTAACCTGTTGCTATGGTTACTCCTTAGCTCCAGTGTGAGGCCGGGTCCAGAGGCGGCATGGAGGCCAGGGTGAACATGGGCGAAGCGAGGTTGCTCCTCAGAGGGCCGTACCAGTCGTCATGCTGCCGCTGGGAGGCCGGCTGTGGGGGGACATTAGGGCAGGGGCACCGGCTGACTGGGCCCGGGTGGTGGGAGTACGGCCCGGAGGGAAGCATGGGGGACAGGCGGGGTATGTGAGGCAGGGGCTGGGGGTAGTACTGTCGGGCCATGCCGTGTGGCTGGACATGGACGCTACCTAGCAGGGCCCTGTGGCCCGGGATCACGCCCACTGGGAGAATTTTCTGGGAAGCCCGCTCCTGTTTGCGCTGTTTGGCTCTTCTGTTCTGAAACCACACCTGCAAGATGCTCCTAAATAAGTTGCTAGAAAAGAATATATGAGAGAAATTTCATCTGAATCTGCCTCACCTGAATGCGAGCTTCGTTGAGCTTTGTGATACGAGCCAGCTCCTCCCTGTAGTAGATGTCAGGGTACTGATTCTGCCCAAACGCCACCTCCAGCTGCTCCAGCTGCTTGTGGCTAAAGGTGGTGCGGTGGCGTCTCCTGGCCGGGGAGGGATAGCCCCTGCTTCGCCTGTTAAGACCAACCGCCATGGAGGCTTCGCACATTGTCCCCTTCCTCACAGACTCACCTACATCTGTTATAGGAGTAAGAAAGGGGAGGGGGTGGGTAGAGAGGATGGTGTAAAGGTTTTACATCAAAAAACAAAAACAAAACTCCTTTTCAGGAGACAATTCTCCAGCTCCTGTTTCTTGACTTCCTCAGAGTAATACAAAAAAACGTCGCCTTAACTTGTGAAAGAGCAATTCACCGATGAGTGTCTGAAAAAAGGAGGATTACACCGACTCTCTGGTTCCCACTGCCATCAGGCAACCTGAGAGGCTGCAGAGCTTTAGCTGCCAAACACAAACTCGTGAGAAAGAGATACCAGAAACTGGGGGATTTAACCAAGATTATTACCACAGTCACTAACAAAGTGACCAATCGGTCAACACATGGACTGAGCTGACCTTGTCTGTTCACATCGCAGACCTGTGTGTCTAATTCTGATTTATTTTTATAGGTTTTTGTCTTCATTCTATTATTGGAAAATGTGGTGAATTGAAATGTTTTAATTTATCGCTCCGTTCAACACTATATCTTCATTTATTAACTAGTAGGAGACCAATGCTGCATTATTACTGAATACAGCAACTGATTATTATACAATCTGTTAATGTGAAAAAGCTTCATTAGCAGCCAACCATATAACAGAAAAATGCTAATAAACAATAATACAGTTTCTATATATAAAGAGGTAACAAATCATGCATCAAGGACCAATAAATAACCAACATTGTACACAAATGTAGATTTAATGGAAGAAAACAGGACATTTAGGATTAGATTGTTTGTTTTTGACTCACCTGCGCTGGAGGTGACAGCAGCCATGTCTGAGTAAACCTCTGTGTAGTCCTGAGGGCTCCTTACTGTGTCCACTGATACCTTTACCTGGGCCATCTCTGCAGGTCTGCACCCCCCAATAGATATGCAACTTCACATGGAAGTTGCATGTCCCACCCATCTGGTTTACCTTCACCTGGAAACCAATAGGATGCATTCTGCAGAAAGCACAAAGTTTCTGTTGTTCTGACACAAATCTGCTGTAATTCACTGATGGCTTTTCCTGCTGGCAAATCAAAGATGTTGTTTTGAGATCATGTTATATGCATTACTGTTAGATAATGCATATAATGATGAATTATCACACTGATGCGGCGCAGCCAGACTTTCTTGTAACTTATTATAGTAGTTTTTGCATAAATCTTCTTTTTAATGTCATGTTAAGTTTTTCTCTGGACATTGGCTGCCTGTTTTTTTCAGCTCAGTCCTTATTACTGACCATTTTCAGAAGAAAGTATGATTTTGCTTGATAAGTATTTCAACAATGATCTGTGAATCAATTAAGTTCTACAAAAGCTCCAAATTCAAAGGACAAACCAGTGATGTGTTTACACTTAACAAAGAAACTATTTTAAAATTAATAGAATTGTATTCATGCACCAACAAGGTGATACTTACAGTTATTTGATCAACCTTGGCATATTTGAGCCTGATGTGAAATAAATATTTGAATATATGAAGTGTCAGGCCTGTTCAACAGATGAACAGTATTTAAAATGTCCTTATTATATAAGAAAAAAAACCTGCAGAGAACTGACAGAAGCACTGCAGCTGATCCATCAATTTTACCATCAGAAATGATCTCCATGGACGGATGGCTGTTAAGAGTTATTCTTAATGAAGGGAAACATGGAGAAAAGGTTAAATAACACAAGGACTCGACTAAAAATCAGATGGAGTGATGAATCCTCCCCAGAGCCCAAACCTCAACAGTACACAAGCGTTGTCTTGAAAACTCAACTTCATCATGAAGAGCTGTGCAATATATTGACTGCTTCCAATCAGCTGTGTCTAATATTAAGTACAAACAAAATGGGTAGTTTGGAAAAGGGAAACATACACTGCCAGGCCAAAAAAAAAACAAAATGGATTTAACTAAGCAAACAGGTAAGAGCCTCGTATTGGATAATTCCTGCAGGGTTGTTATCTTTCAGCTGCAACAAGTTCTTTAACCCCAACTGATGCAATGAGAAGCTTCTCATTTCTTAAACAGAAAAACACATCCCGTGGATCAAGGATCAAATCATCACTGTCAAGCAGAGAAAAAACATCTAACCAGATGCTAAAACTACAAAAATTAGGTTGAGAACGGTCTAACGCATTATTAAAAACTGGAGGGATAGTGGGGAAACATCGTCTCAAAGCAGAAATGTGGTTGAGAAACATCCTGAATGATGATTAGCGATCACTTTAACGTTTAGTGAAATCAAATCGAAGAAAAATAACAGTGGAACTCAGGCACATGTTTAATAGTGAAAGTAAGAACCTTTCCACATGAACAATGAAAGGGCAACTCAAGTAATTGGGACTGAACAGCTGTAGCCACAAGAAAACCACTAAGCAGTGCAACTAACCAGAAAAAAAGGCTTCAGTTGCTAGAGAGCATGAAGATTGGACTCTGGGGCAATGGAAGAAGATCATCAGAACTGCCTTAATTCTTGGTATCAATGATTCAACAAGGTGGTGGAAACCTTCCTCAGAGGTTTTGCTCCATATTGACATGACAGCATCACACAGTTGCTGCAGTTTGTCGGCTGCATCCATGATGAGAATCTCCCGTTCCACTACATCCCAAAGCTGCTCTACTGGATTGATTTCTGGTGACTGTGGAGGCCGTTTTAGTCCAGTGAACTTATCGTCTTGTTCTAGAAAGCAGTTCGAGATGATCTGAGCTTTGTGACATGATGCATTATCCTGCTGGAAGTAGCATCAGAAGATGCTACACTGTGGTCATAAAGGGATGGACATGGTCAGCAACAATACTCAGGTACGCCGTGGTAGTTAACCCAGGCCATGTTGGTGCTAAGGGGCCCAAAATGTGCCAAGAAAATATCCCCTGCACCATTACACCAGCAACAGAACCACTGATCCAAAGCCTATTTTTTCATGATGTTTCCACCAAATTCTGAGCCTAGCATTTGAATGTGGAACTGAAATGGATCCCAGCAACGCTTCTCCATCTTCTATCGTCCAGCGTTGGTGAGTCTGTGTGAATTGTAGCATCAGTTTCCTGTTCTTAGCTGACAGAGGTGACACCCGGTGTGGTCTTCTGCTGCTGTAGTCCATCTGCTTCAAGGTTGGACGTGTTGTGCATTCAGAAATGATATTCTGCATACTTTGGTTGGAACCAGTGCTTATCTGACTACCTGTTGCCTTTCTATCATCTCCAACCAGTCTATCCATTCTTCTCTGACCTCTGACTTTAACAAGACATTCTGGTCCAGACAACTGCTGCTCACTGTGTATTTTCTTTTCTTCAGACCATTCTCTGGAAACCATAGAGATGGTTGTGAAGTCGTATTCACCATGTCTGCTTGAATAAATGTGTTGAGTTGCTGCCATGTGATTGGCTGATTAGATATTTCTATTGACAAGCCTTTGAACTGATTTACTGAGTGTATTTCTAGGCATGTTTCAGGTATGTTTTAGAAAGCAAGAGTCTTTAGATATTTTTGTTTCATGTGAATGAAATATAAAAATATTTATATTTATACTCATGTTTCTCCAGTTTCTTCAAATAATGTTTCATATTGGAATTAATCAACAAAACACATAAATCAGTGTGCCATTACCAGTAACTTAGTTTTTAGTGTTTCAGAGTAACCCTGGTCATGTCAGGTGTTGGTTACTGTTTGATGAAGTGCAATAACCTTTGAGACCAGCAGGTGACCCCATTACATCAGCCTGCTTCAAACTGACTTTAATAATGTGTTGATATATCTACATTTAGAAAGATGGTGAGGAGGATAAATGAGAGACCCCCTAGTAGAGCCCACTCCTCACTCTTCTACAAACAAGCAACCCTTTCAGACCATTCCTGCCTTTGTTGGGCTGCACCTTGACTGACAGGTGCTCCATCGGCTGAATTAACTCAGCTGAACTCTTGTGTAACCTCCCAGGACCCCAGCTGCGATCTGCAGTTCCCATGACGCTAAACTCAGACTTGGGGTCAGTGTTGAGGAATGGCCCTCTCACACTGTGCCCAAAACAAAAAGCAACCCACCAGCGTCCCCACTCAGAACTGAGTCATGACAAGGCAGCATAGCACATCGCTGCAGAGTGGCAGCTGGCTTTTTATCAGGGCTCAGCATGGGACAGTAATTCATGCACTATATCATGCACTATATATGCTGAATAATGCTATTAGCTTGTGTGTGCACATCCGTGCAGCAGCATGCAGCTGATTCAAGGAGGTTACACACCATATCAGGGTAAAATTTCTTATAGTTGTGGGGTGTGTTTGAATTCTGGGTAGCCTCTTCTCCTTCTTGTGTAACATCGAAAGTCATTTGATCTTAGAGCTGCATGCAACTCCCAGGGAGCAGTAAATCAGAGGTTCAAACATGGATTTGAAATGTGTCCCACTGAAACAGTAGATTGTAGCGCTCTCTCTGACCAGAAAGCCATGCCAGGAAAGTGCAACAGACAAAATGCAGTGAATCACTAAGGTAGCAAGCCTGTCTGATGGTCTGTTATATATTAACTCTCTGGCTGAATCGACAAACAACCCTTGAGACCAAACCAACTTTACAGTAGATTACTTGAGAAAGTCCCTTGCCTCGTTCCGGACGTTTTACGCACCAACATCTAATTTGATTCCTTGTGACACGCAGTCTGTAGGAGCCAAGTCTTGTGTGTCCTAGAAAAGCCTCCATTCTGACTGTATTGTGTGTGTGTGTGTGTGTGTTTGTGCACACGTGGCTGCCAAGTTTTCTATGCATCCCATATTCTGCTCACATGTTTCCTGTCCCAGACAACCACCCAGCCACAATCCCCCAAACTCTCAGCAGAAATACCCAGCTCTGTTTCCACCTCCGCTTTGTGCCCTTGATGAATGAAATTTCTAGAAAACATGAAGTTTGTCTTAAAATTTATGGTTGGGGCAAAACAATTGTTTGTGGTTGTTCCATTGTTAGGGATTTTAAGATGACAAAATCAAAGTCATCTTTGGAAAGAAGCCCCCACATTCCCAGCCATCTTCTTTGCTCCAGGCACAAAAAGCATGTGTTTGGAAAACAAGCCTCCTCATGGGTGAGCTAAGCTAATAGCCGCTCAGAAAAAGGCCTTATTATTATATGGTTTAGCTTCACGACCATTGAGACAATACATTAAAGTAAGAACTATTGGCAGTTATACAACACTACCATAAGAGCAGTTAGTAGAGAGGACAGTGTTGTACCATTCAGAGTAATAAACACCTTTAGGAAAAAGACACTAGCTAGTTGTAGAACAGACCTTCAGTCAGAGAAAACAAGACTTTTTTTTTTTTTTTTAAGTCCAATCAGGTGTGAAATCCTGTATAATTGACTGTTGTATAAGCAACACACTATAATATGCACTTATTTTATTAACTGGTTTAATTCACTTTATACTTGGGAATGTGCAATAATAGGGACCAATTTTAAACGATGTAATTTTATGTATTAATCTTGCGCTTTGTTAAAATCACTGTTGCAAATTACATTAATCTGCTGAGGGACAACAGATGAAAGTTAGCCAAATGGCTAGAATCTAACACACTGACACATCAGCGTTCATCAACGTGTGATGTTCCTGTTTTAAAAAATGAATAAATCTAAAAAGAAAAGTGAATGTTTACCCAATGAAAACAGTTCACACCTCAAGATTTGTGGTGAACACTATAGTAGGAATTTACACGTGCAAAATACCCAGACTGTACTGAAACGTACCTCGGACTGGGTATCAACACATAATGACAACTGTCCAAACACATTATATTTAGGAAAAATACACGGCATTACTTTGATTTTAACTTTTTTTTTTTTTTTTTTTTGCGTTTTGAGTTATTTTTTATTGCAAAAAAATTCGCTCTTCTCTCTTAGCCCTGCTGTGAGCTGCTAACTCACCTTTCAGGATCTGCTTAGTTACCACCATTCTTGAGGGTTCAGCTGCTTTTAATGGTGAAAAATTCACTTTTCTTATTGCCTTGTTCTTAGTCATTGTTAGCTTAGCTCAACCGTTAACTGAGCGCTCACGTTCAACTCATGCTTTTTGTGTCTGGAGCAAAGAAAATGACTGAGAGTCTCGGATTTTTTCTGAAACGATTAAGATTAATTCTGATTTAGCACACTGACAGCAACCTGATTGCTGTCTGTGTGGTCCATTTACTTTAAGGCAGTTGTCTTTATTTTCATTTTCTAAACTAAAATAAAAAATCAGATAACAAGCTGTTACCATTATTTCAATTTGAAGAGAAAAACATAAATAAATTTAAAAAAAAAGGATAATAGGTGCCTTGATCTGATTTAGTTTTTTAAATTCTGTTGGCCAGCCATGTATGAATTCAGGCGCTCAATAAAACAGATAGAAACAAAAACATTTTTTTTCCCACAAGAAACCTTTTTTACTTTACGGTTAAAGAAAAACAAAATAATTCAACACAATATTGGAGGCACGGGTCCTCATACATTAAAGTGATATTCTGAAGACAAATTAGACAATAGATAACAGTTCATCCTTTTTTTCTGGTTTAATCCCAAAAAGAATTTGTGGTTTCTGGTTCTGCCTGAAAATATTCAGACCCTATTCTATGTACTTCAAACAAATTTAGAAATACTGCTGTAAACATTAGCATGGCGGAAATAAATCAATATTTTGCTGAATTGCAAGCCAAATTAACTCTTCGTCATTCTTTGTACAAACAGGAACGCTCCAGCCTCAGCTTTATTTAAAAAAAAGAATAATTATCTATTAGCGATTAGTCACATAATTAAAAAAAAAATGTAAGAAGGATTCTTTAGCTAATGACTTAGCATCATTTAGCTAATAGTTAAGATTTTACAGTCTACAGCTGCTCTATGTTGACGGTTTTAAATCTAGTTTACACACCAGACAAGCACCAAACTGCTAACTGACCAAATTACAGGCAAGCTAGCAAACAAAGTAGATCATTTAAACGACAATAGCTCAAGGATGATTCATTCTTTTGCACAACCTCGAATGCTAATGTTGCTAGGTGTTTGCCTGATGTGCAGAAAAACATGACTTCTTCATAAATCCAGTTACAGTATATATACATA
>JBAMHW010000018.1:5606638-5626534 GCA_037177495.1 Rhadinocentrus ornatus
TAAACATCCTCAGAGGTACCAGGACTTACATTAAAAGTGTAAAAAGCCATTAGATGAAAATTTAATCACAAGTTTGAAAAAGTACAGCATGCATGCTTCATTAGAAATTTATTGCTTAATGTTCTGGATGCATAGCATTAAAATACATTAGCATAAACCACAAAATCATTGCATAATAAAATGTTTCACTAATCTTTTAATGATTTAAAAAGGTCAAGTAGCTTTAAGGCAACATTGGTTCATTATTAAATTAGCTTTAATTTTGAGTGTTTGTGTCCACCATGCCAAGTTCCAATAACCGCTGTCCTTTTAGCACCATTTTGGTGTCAGCTTCTTTCTGAGGCAAATGTCAGGCTGTTCAACTCATTCACTAAATTAGTTATTTGGTGCTGAAGAAGGGGTTTCTTTATTTGAGATGTTTTGCTGTATCAATCAATAAGACTAAAGCAAAGTATATTATCCATTCAAACCAATCATGCTGAAAAGGCTGAGAATATGAAAAAGAACAAGAAGAACTCTAAAGTTATTATTCTCCTACCTTTACTCCATACATATTTTACTAATCTTTTCTTATTAAAATATTAATCAGTGCAGCTTTCAGAGTACATCCGCTCAATTCCTTGTTAACATAAATATCTAATCATCCAATCACATGGCAACAGCTCAGTGTATTTAGACATGTATACATGGTGAAGACGCCCTGCGATGGACTGGTGACCTGTCCAGGGTGTACCCTGCCTTCACCTGAAACACTGCTGGGATAGGCTCCAGCTTACCCCGCGACCCCTAATGGGAACAAGAAAATGGATGGATGGATGGATACATGGTGAAGACGACTAGCTAAGGTTCAGTTTGAGCATCAGAATGAGGAAGAAAAAAGATTTAATTGACTTTGAACATAGCATGGTTGTTGATCTGAGCATTTGACAAACTGCTGATCTACTGGGATTTTCACACACAACCATCTCTAGAGTTTACAGAAGAATATCCAGTGAGCACAATGCCTTGTTAATGTCAGAGGAGAATGGGCAAACTGGTTGGAGATGATAGAAAGGCAACAAGAAGTTAAATAAGCACTGGTTCCGATCAAGGTCTGCAGAATAGCATCTCTGAACACACAACACGTCCAACCTTGAAGCAGATGGGCTCCAGCAGCAGAAGACCACACCGGGTGCCTCCTGTCAGCTAAGAACAGGAAACTGAGGCTATGTTGTCTGGTTTGATGAGTTGAGGGCCACTCTTGAATCTGTGACCACTGGCTCTATTACACATCTTCAATCCAACACTGAGGTGTTTTTAGCTGATAACAAATGCTGGTTGGAGAAAGTTGAGTATCTAGAAAATCTGTCTAGAAGGAACAATATTGTCATTGATCCCAGAATCACCTGAAGAAAGTTGGTCTGACTCAGAAATTTAGAGAAATCTTAAGTGGGAAAATGAAAATTAAGCTATGCAGGTATAAAGAGACAGACAAGCCTTTCAAAAGCAAACAGCTAAAAAGGTACCAACACTTACATGAACGAAGATTTTACAGATGCTGTACGTCAGAAACGTAAAGAATTGCTACCTCAGATGAGAGCTGCTAGAGCAAAAGGAGAAATATGATAGACTCATTGTACGTACCCAGGAGGGATCAGCAAAATAGCTGTAGTGAGTAGAATAAAATGTTACCCAAGGTTTTACAAATCATACAGTCATTTGTCTCACACATTAAGTCTAAACCAGCTGAGTGTTCACAGCTGAGGGAAGTGTATTGTAGCATCGTACATACCTGTGTCCATGCTCAAATGTGTCTGTATTATGTCTGTGTTGGGGCGTATTAGTTGTCAAATAGTGAAATCTGAGTATATTTTGGGGAGAGTTGCTAAAAAGCCCTTTGGGCTTCTTGACTTCCTGTACATTTTAAACATGTCTTTTATCATAATTCTTTTATTGTTATGTTTTTCCTTCTAATTATTTTATGTATATATGTGCAAATCACAAATCAAATCCATTTCAGCTCCACATTAAGATAAAAGGTTCAGAATTTGGTGGAAACATCGTGAAAACATGGATCCATCCTGCCTTGTATAAAGACCTTAGGCTGCTGGTAGTGTAATTTTCATGACCCACTTTGGGCCCCTTAGTACCAACATGTCCTGGTATAACCACCACAGCCTACCTGAGTATTGTTGCTGTCCATCCCTTTATGACCACAATGTAGCATCTTCTGATGCTACTTCCAGCAGGATAATGCACCATGTCACAAACCTCAGATCATCTCCACCTGCTTTCTTGAACATCACGAGTTCACTGGACTCCAACGGCGTCCACAGTCACCAGATCTCAGTCCAGTAGAGCAGCTTTAGGATGTGGTGGAACAGGAGATTTTCATCAAGGATGCAGCCGATAAATCTGCAGCAACTGTGTGATGCTGTCAAGTCAATATGGAGCAAAATCTCTGAGGAATGTTTCCAACACCTTGTTGAATCTATGACACCAAGAATTAAGGCAGTTCTGGCGGAAAAAAGATGGTCCAATCCCGTAGTTATAAGGTGACCAGTGAAATTATGTTGTAAATCTTAGTTTTGTTCTTTTTTCTTTTGTTTTTACAGCTGCCAAGAACCATCTACCAATCCTCACTCATCCTTTCTAACTTTCTCGTTTAGATGTACAGAATATTTAAGGTTTTCATTTAGTTTTTCACTTTTTTCCATTAGCATCATGGTCTTTAAACTTCTACTTGATGACTCTTTATATTTTAAGAGGTACAAATAGGTGAAGAAAAGTCATGATTCACAAAAAAATTTATTAAATGTTCCAATGAGAGTCAAGACAAATGGAGGGAATGGGAACTGAGATTGTGTATGTAAAACGATCAATGCACACTTTAAAAGCTTTTTTTCTGATCGCATCCTTTTTGTTTGTGCACATTACAGGAATTATGTCTCTTCAACGTCTTAGCGAATACAATATTTAACACGGTTAGTGCACACACTCAGCTTTCTTCTTTTGACCTGGAGCAATGTGTGTTAAATGCAGCACTAACTGACAGCAAGAAGAGTATAAACCTAATTCAGTTTCTGTTCCTCTTTATTTTCCAATCTTGCTATTATTAGACAGCGAGGACCAGAGGAACTGGAATCATCTGGATGCATCTATCATCCATGTAACTAGTGACCTGAACAGGAGATGCAAAGATGCTCTGTTAGGAAAGAGCAATAAACACACACGTGTGTGTCATATTTAACTGGCCCTGTACTACTTACTGCATAGCAGACAGTAAAATGGAAAAACGATTGTAGATACAGTTGAAGTATCAACATACATGATACAGTACCCACGTGTACGCGCTTAAACCCAGCGTACGTACCAACACCTTACAGTGTAAGGAAATATTATACCGGGTGCTGGGTTTCAGGCATTATACACACACACGTGCCCCTGGTGCACACTGGCCTTTGTGTGGCTGTAGCCGGGTCCAGTATGGACACATAGAGGAAATTCTTCCCTCCCAATTTCCTGGGACTGAACTGGGAGTGACCTGGTTGGCAGACACACAGCCCCAATGGAAGGAATGTAACTCAACTCTCCCCCGTCTCACCCTCAACCCTCCACACCCCTCACCCAATCTATCCAGCAGTATGCTGGCCCAGCTGTGTGAGGACAGAGAAACATGAGGTACTACTGTGTGACAGGAGCGTCTTTTATCCCCCAGCAATTCATGTCACTCTGCGTCACCTAGAACAATCCTCTTTGAGGAAGATAGTGTGCGTTTGGCATTAGACGTCTGGATACACTAAAATCCTAGTACTGTTATATATGTGTTTTTCTTCTATGCAACTCGGGAGCATAAAATATTTACAGTCCCATTCCAAAGCTCTAAACAGACTGAAAAATGATCAAAGGCAGCAACATAGTAGATTGCATGTTACATTATCCTTTTTCATGAAGCCTATGTTTTCTGCCTCCTGTCTGAAATGACATACCCAAAATAAATAAAGTATATCCTCACAACCACAAGGGCTGTATGTATGATCATGGTCTCAAAGGAAAGCTGAGACATGTAAGGTTACTATAGAAGTGTCAGAGTCAAGATATGTGCTACTGTGTCTGAGTATTTTCCCTGCAACACAGTAAAGGATTAAAACGGTTATCTCCTCCTAAAGGAAAAGCACATTAATTAAAAAACAGATTAATCTAGGAACAAAAAACATCCAGGACAGGTCAACCTGAATTTTACAGATGTTTTAATATAGCTGTTAACAGGGTAAATATCTAAGAAACCAAGGAGCCGATGTTGATAATGGACATCTCTATTATCGAGAGTCAGGAGAATACATGGATAGCCCCCAAATTCACCTTAGATACACCATGAAGATCCAGAAAGAAGTGAAGCCCAAGATAGTACATGATAGGAAGAGTGAATACTTCCCTATAAAACCTCCTTCATCATCATTTAAACTACTAGGACCTACACGATTCATTTTAAACAAAGGCAGTCATAGGAGAAGACCACAAAACATAAACAGAGACATGAGTCATGATTTCTTTTTTTTACTACTCTTTGGTTACTAGTGAAGTGTCTTATTCTCAGCATGCTCTTTTTATCTGAGACTACTTTTGTCACATCATCTGCTTCCACAAATAAAATGCTAAATGGTATCATGGTCCAGAGATGAAGATCACAACACAATGGAGCCACCTCATCGCAGAAGCACCACTAGCTCACAGAGTTTTTGTCCCAGTGATGAGACGGACATCTTCATAATCAGCAGTCTCTGCTTTCATGTGACACCTGTTGGTGTGGTTTACTTGAAGTGGAGAAATTAGCAATAGCTTTTGTTACATGTCCATGTAATGGATTGGGGTTTGAACTGAGTTTCACTGGGGTGGCAAGGCTTGGTGGAGTTGTTAAAATGCATCACATTCACCGTTTCACACACACATTCACGCACTGACGGCGGAAGTTGCCATGCAAGGCGCTAACCACAACCCGTCAGGAGCAATTTGGGGTTAGGTGTCTTGCTCAGGGACACCTTGACATGAACTCAACAGGCCAAGGATTGAACCAGCAACCTTCAGGCTACAAGACGACCGCACTACCCACTGAGCCACGCCGCCCAAATTAGCTAAGCTTCTCTTCGTCTGCTATGCTACATGTTAGCATCTGTGTTTCCTTGTGTGTACAAAGATCTGTACTGTACGCATCTGATGCTGCCCCCTGTACAGGAGGCTCTAAGCACTAGGAGAAGAAAAGGCAAACATAAAGAACTGGACAACAAGCTAACAAAATTGTTTTACTCATCTACTGTAGGTTGAATCAAGTCAACTGGACTGGGTTTAGTTTCTTGAAGACATTTCACTCTCATCCAGGAGCCTCAGTGCTGAACTGAAGAAGATTCAAGATCTTTATTGTCATTAGGCAAGCATAGCAAAATTTTGAGGAGCTCCTAACCATTAGCAGGTGGGAGCAGAGTGGAAAGGTAAATAAGTATATATGTTTCCCTTCTCAAAATTGGTAAGTGTTCATTGTTATATTGTGAGAGTTCACATCATCATTTCACATCAGAAATGGAGAAATCATTAGTAACATAATGGGAGCTGTATCTCTGACAGAGAACTAAACAAGAAAAGTGTACCTGTTGTATAGTTTTTTTTACCCTTTCTCATTACAGTGATGTGTCATTAGCGAACAAGCCGGCTCTAAGTGCTGATTCTTTGTAATAAATGGGAGCCAAATCTCAGAAGGGGTGGTCTTTATTTTGATGAGCACAATATGCAACCAACCACGAGTGAGGGAAAACAGGGATCAAACCATTATTTTATAAATTATGATGCAATTGTGCCTCATTCCTGCATAAGAAAGAGGATCATTCTGATTGCAGACAAATGACTTTTTCATCATCAGCTACATTTTGTGCAAAGAAAAGTTAATCTGTGCAAACAAAATTAATTTCTGTTTGCTAGCCTAGCTAAATCAAACAGAGACATCAACATGAACAATGGGCCTGTATGTCAGGTAATGTGGTGAAAATACTTTGACAGTGCTTCCTATGCAGAAAATAAGTTTACTTTAGATATATGGAAAAATAGTTCTTTATTATACCGGCTCCTTTTTCCACAACAACTTCAAAATTGAAATATTCATGTTGACAATGTGTAGCATTCATGATTTCTTCCATAAACACAGCGTGCTGTCTGACGTCACATCATCTTGTGTGCACGCGGGACGCTTCAGGGTCATAGACTGTTTCCACTGGAGTGAAACAAATATGTGAAGATATTCACTGAGAACCGACAAGGAAAAGGATCACTTATAAAAAATGATCCTACTCAGAATCATCTTACATTTCTGCTTGGAAAATAAAAGCTGACAGCAAATTTTCCACAGCACTCATTTGTTATTTTCTTAGTTTCAAAAAGTTTGTTGTTTAGTTTCTCTCAACTTTTCCTGGTGGAGACCAAAACAGAGCTAAAAAAGAAGAGGGAAATTCTACTTCAGTGGCAAAACATAAAAAAAGGATAGCCATTTTTTGCTGGCTCATTCATGACACCATATCAAATTTATGTTATTTAAAATGTGTAACTACCCTAATATGATTAATTAAATTAAATTTTGGTTTAAAATAAACTTATCTACAGAGTAAATTGAGGTGTCCAACATCTGTCAGCAGTTTGTTCATCCCACATGATAACATTGTAGCAGAAACCCCATGAAACTAATAAAATCAACTTATTTGATTACATAATTAATAAACCAAGTCTTTTAACTTTGGATCAAAACAGAGACTGTGTTTTTGCCTTCCAAGAGCACAGCTCTCTGTTATATTTTGTCATCATTTTACCCTCATAAGTCTTTGTTTTAGTACCTGTTGTCTTCCTGTTGGTATTTTCTGCTTTTTTCAATTTATATATTCTTACACTTGCATCACACAGTTATTAAAACAAATGATGCCTATAGCTCACTCTATTCTAAAAATTTGAATAATTTTGGTGTGTAATCTGCCTATTTTACCTCTTGGTCAGTACACCAGGTGAAGGGGAAACCAATGCGCCCACTATGACTCAGCAGATAGTGCTGTGAGCAGTACGGCCTCTCAGTACTCATGTGCATGCAGCAGTACTCTGTGTTCTTCTCTAATGATATTGAACTAATCTAGAACGTCACATTATCCTGCATCTTGGGAATCTCATCTTTCCCGACTAAAGATATGATGCCAAGACAGACAGATCTGAGCTGGACAGGTTGTCCTGGCCACTGCAATGACGTCAAAATCTGAAAGTTATACGTGTCAACTTTGAGTCCTCTGCACACATATAATAAGAAAATGAGGTATTTCATCACTTGAGGTTAAAGGAGTAGCTCTGTTTTCTTTATTTATTTGCTGTCTGTCACACTTCCATGTAAATGTCAGCTTTTAGTGCGGAGTGATTGAGATAAAGGTGGCGTGTGGCAGCCTGCCCTGTGTGACGTTCTTGAGATTCAGCTGTTTGGCAGGGAGAGCTAGTGGATTTGCAGAGCTGTTGTCTGGATGCCTCCTCCTGCTCCAGACTCCCTAGGTGGTGTCCTCTTTCCCCTCAACAGCCTTTTATTGGCTCCATGGGCCTCCTGTGGTTCTCAAAGGCACTTCTCAAACTCAAGCATGATACCTCTGGCTC
Source organism: Rhadinocentrus ornatus (assembly GCA_037177495.1). Lineage (NCBI taxonomy): Eukaryota > Metazoa > Chordata > Actinopteri > Atheriniformes > Melanotaeniidae > Rhadinocentrus > Rhadinocentrus ornatus. The sequence goes on from JBAMHW010000018.1 coordinate 5,614,280, forward strand.
TGGCTCCTTCATTTCGGCCATTCCAAAAGTAGCTCTAGTGAGATCTAATGAGAACGGGCTGTTTCTGCATCTGAATCTTTAAATGTTCATGAACGGTACCTGTCCACGCACCTCTCTGGGAAAAGATCTGGCTTTTGCTGGCGCCCGCGCTGTGATTTCAAAGGGCAGGTTCAGCTAGCAGGGGGTGGGTCAACGACAGTATTTACTACCAGGGGCAGTGGTTATTTACCTTCATGCGGTCACAAAGAGAAAGGTCTTAGACTCACCCGTTTGAGCACACATTTGCTAAAAGGTGGAGCAAAAGAGAGAGGAGACAGAATTTTCTCTTTTTGGGGGGTCTTAGGAGGCTCTCATGAGGACACATATTAGAAAACCTTTAGAAAGTGAATTTTGCATAACATGGGACCTTTAAAGAGAACAGTTATTCAAATGACCTTACAATTGAACTCCTCAAAAAGTTACTTAAGTCTTTTATTGCTGCCCATTTCTCCCACATCTAGATTGTTCTGGGGCCTCATTTATCAAGCTTGCGTAGAAACAAAAACCAGCGTACGCCAAATATAGCCAACTTAGCCAACTTAGCCAACAAAATATTATTTAACACTAAATAAACTACTACTATAATATATAAATATAATATATTATATAAATATAATATAATATATAAATATACTGCTATAATCTCCAATGTATCTGTACATCTTTATTTTATAAATTAGAACAAATGACAAAAATACCGGTATCGGTACTGTCATTTAGCAGACAATATTACTCCAAAGTGATTACCCCCTGTTCAGTCTCCCGCATGACAGACGGATGCTCTACTGCTTCTGGGGTGTCTTCCCTTCTGACACTGTGATGACAGCATCTGCCACCTGCTGCCACTGTTCTGCCTTTCTGACATCAGTAATGCCGACGCCGTGCCAACCAATTAAAGTAACATTAAGCAACAGCTAATTAATGCATCTAGTGATCCTTCTAATAAACTATTATTAATGTCATAAATAATCATTTACCAATGTTGTGCTGTGTATGTCATCAGGTAGCCCTTACCTGATCTTAAGTAAGGTATTACTTAACATTAGCAGCCTGACCTAAGCCTTAATAAACACTTCATAAGCATTACTTAACCATAGTTAATCACTATTGAATGCTTTTTCGGACCCTTATTATAAAGTGTAAACATTTAAAATCTCGGAAATGCATAAGAGTGGTAAATAAGCATTACTTGGTTAACATGTAGTTGAAGAAATCCCATACAAAGCATTTTATTTAGAAGCCATCGAAACACACACTGATCAACACACAACTCAAGAACTGAACAAATATGAACATTCAACCTCTTAAAAAACATGAAACATTATGTTAACCATGCCTGTGTGTTTACAGTTCACGTGTATGCATTAAGGAGTTTTGTAGTAAAGAGGTTCTCCTACACACTTTTCTCCATCTGACGTACTATATTACAATCTCAGTTTTGCGATAACACAAACTTAGTGGGTAACACATTTATACACCAAACAATACAAATGTATTATTAGTCAAACATGTACACAAATCTCCTCCAGTTAGACAGAGAAACCTTCGATCTTGTGAAAATGAACTTATACCGAACAGACTTTTTCATTCGTCTGAGCTTGTAGATGCGTTGCTGACACATCTACTACTACTACTGGAACACAAAATAATTACAGAGGTGAAAATTGGCATAGCTAACACATTCTATACAGGGCCCAGGCACCACTGGTAGAGGGTGGTCATATGCAGTCCAGAGAACACATTCACTCATACCTTCATTTAGAAACAGTACTGTTATGTTAATACCCCCGTGGGTGACATTCTACTTTAGAGTCAACACAGACACGGTTAGGCTGGACACATTGCTTGTACTTTATTTTTCTGAACCCTCGGGTGTCTCCCTCATACAGGTCCCCAACAACACAAACCGAACACTAGTTCCGCTTGCACAACACCTCCTCTCTTAAGTAACAACCACCAACTTATGATTTGCTTTCTCTTAACATAAACAGAACTAATACATGCTCTCAAACTTTAGCAATTTGCTTACATTACCTCCTCATTAAAATTTTTTTTTTTTCCTTTTACAAGTCCAAACGTACAGGGGGTCGCGACACTCTCCCCGAGGCTGTCACATATGGTGTATTGGTCATGTTTGAACTTAAGTGTGCATGTTTATCTGAACTTCTTGTTTCTGTGTTCTCCGTGCATGTGGTGCTTGGAATTATGAATTGTGTACAGTGTGCATATGTTCTCTATTCCTCCTAATCTGTCCTTCATCCGTGTTTATGATGTACGACCTGGGTGTCTCTGCATGTTGCACCACTGTCCCCTGTCTTTGTTCTTTTGGAAGCCAGATCTTCTGACCTGGCAGACATGGCTGCAAAGGCCTGGCTCTGTAACGCATGTTGTAGCGGCGTTGCTGTTTCTCCTTTGCCTTTTTCTCTCGCCTCCGTAATCCTCCTGAGATTGGGCCAGCGGGGTTGTAGTGACGCTGGAAGTTGTGGTACTGTAGTGTGCAGCTGTCGTCCCATAAGGAGCTGTGAAGGCGAATAACCTCATTCCAGTGGTGTAGCTCTATATGTCATCTGTGCTTGTAGTTTATCCTCTCCTCCTTTTCCTACTTTGCTACAGCCCGCTCTGCTTCTCCATTAGCCTGCGGATATCCTGGGCTGATGGTAATAGGTGAAAATCCATACTCTTTGGAAAAGGCTCTGAATAAATCGCTGCTGTATTGAGGCTCATTATCTGAGATAACTGTCTCTGGAATCCCATGTTGACCAAATACATCTTTCAGTGCAGTCACAACTGTGCCTGCTGATGCACCGTTAAGGTGTGCCACCTCAATGTACCGTGAGAAGTAGTCCACTACCAGCAAATAAGTTTTTTTCTCCCAGAAGAACAGATCAGTGCCTATTCTTTGCCATGGTCTTTGTTGCACTGGTGTGGTTAGCAGGGGCTCTCTTTGTGATGCTCTATTTTTCGAACATGTGTTGCAGTTCTCCACCACCTTGTTTATGTGTAGTGAAATCCCTGGCCACCACACAGACTGTCATGCTCTTGCTCTACATTTCACAATTCCTTGATGACCACTGTGAAGTTTCATAAGGATTTCTCGTGCTGGAAGGGATCACTATTCTCTGACCTCTCAGAAGTAGCTCTTCTGCTACACTGAGGTTTTCTTTCGCTGGGCTGTATGATGCCAGTTCTGGTGGAAGGGAACATTTCGGCCATCCTGTTTTACAGAAATCAATCAGCTGCGCACACACAGGGTCAGCTCTATGTTTCTCTTGAATGTCTCTTAGTCTGTTCTCTGTTGCAGGTAGGCTCTGGATGATCGTATCCACAAAGACCTTGACTTCAGCTTCCTGTTCTTTCTCCTCCTCTGTGAGTGTGTGCTCGCGATAATGTGTCTGCTGTTATTAAACTTTTACCTGGCACATGTATAATTTCAGATGTGAACTTCATTAGTCTGAGTCTAAATCTCAACACTCTTGGGGGAAGCTCATCTAAAGCCTTGGTACTCAGCAGGGGTACTAGGGGCTTATGGTCAGTTTCTAACCTGAACTTCAGTCCCTGCAGGTAAGGAGCCAGCTGCTCACACGCCCATGTCGCTGCTAAGGGCCTACTTTTCTATTTGAGCATACTGCTTCTCTGTCTCAGTCATTCCTCTCGAAATATAAACAACAGGTCTCCATGGCCCCTCTGGCTGTCGTTGGTTAAGGACCACCCCCAGACCATAAGATGAGGCATCTGCTGCTACACATGTCTCTGCTGAGGATGAATATGGGGCCAGTACTATGGGTGAGCTCAGTTCAGTTTTGTATGATGAAAGGTGGGGCAGAAACTTGCCTAGATAGTTTGCCATCCCCATTATTCTCCTCACGTCCTCGATTCCTGTTGGCTCCGGCATTTCCATGATCGCTCTGACCTTGTCAGGATTAGGTGTTACTCCAGTTGCAGAAATGCGGTGACCCACAAACATGATCTTACCTTTTGCAAACTCGCACTTTTTATTTAGGGTCAGTCCCACCTCTCTCAACTTTTTTAGGACCTGATGCAGTCTGGTGTTGTGCTGCTCCATATCCTTCACACTCCTTCACACTCCTCCAGCATCTGTGACATATGACGCTGAAAGTACTCCAGGGGCTGAAGATATCCCAAAGGGCAGGCGATTGTATGCGTACCGTCCAAATGGTGTGATGAAGGTTGTCAGGAGCTTGCTCTCCTCTGACAATGGGATTTGCCAAAACCCAGAGGTTGCGTCCAGCTTTGTGAACACTTTGGCCCCATTTAGCATGGCTAATGTGTGATCTACTGCTGGGAGTATGTGTCTTTCTCTGCACACCCATTTATTCAAATGTGTCAGATCCACACAGTCGTATTTTCCCAGGTTGTGCTTTTGGTGCCACAACTATGCCAGCACACAAGGGTTTAGGTTGAGTCACTTTGGAAATCACTCCCATGAGCTCCATTCGTTCCAACTCTGCCTTTACTTTATCTCTTAATGGCAGAGGAACTCGACGTGGGGTGGAAAGAGCATATGGGACTGCTCCTGGCTCTAACTCGAGGAAGTAAGGCTCCTTTAGATTCCCCAAGTCTAAAAAAACAGTAGGGTATAGGGCCTTAAAGTCCTCTCTCTGTGACTCGATCTCATGAACGCGCTTTATAAGATTCAGAGCTGTCATTGCAAGAATACCCAATGAAGGCTTTGACAGGTCTACAACAACATAAATATTCTGTACTGTCTTGATTTCTTACCTTTGTAGCTCACCTGTGAAGTATCCTTGTGTTTTTATTACGTGATCCGCCATCCAGAAAAATGGGATTCATAAATCCGAATAGCTTTTATCCAGATTAAATGTTTTGAACAACCGGCCCATTGAGTTGAAATCATTTGCTACAGCTTGGTTCCCACCAGTTAAAATATGCTAACTGCACCCCTGGCAGTTAGCCTACTCGCGGATAGCAAGTAACTTTACAATAATCATCAAACCAGTTATTACATTCGATCATGGTTACATATTACCACAAAAGAAATATTGTAAACTAGTGATGTGCCGTGCGCAAAAGAGAGCTCCGGATCAGCTCATCCAAGATGAGGCATCTTATTTTTCTGAATGCCAACCTGCACTAAGGACATTAATGCTGCTTTCTTGAGTGTGGTTCTTGTTCTGTTTTGTGGATTTGTTTGCTGTTTTTTGTCCATTTGTGCAATATTTTTTTTGAAATAGTAAACAAAAGTAAGTGGTTTTGTGTCAGAATAAATGCTTAAAAGGAGGCATATATAAGGCTTCTTGTAAAAATTCTAAACACAAATAGGTTTTCAAAACACAATTCAATAATTTTTGCGAAAGTAAATTACGGGGCTAAAAAATATGCTAAATTAAGAGGCTTTTTGGGAGCCAAAAGAGCCGGCTCTTCTTTGGGAGCCGAGCCAAAAGAGCCGGCTCTCTGAAAAGAGCCGAACATCTCATCACTATTGTAAACACAATCAAAAACAACTTCATATCAGTGCACTTCCGCTGCCAAACAGTGTCTGAAATTGACATCACGGGTGCTTGGGGGTGAACTCTGGATTTAGCACTGTTGCTACTGGAGGAACTGACTTAACAACCATGGCAATGCAAAACATGCATGGAAGTATGAGGACGGCGACGCATGACGTTTGAAATGGACATCGCTTTTTATGTATGTAAGGGAGCATAAATGGGCCTTAAGAGGGGGACGCGGAGGGGGACATCCTCTTAATGGAGGATGCTGCCATATCCAATCATGGGGTTGTCCACCATCACGCCACCTTGAGGCCTCACAACTTCTTCTGATGTTTCAAAACAATCTTCAATATATTTTGGTAGGGTAGAAGGACTTTGAACATGGACTGCAACCTGAATGTTGTTGTTTGAGACAATTTAAGTTGCCATCATGCAGTCCAGATTAGGGAATGGCTCATTATGGACCAAGACTTTCTCAATGTGTTCCTTTCTCGATAAGAAAAATCCCTACTGTGACTATCACTGCAACAATGAGTTCATCTAGTGATACTGGAGAGGCTTGGCCAATATAACATTAACCTGAAAGACAACAAGGAGGCACTATGATAGAGGAGGTTGGAAGCCAAAATCAAGGCAACTCAGAGGGAAGTTTAGTCAACTCTCAGAACTCCACAAGGGTACAACACTAAAAGTGGTACTCAAGAGGTACAGCCAGATGCCCATACCTGAGGATTTGGAAACTGCAAAACAAAGACACCAACCATTAGCTGCATGACTGTGGAGATATTTTCCCAGGAAAATAAACCGACTGTTCTCCACAAACCCAGCTAAAGTGTTCTTCCAGTGACAGGGTAATTCCATACACAGTGACCCACCAAGCCTGGAGACAATAGTGGAAAAACATATGAGAGAAGGAGGCATCACATAACAGTGAAGCACAGTGGTTAAAAGTACTAAGAGTGGACCACAGCACACTCCCTGAACAAGGCCCAGTTACCATTACAGTGGCAGATATCCAGCAAAAAATCTCAGGTATAAAGAACTGGTCAGCACCTGGCCCGGACATGATGCATGCTACTGGTTAAAGATGCTAACTTTTTTCCATGAGCGCCTAGCAGCACAAATGAACCAACTTCTGAGGGATGGGACCCACCCTGAATGGCTGTCCCTGAATGGCTGACCAAGGGACAGATAGTCCTAATACTAAAATAGTCCCAGAGGGGAACATTGGAGCACATTGGATTTATACATAACAGAGACACAGAAAGGCACTGCCTTGATTGATTACCAGAAAGCCTATAACTCAATGCCACATACATGGATCCTGGAATGCCAGAAGCTGTACAAGATCAACAACATTCTAAAAGCCTTCATTGCAAACTCAATAAGGCTGTGGCAGACCACCCTTGAGGCCAACTTCGAGCCAATTGCACAAGTCTTCATCAAATGTATCATCTACCAGGGAGATGCTCTTTCCCCACTTCTGTTCTGCATAGGCCTGAACCCCCTCAGCCAATTAATCTATGGGTACCGACTCAGGAATGGGGCCATCATCAGCCACCTTCTCTAAATGGATGACATCAAACTGTGCATTAAGAGTGAGCGAGACATTGACTGACTGATTCACACCACCAGGTTCTACAGCAGGGACATCGGAATGTCATTCGGACTGGAGAAATGTGGCCGAATGGTAAGAAAGAGAGCACTCCCAGAGTGCAGAATAACAGATGACGAGGAGAGCTACAAGTACCTTGGCATACCACAAGCAAATGGCAACCACAAAGAAGCCACAAGGAAAGCTGGCACAGCCATATATCTGCGAGTAAGGCAAGTCTTGAGAAGTCAGCTCAATGGCCAAAACAAGATCCAGGCAACTGGACTGAAGGGCAGCACAGAGGTACTAATCATGGCAACACAGGAGCAAGCCTTGAGTACCAGGGCATCTAAAGCCCAGATCTACCACACCAGGCAAGACTCCAGGTCCGGGCTGTGCAAAGAGGCTTCGAAACAATCCAGCACGTCACAGCAGAGTGCAAGATACTGGCAGGGAAAAAATACTTGGAATGCCATAACCAAGCCCCTGGCAAAGTGTACAGAAACATCTGTGCAGAATATAGACAGCAGAATATGGACTAAGTCACAATGGCAAACACCTTCCAAGGTGGTGGAGAACGAGAGGGATTCTGTGGGACTTCCAGATACAGACCGACAAAATGGTGGTGGTCAACCAACTGGACTTAGTGATCATGGAAAAGCAGCAAAGGAATGCCGTAGTGATCAGTGTAGCCATCCACAATGGTGGAAATATCAGGAAATGTGTTCTAAATTTGACATACCTGGGGCATGAATTGACAACAATGTTTGGTTTGGACCACCCTGTGCTTAATTAATGAAATGTTGCAGAAAAAATCAAGGTTACCAGGACAGGCACGAAGTGCTCCATTACTGTAGCTCTACCTGCTCACTGACCTCACTAAACCCTAGTACATGGCCAAAAATTGATTAGATGCACAAGGTGTGGCCTAAAAAGTAGCCTTTTTTTTTTTTTTTATAGCTTTGTTGGGCTCCCAAAACGTCAGCTCCTTGGAAAGATGCTTCTATATAACGTCACCAAGCAACTGGACTCTACACACCCACACAATAATTTTATTTATGGCCCTTCCATCAGCTTTAAACACTGTAAACAGCAACACACTGTTGCACTGGCTCTCTGGCCTTCAGGTTCACCCCGCACTAATTTCAAAGACTTTTTAAAGTACAGGCCATAACACATTTTTTTAAATGGTTTTATATCCAACACAATGACTTAAAAGACAGGGATTCCCCTGGACTGTGCTCTTGTCTCTGGTATCTCTTTTGACTGTTTCCCAAGCAGTGAGACGGTATCAGCAGGAGCCATCCACGCCCCCTTCTAAACTGTCTCTAAAAGCTCATTAAAGCTTAATATCTCAAAGACCAAGGCGCTGTGCTGTGGGTCCAGAAAGGGAAACCCAGAACACTTGTTTCAACTTTTCTTGGTCAGGTGGTGAAACAAGTGCAGCTTCAAGTATTTTAGTACAGAGACTGAGGCTGTGTCCGAATGTCCACCCTCCTCCCTAACCCCTTGTTCTCTACATAGGGCTGCACTATATAGCACACTACATAGTGCACTCATTCTCTTGGCGATTCGGACACGAAGCTGTCTATTTTTTTCTTGTCGCAGACCACGCGACTACCAGCCGTTATTATACCAGACATTTTTCCTTATGTTGTGTTTTATGCTTTGTTGCATATCTATTCAATAAAAAATGTTTTTTCGCCTCCTTGCACCATGTTGAGCTTCTGTCCACAATGCATTGTGGTCTAAATTGACCTGTCTAGTGACCATCGATGCTTACTACTTTTCAAGATGCATTGTGGGTAATTTTGAGTGCCTTACTTTTTTCTCACTGGACATTCGGACACCCCTACAAAATGGCGTGACCCCTATATAGGGCACTATGTAGGGAGTAGGGTGCACATTCGGACACAGCCTGACGCATACCCGTCCTCTTCAAAGCAGGCTGGCTTGGTTTGCACAAAGAGACAACATCTCCACCTGCTCAGGAAACTGAGAACTTCTAATATTAGTAAAAACATTTTAACCCTTTTTTGTAGATCACTCAGTAAACCCACTCTAATCTATAACATCTCATTCTGGTTCAACTTCCTCACCACCACAACCAAAAGAAAAATCTCCAGCATAATAAACAAGGCCAGGAATATAACCACCCCTTCAGACGATACAGACCCACCCTCCCGGGCCAGAAAAATATATACAAGAAATCAATCATCCCCTCTGCAATATCTGTTTAAAATAGCACAAAATAGACTGTCTCTTATTTCTAGCTGGGAATGTTTTTTTAAGAATGTGATTAAATCGTCTCATTTTCTGTTTTTATTATGCTATAAAGTTAATTTTATCTACAGCAACAGTCAAAAGTTTGGAGACACATTCCCAGGGACCCCAGGTTGTGAACCACTGGGTTAACTGACCTAATTATTGCATTTACATGCATGTCTGATGCTCTATCTGATGCCTGCCTCACCTTTCATGGCCTCATCTCCAGTAGCCACTTAATGAGAACAACATCCCTGAGTTTGTGGAGGTTTCTCATGGTGCCAGTGGCAGCCACACCCAAACAGCTGAGAGGAGGACAAAAGCAAACAGCCGGTCTTTAGAGAAAGTGAGAATGAAAGTCGAGTGTTAACACAGCTTAACAGTAAACACCAGCTAACGGAGAGAGGGGCTGGAAAACTCTCCACAGATGTCTGAATTGAACTCTTAATGCAACTGAGCTGCACTTTTAACAGCAAATTTATGAGTGATTTAGAAGAGTATAAAAAGCTTCAGTGTATATTCAGCATGTGTGTGCGTGTGCATGAACAGGAACAATGTGGCCATTTATGGGGGTGAATACCACAGCCTCTAACAAGGGCCCTTAACATATTAACCATGTGACTGTTAACATGTAACCGTTTGATAAACCTTTGCGTGGAAAGCTTTATGAAACTCAACTTCTCAACCTGAAATGATGGATGACTTAAGCAGATTTTATTATGCCATGTTAAAGTGTTTCATAAAATTCCATCAAGTCAACATGTAACGTAATGTGGAGCACAAATGAGGACTGAGTGTGTGTGAATGAGTGGAAACAGCTCTGACCTGCGACCTATAGAGAACCAGCCAGTTTACCTTTAGCCCCATTGAGGCTGTGATGTCACCCCGAGTACAGAACAGGCAGTGCAGGAATAAAAGGTCTGAATGTATATATGTACATAAAGTACTGTATGTATTATGTATTGGTAAGAGAGTACCAGTGGCCAGCGGAGAGAGTATCCCTTCTCAATCCTCCTCTCTACCCAGCTACCTCTTCAGCTGGCAGGCTCTGGCCTCTTTTTTTCTTTCCTCACACGTTTAATGGGTATCGTCCCAATCACATTTTTTATTGCAGGAAATTTCAGCCACACCACATTGCGTGAGCTGAAGGAGCGCTCCATTCTTAGCTCAGCACCACGGAGTGCCAGGGTATGCCGAGCCTGCCAGTGTGTAAGCATGTGGGGGAGGTAAACTGAAGTGGCGTTAGTGTCAATTTGATGCCAACATTACAGCTCCCTGCGGCCCCTCCTCTTTCTCGTGGGAACAATGTAAATTCAGAGAAGGAGGAGGTGGAAGCTATTGCGAAAAGACCTCTCCAAAAACCACAATATAGTCTCTGACTCATTCTGTAATGTGGCATAGCTTCACAGGAATTGTACTTAGAAGCCCCCACCTCCTCCTCACCCTAGCCATCACCAACACCCAACCCTTTACTTCATTTGTGAGAGCTACAACTTCTTACCTTTTCTCCCCTGGCAGCCACCTGGGTTTTTCTCTGAAAAGAGGGCCGTGGTTTTTGGGCCTGCGGTTTAAATAAAATAATATTTGCTGGACTCTGCTGCTTCTATGCCTCTTCTTCTACTTTAACAACGGGCATTATTTTTAGCCTCTGTGTCGAGTTCGGTCATTTCCTGTTGCATGGCTCACTTTGCTTTTCGACCACAAGCGGACTTGAGTGCACTGACAAACAAACGAAAACAAGGTGGTCAAATAAAGTCACGTGATCTGACAAGAAAAGGTTGGTAGGACTTCAATTTACTTTATCCTGAATTTTTATATATATTGTTTTTCTTGTCAGACTTCTAAACTCGGAACCAAAACTAATTAGCATAAAGAAAAGTATGTTCAACGACCACCTAATTAGGTTCACATGTTCAGTTGCTGTTAATACATATATCAGCCAATAATTACATGGCAGCAACTTAATCCTGTAAATATTGGTCAAGATCAAGTTCAAACTGTGCATCAGAATGAGGAGTAATTATGCGATTATACCCGTTAAAGCCTGACTTTTTAAAAAAATGGGGAGAAAAGTTTTTTAGACTAAAAATTATTATTGTTATTGTATCTCGCAGGGGTTAGAAAACAAGTATCAGATTGTGTACCTCAGGGTTTTTACCATGAAGTGATGCAAAAGGTCTCAGAAACTGTGTATCAAATATGAAACGTATGGCATGAAAGGGTTAAGTGACTTTTAACCTGGCATGTTTGTTGGTCTGAGTATTTTCAAAAACTGCTGGACTACTGGGATGTTCATACACCAGTAAGCAGCAGTTGTCTGGACCAAACTGTCTTGAGTCGGAGGAAAATGGGCAGACTGGTTGGAGATGATAGAAAGGCAACAGGAAGTCCAATCAGCACTGGTTCCAATCAAGGTCTGCAGAATAGCATCTCTGAACATGCAACACATCCAGCCTTGAAGCAGATGGGCTACACCAGCAGAAGACCACACCAGGTGCCTCCTGTCAGCTAAGAACAAGAAACTGAGGCTACAATTCACACAAACTCAACAACACTGGACAATAGAAGATGGAGAAACGTTGCTGGTCTGATGAGTCACCATTTCAGCTCCACATTCAGATACTAGGCTCAGAATTTGGTGGAAACATGAAAACATGGATCCATCCTGCCTTGTATTAATGCCTCAGGCTGCTGGTGGTGTAATGGTGTGGAGGATATTTCCTTGGTCCACTTTGGCCTCTTCAGTATGAACATGGCATGACCACAGCCTAACTGAGTATTATTGCCAACCATGTCCATCCTTTTTTGACCACAGTGTAGCATCTTCTGATGCTACTTCTAGCAGGATAATGCACCATGTCACAAAGCTCAGATCATCTCCAA
>JBAMHW010000018.1:5634608-5655675 GCA_037177495.1 Rhadinocentrus ornatus
ATTTTGAGTGCCCTACTTTTTTCTCTCTGGACATTCAGACACCCCTACAAAATGGCATGACCCCTATATAGGGCACTATGTAGGGAGTAGGGTGCACATTCGTACACAGCCTATGGTCCCAACTCAGGGTCTGCACACTTTGAAATGCGGATTCGTCAGCTACATACGTCATCGTGGTGCGCCAAGCACTGTCCTATTTTGAAGAAGCCTCTGAATCCACCCTTAAAGAACCCGCACTTCATTTGGTCTCAAATAAAAGCTGCTGGTGATGCATCCTATGTGGCCTCTTTTCTCCCAGAATTCATTGCGCACAACACGGTGGCGAATGAGCAACCAAGCTCAAAAGAGTACTTTTTTTAAAACTACATTTTAGTAGAAACGTGACTAAACAAAGTACATTAAATGTTTGTTAAATAGTGGCATTAAAATTCTGTAATATTTGATATAATCGTGGATTTTTAAGGGGTGAATGAAGTATGTACTGGCAAAAAAACAGAGCGTCAGACAATTTTTTTTTCTTTTTCCTTTTTATAATTACTCGGTCGGTGTTAACGTCCACTAAGTGTCCTATAAGTAATTTTAGAGATTTAAGTGATTCAACGTCCTGTGTTGTTGCTATGGAAAACTTGTTGGCTGGGTAGGCTGTCCCATTTCATGAACGTTAGACTTCAAAGTGTGTAGACTTCGGAGGAAACTCCGTTGCCTGCGTAGTCTGCACACTTTGAAGTGTACAGACTTTGAATTGGGACACAGCTATGAAGTCCTGTCCATTCTGAAGATTCAGCTCTTCCCGATGAGAGTTGGCTCTTCTTGTTCACTACAAAGAATCAACCCTTAGAGCAAGCTCGTTTGTGAATGAAGCATCACGACTGTTTTCACACACACACCGCTTTAAAGATCAGTTGTTAAAGAATTCACAGCAAGCATGTCTGTGCAGATAAATTTTACTTTAAACTGATATTCTACATGTGTCCACACCCACGGTGCTGAAAACTCAAAAACCTTTACCTCCTTCCTACTTCCAGCCAGTATGTGCATGTGGGGTCCATAAGGGTTAAATTGGGGCTTCAGATGAGAGTCCCAAGTGGGTTTGTGCACAGTTTCCATAGTGACCTCACATGTGTTTGCCTATTTGGGTTTCAAGTGGGTTCTGACTGGGTTTCAGCTGGGGCCCAACTTGGTGAGGGACCATGTGAGGTCCATAAAAAAAGGGCCCTGTTTAAATTTGCCCGTGCCCACTTAGCCCACCTACATCCTCAATACGGTTCATACAGCCAGCACACATATGGCGCCCATGTAACTGAAATTTGCCCAGTTCAACCCCATGCCCACTCAGTACCCACGTAGCCCATATTTAACCCTTGTTGGCCCCACATGGACATGCTGGCTTGGGTGGAATCCACTCTAAAGTATTTCTAATAGTAGCAATAATCTCACATGGACTATCTCCTGTTCTTTAGTACATGTATGAAAGGTGGATGAAGTGTGTCCATTAAACTTTATGTGCAAAAAGAACAAAAAGTCAGACAATTTAGCTTTTGTAAAAGATACAGACAAATAAAATCTTGTTCTAAATAATGTGAAAATATCAGGTTACTATTTCTAACCAGAAAGAGGAATAAATACCAATTATTTAAATAATTATTAGTGAATGTCATGGGCAGCATTTTTAATTGTTTTAAAAAATTTGGACGATGCAGTACTGGCTGTCTTTTTAGGCCTTGTGGCTAAGCTAACAGACTGCTGGTTGTAGCTTTATGTAAAAATAATGATCTGAATCTCCTCTGAAACACATGACATGAATGTATTTCCTATTGATGTAGACTATTGCTACATCAAAACTATTCCCAGTTTTTTGCAATAAATAAAGCATGGAGAGCACACTGTGTGTGAAGCTAAGCAATTTAAGTGTGTGAATGTGTATCACTATAGACGTACTGTTTAAATATGCAAACCCTCATTATTTTTCAAATAACAGAAAAAACACCAAAGAATGTTCTTGGCATAAAACAGCAAACCAAAAGAAAAAAAATCCTATTAAATCTTGATATCTTGATGGTTCTCACCCTTGATGTATCTCTTGATGCTGCTGCCAACAGCAGCTGTGTGTTACAACTCAATGTGCCGACCAGAGATGGAGCAATGAGTAGAGTGGAGGCCAACACGCTGGGCTGATAAGAACGTGTCTCAGACACAACTGACTGGGCCGTGACGAGATACGATCTGCGAGGCCGGACCTCCTGATAAGCATGCTAGAACTTCATCGTTTGCACTTTCATCCTCATCTCACCCGTGGCTCACATTAAACATAAAAATTTCCACATCTCTCTGTGCTGGAGAGTTGTTGCTTGGTTTCTATTTTTAATGTGTTTAACATGAATGTAATGAGTTTTCATGAATTTTTCCTGTGTTTGGCTTGCTTCGAGTCATCACTTACCCTCTGCATGAAGTTTTTCTGCCCCGTATGGTAGCCTACCCTCACCACCTCTCTCCTCCTGGGTGAGCGTCAATTATTCAAAAGCCTTGGGTAGCTAACTTGAAACCGATAACCCACATGCTATTTATACTTCATTTCAAATGAACAAATACTTAACTGTGAAGCTCCAGGCAGCTGGGTCATGCTGGGTACAGCCAGGGAGCTGGACACTGGGCATGGCAGAATGAGAGGATGAGAGGGCAGCAGAGGTTGTTTTATTCAGAAAAAGACTAAACAAGATGATCTTCAAACTCTTTGAGCCAAATGTCCTATTTGTTACTGCTAATAGTTAATAGCTTGATCAATTTATACACTGAACTCTAAGACTAGCAGGAACCAGTCTTCTTTCCCTGCTGGGGTTCACTTTTGCCAACAGGGATGTCATTCTTCAACCCGGATGCACTTTTTACTTTAAAGAACACAATACTTTGTTTCAGTACAATAAACACACTCTGCATACTGCCCGTCCCCTCCAAAGTCTAAATACTTGGACTGCCTTTAGCTTTGATTACGGTAGCATGTGGCATCATTTCAAAAAGCTTCTGCAATGTCACATTCATTTCTCACCAAGATTATGTAGTGATGCTGGGAGAGCCGGACCGCCTGTGCAAAGTCTTCTCCAGCACAAAGATTCTCAATGGGGTTCAGGTCTGGACTCTGTGGTGACCAATCCATGCGTGAAAGTGATGTCTTATGCTCCTTGAACCACTCTTTAACAAGCTGAGCCCCATCAATCCTGCTAACCCCAGATCATAGAGATGCCCCCACAGGGTTGAACGGTAGGCACTAGGCATGATATCTGCACCACTTCATCTGCCTCTATTCTTACTTTTACTATAAAACGTAGTCCAGAGTTCTGTTGTTTTTTATGATTTGATTTCAACAAATGATCACCAATCACCACCATTCGTTTGTTTTTTTTAAGATCACATTTCTTGTCATATTTGCCATCAGAAAAGATCATGTTTAGTCGTACGAACACCTAATGTTTACTTGTACTAAGTCTAAAAATATTGTACTTCAGTCAAAAATTTTAAATAAATTGTTCAAATTACCATCTTTTCCACAACTACCGGATGAGACTTATGATTTTTTTTATCTTATTTATGAAACAGGCTGTCTGCTATGGGTGGAAATATGCAAATGAAAGGGAGAATTTCACTATAAAGACAGAAATGAGGACAGTTTGATGCAATTATTAAATGTAAAGTGAGCTACTTCATTTTATTAGCTGCCACATGTCGGTGGTGTAGCGATTGCATGATACAGAAAGAAACAAAAGAAGTAAACATACTCGATATTATCTCAAGGACCAGTGTGGATTACACTTAACAGTTTTATTTGGAATATTAAGACAATGAAGCATAAGCCAAGCACCAAGAGTGACAGCTACAAGTGTCGCATCATACGGCTTTTAAAAATGAACAGGTTATACTGGAAAACCTTTGAATGGTTAAGCACGTACACAGAACAGACAGTGAAATGTGAACATGATAATGCCATTTACATGCTCCAAATCCTATCTGACAGCAGGGCAGGGGGGGAGAGACAGAACAGCGATCTGACAACGGCTTGGTCAGCCTGTGGCCAAGTTTAAAGGGCTTTTGTGATCAGCCAAAACGAATAAGAAAGGCTGGGAACACGGTGGTGCTGCAGAGTGACAACCATTAGTTCCCATCATTGTCAAGTCCCGTTGCCTCGGCACCCACATCCACACAGCAACCAATGTGCACATACAGCATTAAAGTGACAGAGGTTTGCAACCATTGTTAAACTACACTCCATTGCATATCAGGGAGAAGTAATAATGAAAAATATTTCTTTCATAAATCTTTTCTGCTTGCATATAGCACTTAACCCAGCTTTTTAAAAAATATATTTGGGAACATGAAGGAAAAAAAAAACAGTAATTTTCTATTTTGTTCTCCTCTTTAAGATCTGAAACCATAAGTCGTACCGGGGTAGGGGTGAGGGGTAGAATTCCTACACTCAGGAGGGGGGTATTGCTGTTGCTTTAAATGAGACAACTATTGACACAACCAGCCTGTCTCTCATCCAGACTGGATCCAGTGGTTTCCTGCCACAAATGAGGCTCCAATAGTGCAGCCAAATAATGTCAAACTGATGACAATATAAGGTAAAAATAAAAAATAATAATAAAAAAAAAATACCCATCTTTGTCTTCCCTTTTTTTTTTTGAGAGGGGGGGTTACACAGAAAGGTGATGCTGGCTAAATGTGGTCCATGTATATACATCCCTGGCTTAGGGTGGGGTTGCGGGAGGGTGTGTGTAGATACCTGGGATAGTGCAGCTGTCAGAAGAAGCGCAGTTAGTAAGTGTGCAATTGCATGTGTGTTCCAGACAGTTTATGCACAACAAAAGAATAAAGTTTTTTCATCAAGCTATTACATAAATCCATCCATCATACATACAATGTTTTTAATTTTTTTTCCTCCTAAATCTACATGTCATATGGCAAACATGTACTACTGTTAATGTCAGATATTTCCCATGGGGAAAACTGGGTTGAGAGGGTCCAAGGACTCTTTTGCAATGGGCCAGCCTGAGAATATAAGGGGAAGAGGAGGGGGGAGTGGAACAGGGGGAAGAGAGGCATTGTTCATAGGAGTCACTGTCGCCACCCCTCACATTACACTCTGCACCCTCCGTTCCACAGGAACAACCCCAGTGTGGCTCTGTCCATACGCTAACATACTCCAACACATGCAGTGAGGCTGAGAAAACAGCTCCGTCCACACATCTTACAACGTCTTCAACATAAGTGAAATATCTCAGGACCACCAGCTTTCTATTTTCCTTGTTAACACTCATCACACGTCTCGCCACCGTGAGCTGACACATAGAATGCTGTGCACAAGTTTTTGGACGCAAGGAAATTTTCATTTGTTTCAGTTTGCTCTCTTAGAGCAATATACCCATCATCGAACACCTAGCTCTTTTTTTTAGGGATATCCGAGAGGGTTAAATACTTGTGTGCAGAGGAAAAACTCCCCGTTTAAAATCGAAGCCAAAAGACGTTCATTAAAAAAAAAACAAAAAAACAAAAAAAAACTAAACAAAAAAAAAAAACATCCTCACCATACTGACGAGGCAAGTCAGTCACCTGATCTCTGGTGGCAGATTCAGGGTTTGCAGAGTCGCCAAAGCAGACTAATGATTTGTGAATAATACAGAATTCAGCCAAGATAAACTGCCAAAAAAAAAGAAAAGAAAAAAAAAAGACATTTCCAGAAGTGGGCGCTGCTGTACAAAGGTCACAAGTCCTACCATGCAAACCCTCCATTGTCATTCCGCATCCAATATGCTGGAGTAAAGTGCAAACAAACAAAAAACACTTCACCGTCCTAATACTTTTTCAGACTGCACTGTGGAACACAAATACACAATTAAAGTGCCTTTTACTTCAACTAATCCTTTGCCCCCGCGGTGTGCCACTGCCCCAATAGGAAGACAGGGATGAGGCAATGTGAGAGGGAGTAGGTTAATATAATAAAAAAAAAGTGCCTCTCACTGTCATACAGCAGCCACAAGGCAGCAGAGCGGCTCTTCTAGTACCCAGAAAATTTACATCCCAATGAGGCAAAGTTAGCTTGTGATCGAGCGACAGGTGGCAGAGAGAGAGAGAGAGGCAGCTGGATGCATGATGTGTATGTTTGGATATTACAGTTCAGTGTGAAATGCCAAAAACCCTAAAACTGTTAAAAAAAATCATTGCCACTAACACAAATAGGTGCGTAACATGCAAGATTTCTCACAACAAAGTGCAGTGCAGTGGAAAATGTTTCAAGACCTGCGAGGAAATAATCAGTATGTATTCATTTGCTTTGCAGCTAAAAAGAAAACTACAAAAAAACTAGTAAATCTCCAAAATGCTCAAGGAAACTACTCTATCACCATCTATTTCATCTGACCATCATCTCATTTTCGGAAAGCCACATTTACTAATAATTAAAAGAAATGCTGCTAATGGTCTGTTATTTTAACCCTAAGCCTGTCAACAAATGTTGGACACTTCAGCATAATCAGGACAAAGGGTTAACTTTCCTGCCCTCCCATTATAGCTGCGTGTCAAGTTACAGACTTTACCTTTTACATGTAAGAGCTGGACATCAGTATCTTGCACTGACATGGCTTGCAGCACCATGGTAACCTTCAAAGACAAACGCGTGCGTTAGTGAGTCTGTGAGCTATCTATAATCGGCCTATTTCAATGATCAGGTCTTAAATTCAACATAGCACCACAAAGCTGCAACCTGGAACGTGCACCGTTAGTTAGTGAGCTTGGAGCTCATGCACCTCATTATTATTCTTTTTGTGTCTCATATACGAGAACTGTGTTGAAGCACCTTCTGCTCCAGGTTTGGACAACAAAACAACAAACTATGGATGAAGAGAAATTGTTACTGAAAGGCACAAAGTTTCCACTTATTTTCTCTTGATGCTGAAAAGATGACACAAATGACATGCTAGTGATGGTTTTGTCCCAAGCTGCAACTCGAGTCAAACATGACTTCAGCTATAAAGGATATGCCGATATCTTGAGGAAAATACTGCCTACACTCAGAGCAGTAAATATAATAATACACTTGACATCCACAACATTAAATCCACTCACGTGAAGCAAATAACAGTGACCATCTTGTTGCAGTGCACTGTTCTGCAGGAGAGTGAAAGACGATTATCTCGCAACCCATAGGACAAAGGACAAGCTTCAGGGGTCGAACAAGTGTCTGTTGGTGGCACAAAGAGGATCTGACACAATATGGAGAAGTGAGTTTGTGTCATGGATGATGAGAATAAATTCAACTGTTTAACAAAGGGACGTGCTTTGGTTGAGATGTGAAGACTTGAATTCGAGTTATAAAGTGAAACATGAACTTTAAAGTGAAGGCTGCGGTTGTTCTGTTGGTAGCAGTGTTTCTCGACAACATCAAGACCTAAGTTTAAAGTAGCAGTTTCCAATCAAACATTGACTCTGAAGAAACCAAGCTGCCAAAATGTTAACCTTAACTATACAAAAAGAGTTTAAATGGTTGTGGCATGCACGACGACATTCAGTGACTAATAATGAAATGACAGACTGCTTTGTAAACTGTAACAATGGCAAAAGATCTGTCCATCATGTTACAGAAGCATTGCCACAGAGTATGTATAATACTGTCAAGCTTAACTTGCTCATTTACAGAACATGGTGGACTGCCTCATTCAAAACTCAGTTACTGCTGGAGGAGAAGCTGGTGTTGGACTTGTCTATAGTCCTTCATTTCCCTGATATGTCGTCCTGAAACCAAAAGACCCTCTACAAATCTGTTCATAACTCCGGTCTAATTGATGCTCATGCATGCACAAGAGGGCAGAGAATGCGTCTTGTGCAGCACTATCCATAGGACCATCACTGAATATATATGCATATAAAAGCACCTCCAGATGCCCTCTCAACCCACACACCTCTGTCTCAGTAAGATGTTCCTCTACGTGTCTCTACTGGTAAAGGAGGGAAAAGAAAAAGCACAAAGTGAGCTGTACAACATAGCCTTATTAGTTAAAACAGCAATTTGGTACGAAGAGGGGAAGCATGCAGGCAGGTCTACAAGCAGGGTGGTGGTGTGGGATCAGGCAGACATTTAGCACAAAAGCGACACAAAGCACTGATACTTGTGTCTTTGCTCCATGTCAAAACAACCTGTTCAACTCAAGCTCGTGTGCTTGCCAAACAGCGTTAAACTGAAGATAATTACATGTATTTCCTGTGAGGTAAGTATTAACGAAAACAGAGAGAGATTAGAATTAGATAAGAGATTAGAATGAAATTTGTATAGCTTTATATGTTTCATTTCATCCCCCACCAGAAAGCAAGCCATGTACGGACAACCTCTGGATGGCTAGTGAAGAATTTCTAAAGTTCTGTAATCCTCCTGCAACGTGTGTACAGGCAATGGAGAAAGCCACTTTATTTAAGCTTGAGTGGCGGTTCCCTCTCTAGCCAGCGAACTCGTACTTTCTGTTTATAGTGATACTCCTTGAGGAAGTCCTGGAGAGCAGGGGGCAACGGCAGAGAACCTATACCATCGTAAGTGGTCCAACGGCAGATGGCAGCTCGTGCAAGGTGTTGCAGGCCAAAGGGAAAAGTCCGATGGAGAGGTGCTGTTAGCAGCGGCTCAAAGAACATGCAAGCGCTGGGGTCCTTGTAGTGCTCCAGCAGTCCTGTGACGGTGGAAGAATGGAAAACACAAGGGTCGTGAGCGTCGAAGCTGAAGTTGTGGTTCCACTGTTCGATGCGTGCGTGCAGGGACCTGTTGTAACGGCGGAAGCTAACAGAAAAGAGGTAGTCCTCCTGGGCTGAGTCACGTAGCAGGAAGGTGCCTTCTGGCCGCCCATCCAGCAGTGCCTCAGCCTCATAGCGGTCCATTACACCCCAGTAACAGGGCAGAGCTGTAATCTCCAACAGGTCTGGCACCAGGCAGTGGATGTAGTCTATCTGGGTGTGAACCTTCCAGGGTCCAGGTTGCTGCCGACTCAGATGACCATCGCCAGAGGCGTGCCTCTGTTTAGGCCTCCTGGCTTGAAGACATAGGGTGGTTGAATCCTCCTCAGAATCACAGTCTTGGGCTGATGCAGTAGCCCCTAACACCTGCCCACAGGCTACCGATGACCCAGCACCCACAGAGCTACTGGCCCCACAGGCCCTTCCTTCCCCGGAGGCCTCTCCCATGCCAGGAGCCATCTTTGGTCCCAGTTTGTAGAGAGAGGAGCTTGGCACCGAGGCCTCCAAGGTGTGGATCTGTGCATTGGGTGGCGGGTCTACACCTTCCTCGATGCTAAGCCTGCGACGCTCACGCAGACGTTCCTCCTCATCCTCAGGTGAGGGGTGGCCTGGGTCGAAGGCATCCAGAAGGGCAGTGGAGGAATGCGGACTGACTGGTGCCGTGTGCTGTTTGATCAAGTGCCACTTGTGAGCGAGGTCTGAACCTGGTGGGAAGGGGCAGGTCTCCAGCATGAGCTCCGTCAGGTGAATCTTTCGTTTGGAGGTGATGGAGTTCTTTGATGAACGCGAGCGTCTGTGCGCAGGCAGGGGTAAGCACAACCCTACCGTATCGCTTAGTCGCTGCCGCAAAGAACGAGTGTTCAGGCTGCGTCCTCCAGAAACAGAGTCATTAATCTCCTGGATGGAGCTGATTCCGTAACGTCTGTCTCTACGATTTCCACTCCCCCTTAAACGCCCAGAACGCCGTTCAGTCTCCAAAGAGCTCTGCGTTTTGGTGGAACACGAGTGCTTTTTCTTGCCCCCCCATGGAGCATGACGGGAATAGGAGTCTCTCCGTGCCAGAGGAACACCCCCCGACTCCCCACGCACATCCTCAGTGTCTTTGTCAATACTAATCTCTACAATCTGCGGTATATCTGACGCACAGTTATGATGGCGACGTCCTGTGGTGACTGCTGGCGCTGGCGCTGGTAGGAGACCCCATGATGGGCTGGAGGCTCTCGGTCCTTGAGCCTCAGCTGAGCCGCCTCCTTCACCGTGATCCACCACACAGTGGACAGCATCTGTCTCCACCTTGCTTTCAGAGGGTCCTGAACTGTGAAAGAGTGTCTGGCATCTGCTCTTCAGGTTGCTCCACATGTTGCCAACTTTCTTCATTAATAAGAACCCCTTGGACCTGATGAGAGGAGACAAAGCTGATTAACTCACAGTTAAGACACTTCACAATTGTAATGGTGCCTAGATTTAACAGAGGTACAAACCACATAAAAAAGAAGATCCTACATTTTACTTCCTTAGACTACTGTTTATCTAGTAATTAGACATGGTGAATGTAACAGGGCCAACGTGTCTGAGACGTGGGTGAGCAGTTGGAACAGCAGAGTTAAGAGTTGCCAGGCAGACGTGCAGGGACACAAGGCCACAGCTATAATTGAACCTGGGATCTGCTCACAGCTGATCTGCTGGTATGTACTGTATTACAGAGCCAGTCTAGACCTGACCAAAAACTTTCCCTGTAACAGCAGCAGACAGGGTACATGCACACACGCAATCATTTGCTATTGATTTATCACCTTACTATAATTTGAAAGGGATTTGGAAGGAGTAGCACTAGATTGTATTCATTGAATAAAATCGCCACAGGTAGCTGACCTGTCCTCACAGCATTTCCATAGTTACAGACTGAGTTTCTTCACTTAATGGATGTACCAGTGTACAGATCTTCCTAGTAAACTCAAGTAAATATAGGAAAGGAATACTTGGGAAAAAAATATATTAACGCTAAACATCATCAATTAAAAAGCTTTGCAATTATTTTAAGTGTTTAGATTATTGTTCAGGAAAATAAATGAAAGCACTGGTAATAGTTTTTTATATGAGACATCAGGTGGATCCTTAAACTACAAAGATATTTAGTTATGGTCAACTAAGTGCAAGATATAAGTCACTATGACTTATAAATAATTCATTTTACACATAATAATAGCAATCTGATACACAAAAACATCACTATTATCTTTAGTACTTCTTTAATTGCTGTTGTAAATTTATAAACTAAAAAATTGTCATGTCACAAGTTCCTTTTTTTATTGTTATAGGTGCTTAAGGCCGACTTATCTACTTTTTAAAAATCTGTCAAGTAAACACATCATAGGTAAATTAACATACTAATGCATGTCTTTGAGCATATCAACAAGCTCTAGAGTTTTCCATTAGTTGTATCTTTAACGTGAAAACAGACCACCAAAACATTTGCAACAACAAACTTTATCCAACACCAAGTGATAATGCTCAATTTGATGATTTTGATAAAGCAGCACATCAATGATCAGGGATTAATTATGTTGTTTGTCTTAATTATATGTTACAAATCCACATACAATTTAGGGTTCTCATTTTTAAAGTTTCAGACTATTAAACAGAAAGAATCTAAAAAAGAAGAAAAAAACAAACAACTTTCTTTATAGCAGATTTTTTCATCTGGCTTGCTGCAGGGCAGAAGCAATTCATCCAGGCACTCAAATGGCTCAATTAGAGAAAAACTTTGTTTGCTTTGATGGTTCCTTTTACCCACACAGCTACAAAGTTACTGCTCACCTTAAACTGCAGTACATTTGTAGGAGACTTGATTTGGTGGTGCAATAGAGGCAAACGGAGAAAACAGCAAGATAGCAAGTCAAATGTATAACACCGGCTCCCACCTCCCTCTAACCCTCAGAGAACTTCAGCCTGTGCAGTAAACTGAGATTTTTTTGTCATTTTAAATGGAAGAAGAGCTAAAATTAAAACACTAAGTAAATGGTGATAATTTATAAAGTCAGTGATTGCTGGTTAAGGAAGTAACCAGTGTCTTTTCAGTAGCCATTTTTAACTCAGTGGGAGAGAAACTGGTGAGAGAAACAGAAAACAAATAGCAGGTCTTTTTTTTAGGAATGCAGCTACATTACAATACAGAATATGAGAAATGCTTACAAGCATGATGCAAATGCGCAACATTTCACAGTACTATGAGCAACATAAACGATCTCAAAAGATGGGTAAAAATTAAGCTACACAATATAACTTTTGGATCTCTATTTCTGGCTCATTTTGAGTTACATTCATAATGCACATTCATCATTGTCCTGCAGACTCCTGGAGCTGAGAAACTTAACATCACAACATTTTTTTTTCCATCTTGGAGCATCATATTTCATCTGTGTTTTGCTTCACGCCAGCAACTAAATATCAACACATTGGCCGTTTTGAATTTGTACCGTAATTGATTAAGCAAAATACCCCAAGAGGACATTATAGGAGAAAGAGAGGAAAAAAAAAAGAGAAATGGAGAGTGCAAAAGTCAATATAGGCTTGACTTCTACTAGCTGGAGAGAGCTTGGAGGAGAGACAGGATGCAAGATGGATAGGGAATTAGCCATCGTTAGGGTTAAAGGGCAAAAATCTGGCGAAGTTCAGTAGTGGGGCTTTAAATGCATGTCTATCTTGAAAGCGAGAATGATTGGAAAGGGCAGGAAACATCAAATCATCGATGACACTGGGGGTAAACTGAAGTGTTGAGTAACCATTTAATAAGTTTTCTTACTACCAAAATAGCAAAGCTTCTTTAAAGGGATAGTGAATCCTAAAATTTGAGCTGTAAACAACAAAGTATTACTGAATGGTGATGAAAACCTCCTATACTGTAAAATTTATTTTCTTGAGGGTCAAAAATGACTCAAAACGCCCCGTACAGGGTAAAACCAGGTTTTATTTTCGTGACGTAGAGCAGCACCAAGTTTACCTTTACGTCACAGAAAACAAAACCTGGTTTTACCCTGTTGGGGGCATTTTGAGAAATTTTTGACCCACAAAATCTTGTTTTTTTTAAAAACCTCACAGCCCACCTCCTCCAGATTCACGCATACAAACCACACACACAAACACATATGTACGAATGTGAACTTATTTGATGTAGATTCACTAGTTTCAGACTTTTCTCGAACCTTTGAGAAAATATTGCTGAAAAATCTGAATTTCTTGCGCATTTACAATACACCAAAGAAGTGGACATTTAGAGGAAACAGACTCTGATGGTGTGAATGGGTTTTGAGACAGAAAATATGAAGGCACTGTGTTGCTTATGTAATCATGTGGGATGCTTCAGTGGTCAATTCCACTAAAAAGCACACACAAGCAGCACTATCAAATACTGTATCCTTATTAAGATCGAGATGGACACAGAAAATATCGCTGTAATATGTCATTACCAAGATCATAAAAGTGATCACTAATGGAAAATATTCATGCTCATGTCAATTATTTAAATGATTTCTCCTAAATATATTTAAAAATATTCATCAAATGACTATACAATTAAACTGTGTGTGCTTCTGTTCACTTATTTTAAAATCAATATCTGCTAATCTATTATAAAAATATTAGCAAAAAAAACAAAACAAAAAAACTTTCATCTTGCTAAAAGGGCTAAAATAAAACTATGCTAAAATAATTGCTAATTAATTGTAATGGAGTTAACATGTTCAATTGATTGCGATATTAACTTGAGGTCAAATAACCCAGCCCTACCTGAAATGCACCGAAAGATTTAGTTCCTTTTAACAGATGTATGCAATTTAAGTTACATTTCTCACGTTTCCTTTAAAATAGTTCTCGTTGCTATTTAACAAAGCAAAATTATTTCTAATCCGATTACTTAATTGATGAATTTATGTGATAAAATATTTGATTTCCTAAATACCTATTGCTGCAGCCCTAGCTTACAACGTCTCTATTTTGGGTTTCTGTACTAACTAGATTTTTAATGTTGCTGAAAAAGCACTGAAATGCAAAAAACAAGAAACAAGTTCCAGAGTTGTTGCAAAAGGACAAAACAATCAGACAGGAAATAAACAGCTACCTTGTTCCTCAGTGAACGTAAGTGGGATTACGTTGCATTTTCCAATGTTAGATGGAGGAGGAGCTGGAAATGGCTCATTTGATATGCACAAAACTGCAACATCACCCACAACTGAGAGAAGTTAGACATGTAAAAACAAATCTTTTAAATGCTTAACACACAAGGTACCAATACATCAAAAGTCTGACAAACTCTTACAACCAGGGGAAATATGAAAAAATATCTTAAAACACCTTTCAATTAAACCAAAAATAAGAAACATAATTGATTTTCTTTAAAAGAAAAAAACAGGTTAGACATTAAAGATTAAAATCCAAACAGGCAACAAAACTGCAACTGGTGCATCTCTGACCACTGAGTACACACTATGATATGCTAAGTACCCCCACGGTATATTACTTCAGCCGTCCAAAAGATCCAAATAATTTGACAACTGAGTATAACTTAATTATACTGAAAGATGCATATTCAAGAAATTATTTTGACTAATAAACAGGGGGGGTTGAGACATTCGTGGGGTTTTACATGTAGTAAATGGCTACTGGTACTCATTTATTTTAAACTGTAATATTTAAGAAAGGTTTTACACTTGATGAGGGCCTTTCTGAAGTGTCTGCCGTTGTGAGTGGCATTTTACATTATTCTCTGCTGTTGAATAGATAAATGGCAATCATTACTACTACTCCTTTAAGTAAAGTACTTCAGTTCTTAGTATGTTTAATGATTTAATAAATAAGTATTAAGATTTTTTTATACAGAAAACTTATTAGAAAACATTTATAGCATTCAGTTCTGTTACTGCTGACATACATTTAATTGTGCACAATATTTTCATATTTATCAGCAATAAAGAGTTTTACTTGAATATACACACGTTAAGAGGCACATTTTTATATTCTAAACTTTCTTTTTGCATGAAACAGAAAGGGGAAAAAGGTAGTGCAGAAAACCTGAATGTTTGTTTTTTGGTTTCGCTGTTTGTTTGTTGTAAATATCAAACACAAAATAGTATTCAAACATGCCGACTCTACATCAGCTTCAAACAAGCCAAGGGTCTATCTTTAAAATCACATGAAAGATTTCAGTTGTGAAGCTCAAAAGGCATGCTAACACGAATTCTTATAAAGTAAATGACTGGCCTACTTAGCTGAGGCTCTCAAGCTTTCTACAAAGGGGCTGCATGGTTCAAAGTCAACTTGAACTACTTGTGTAGCAAATTCTCTTTTGTGAAGGCAAAATATGCAAATAATCTCTTTTGTTAAAATTTTCTTTGCTCACAAAGATCTGTCAGTCACAAAGTAAACCTTCAGTGTCTCTCTGGATTCTGTAATTATGCTAGTAACTTGAGAACAATAATCTACAAACTAAAAACTATATTTTCAAAGCTCTTCATGAGTTTAACTGTGAGGCTGATGGTCAGTCAGTTACATCTGGGGAGCCTAGACTTGGCTGGTGTGTTTGATCCCTCAACTTCCCCACAAACACACAAAGACTGACCCAATTTTGTTTAATACTACGTAAAATCTGTTGGTGTGTCAAATCTATAGCTTAAATTGCACCACTACTAATTGTGCCTAAGTATAACGGATAATGGAAACTGACATAAAATAATTATAATATATAGAAATTATCACAGTGAAATAAAAACTTTGTATGTTAAACGTTAGTTACCAAGTTAGCACATCAATTTGGACATTAAACAAACTAGGATATGATTAAAATCACAATCACATCTTTTAACTCTACACAATTTAATTAAGGCAACGGTAACCGCACAAACCACTTCATGCCCACATATACTGATGCTGTCCTGTGCAGCATCGCACATTTCTGTCAGTAGTTAATTCAAGAGCAAGACACCCATTCTTAACATCTCTCACTGTAGCCACTGACAACAGCAACCACACAAATGGTGCAATCCAGTCCACGTCCATTTTGAGCCACCCTGAAACTGAACTAGGCTACTTCTGTTCTCCAGCAGCCCAACACACCCATTCTCCTGGGATCACACTGATCTAAGAGAGGGCTGGAACGAACACAAGTTTCAGGGAGGACGCCTTCTTTGCTCAAACCAGACCAGAGTTAATGAGAGATTTGCAGCGCCTCACATTCTTAAACACATGTGGGATGGTAGAAAGCTATACAGGGTATTTTCTATTACTATCACTTCAATCTTAAATGTAGTAACAGAAATGCTGATATGGCAGAAGTATTCAAGTGTGTTTTGCATATAAAGAAAGCCTTTCCAGCTAAAGCAAAGCATGCAACCATATTACAAGTCAACAAAACGTTCTTCAAAAGTGCATCAACAGGGTCTGAATAACTACTGTACAGTACCCTGGTACAGATTTGTTGGTTTGGTAGGCAAAAACGTTTTATATTATATATGAAAAATTGTCACGTAAAAAATAAAACACATGAAAACATCATTTAAAATTTGATTTGTTAAAAGACCGTGTTAATAACATCCAGTTATCCCTAAAACCCATAAGCTGCTTCGGTTCAATGCGATCCCGTCATACACATCAACGTGGATACTACTGTACCGTTATACCCACGTTGGCTAAAACGAAATTTGACAGTTAAATTTATCGTGAAAGTCAATACAAAAAAACATATATAAAACTATTACATTATTATAGCGGATCTACAGCAATGGTTGCAAGGCCTTGAGGTTTCTGGAGGCCCTATTTCTCCCCATCTGGTCCTTGCCGAGTTAGCGGACTTGCTAACCCGTTGTTACACCAAAATCTGTGACCTATCAGAATCTGTGACTGCAGGGAGCGATAGTGAGGTTTTTTTCTATATGACCGTCTTAAAAGACAGGAACATGGTATTTGGTAGACTGGCACATTGTATGCTGATGTGCTGTCGTCAAAATACTTCATTTATATAAAATATGTCATTTCTGATAGCCATCAAAATGTGTGACCTTACTGTACGTGCATTATAATAAACCCAGACTTTTATATGTATGTTAGATGGGTCCAGACTGCAGTGGGTATAAGGAGGAGTCCCTGAAAACCCTTTTATAAAAGTCTGGGTTTATTATAATGCATATATAGTAAAGTCACACATATCTGGTAAACGGCTAATGTTAAATTCCCATGCATCTAGAAAAATTTGTAAAGCATTTTTTTTAATGGCAAGTTATACATATTTTGAGACAGCACATCAGCATACAATGTGCCAGTCTATCAAATACTGCTCAGCTTCAAACATAAATAAATCCATGTTCTACATTTTCTTGATACCGTACAGTTAGTTTCCTTTAGGATACTATGGCAATCTCCTCCTTCTGTTGAGTATTACTCCTGAAACACAACCAGTTAGATTATAGTCAATCTAACGAAGTCAGTGGTAGTCGGCTACTTCACCCTTCCGTAGTTTACGTAAATGCTCTTCGCTCGTCTTTTAAGACGGTCATACAGAAAAAAAAAAGAAAAGAAACTATCGCCCCCTGCAGTCACAGTTTCTCATAGGTCACAGATTTTGGTGTAACACCGTTAACGATCATTCGCGAGTCCCAGCACAGCAGTAAATGTAGCTACAGACACAAGATAACGTTATCCAGGATCACATTTGCCAATTTAGTTTGGTGTTGTCTGTAAATGCATTGTAGTATGTCGAAATAGGAGATAAAATTGTTCCCTGTTTGCTACAAAAATTAAAGTTACCGTTTGGGATTACAAACGGCGAAAAATGCTAACTGTTGGCATCCATCAGAATAGGATTTTCTAACAATTCGGTTAGCTTTGGCTAACCAACCAGCTAGCTGCGTTAGCATGTTAGCTTGTGAAGAAAAAAAAAATCGGCACAAAAATATAGTAATAAACCCCAGGATGTATTGTGTTGCTTTGAGGAGCCGGATACATAGTAATGACATTGTTAGCAAGTAACAAATTACTACTAGAATGAATGTCTTACCCGTATGCTTTTTGAAAGCCCTACTCAACAGCTCTCTTTGTCTGCAAAAAATGGCTATTAAGAGAAGTCGGGCATTTATCCCCCTTGCGGACCACGGTGTTGGATGAAAGCACTAAGCGGACAAAAACACTTAATGGTATCATCCCGAATATTTTAAAACAGATTCCTAAAAATACGAGTCCAAATTATTTAAAATCTAAACTAGTCTTTAAAAGCCGCGACAACCGGTTCTCCATCATGGTGGGGTCTTCGTTTATACCGTGGTCGCCGCAGCTTGTAGCAACCAATATGACGGCGGTCTCAGCAGACACAGAGCCGAAGAGGCGGATGGTGCTCAATGTGAGGGAATCTAACTGACAACGGCCGGGTCCAATGGAGCTCCAGGAAAGGACGACCACATCCGATGGAGCACACGGATAGGGAATGACCCGAAGTAGGCTTCTCGTGATAGGCGTCCCCTGTTACCAATGAGCGTAGAGGCAGGCTTACGCTCTCCGCTGGCAGCTACTTGGAAACGTGGAGAGGTGAAGTGATGCTGGTGGTGTCTCGGCCAGGCCGGACCGCACACCCATGATGTCAGTGATTTTCTGCCTGTACACGGAATTATACTACATGCCGACGACCAGTTTGTTTTGTTTTTTACATATTTTCACAAAATAACTTTTTTTTTTTTTTTTTTTTTTTTTTTAGGGAGTCATTCATAAGTATTATATAAAAATGACGACAGGCAAATTATTTTTTACCAATGTGCTTCTTTTGCTTGTACCCAAAGCATGTTTACCAGCTGGGAATAAGAGCCCTTTCCCTAGCGTCTAAAACTCCAGAAGCATGGAAAATGTAAGCATTGAGGTCTAGAATTAGATTGAAATAAAATTATTTCAGGATTAAGTACCACTAAATCTCCTATTTAAACTTTACTCTTTAAATATTTTGAGACAGAGGTCTTTAGTTTTTATTAAATGGATCTGGTCCTGAGAGAAATTCATGTATGAAAATCTGTTTTAAGTGTCTTTATAGATATTTTACTACTACAGAACATTCATTTGTTGCTGCACATAGAAAGACAGATGGTAATTTAGCACAGATAAATACCACAATGAATTAAAACACATCACAGACAGCCTCTCGAGACCTCAAGTGCTGTGGAGCAGCCAGTATGTGTCATATCCTGTTCAAAAGAACAATTACAATTTCTCACACAAGCGACTGTACCCACAAATGAGGTCATCTCCTAGATTCAGATCGTTCAAGACCATATGACACAACATGTAATGAGAAATGGATGCTGGCTGAGTAATGTAGTAGTTAGCTGGATCTGTGGTGGAGTTCATGGGAAAACAAAAGTCACACACATTAGCTATTACATGTCTGAGATGCTGATCTAATGTGTGCGAAAGGAAATTGCATTAGCACTGATTTTTCTATGAGGAGTGATTCACGTTATTTTACTCAACATTGACCTCTTTAGCCAGGAGCCTGCATGTCTAAACAATCCACAAGAAAGATTTCATAACTCACTGAGTGAGTAAGCTGGCTCTACAGAAGACAAGTCTGACACTTCCTCTGGAAAGGAAAACTGTATCCTTTACAAAGAAAGAGTAGGGAGCCCTGTTATAAAGACATTTATTCCACTTTGCTATCTTGTTGCCTCGTGCATTTTGAAGTGGAGTTAATCAAAATCAATCTAATAATCTCTAATCTACTGCAGCAAGCAGCTAATCAAACTTCTAAATGACAAAATACAAATCACAAGTGTCACCAGCTTATACTTGAACATGGGCAGTCACTCAGGACAAAAATAGATCTAGGTATAAATCAAACGTGATATTCGGTGGAGGTCTGGAAGTTTGCTGGTCCTGGGTTTAGTTGGGATTTACAGGGCGTGTCTCATATTCAAAACATCAATTCTTGCAGTTCATAAGTGTTTTTAGGGAATTCTTAAGTAAGTCTGTGTTCTGACAGAGGAAAGGATCAGCTCCTAGCACACAAACAGCTCTTCTGTTAACACCTTTATCAAACACATGGTTGGAAAAAGTAGTGTTTTGAAAGTGCCATTTTGTTATAAAAGGAAGTGGTCATGTACAAAGTCCAGAAAAGTTCATGCAATCTAAACTACCATAACATGCATGAAGCTGAAGAAGGTTACTAAAGCTTTATAGATGGGTTCAAATCACTGCATGGTGACCCGAATTCCAGACTATTGCAAATCTCGAATAGGAGTGTCCTGCAAAAACAGCAAAAGTGAAACATCTGCAGAAATCAACTTGTTAAAACCTCCGTCTCAAGTGTCACTAATAGAAAACAGAAAATAATGGTACTAATGGAGGAAAACTGGTGCTCTGCATACAAAAAAAAAAAAAAAAATCAAAGTTTTAAGTTAGTAAAATCTAACTTGGAGACGGTTGGAAACAAAACTAAATATTTAGTTTTAGGGGGGAAGAAAAGGTACCTCATTTTCAATGTGAAGCATGGTGGAGGGAGCATCATGATTTGAGGGGTTAACAACTATTGATGAATAAATGAAAAATTGTGACAAGAAAGTTTGCAGGAGAAAGTATATGACCTGATGTTTACAAGAGGTTTGGTAGTGCAATGAGACAATGAGCTAAAACACAAATAAAACAAGAGAACAACTAAAAGACTAATCATGGTGTTTTCACAATGTAAAAGCAAGAATCCTAATTAATATGTGATGCTGTAAGTTGTTTAATTAGGACATCCAAAAGGAACTGCCTTATGGATTGTGTCGCAACTATTTCTTCAGAATTACTTTGGTCAGATTTGTTGGATTAGTTTAAATCTAAATGTGAGAAAAATTAATTTATAAATATTAATAGTTTACATTTTTATGCCAATTTTTTTCTTGCCAATAAATATATAATAACATGTAAACATTTTCTGACCAAACATTCCAAAAAACCAAATGTATGTATGACATTTTTTTAAAACTACACGAGACATTTAAACTACAACTTTACATCCCACACTTCAGTTTGCTTTTATTCTTATCCTTTTATCAGTAATACATACAGCAAAATATATTCAATACAAATAAAAGTATTTGAGAGTTTTTTGTTTTTTTATATATATAAATTCTGATATTCTTAATACTTGTCAATGCAGAGTGCTGATAGGGTTGTTCATGTGGTGACAAAGGCAGGGTTGCCATCTTGTGGTGTTAGAAACAATCTGCATCTCAACTTTTGGTATCAACATGCCTCCCAATATTCCGGCCAAAAAAAAAAAAAAACAAATAGATCG
>JBAMHW010000018.1:5657918-5669397 GCA_037177495.1 Rhadinocentrus ornatus
TGGAGCCTATCCCAGCAGTGTTTCAGGTGAAGGCAGGGTACACCCTGGACAGGTCACCAGTCCATCGCAGACTAATAATAATAATAATAATAATATATTATTATTATAGTTAAATTATTAAAACTTGAAACAGCAAGGGGATAACATACTTAGGTATTACAGAAACAAATCAAGTGACAAGTGATAGAGTTTCTGAACGTTGAACCCGTCCAGCCTTGAAGCAGATGGACTACAGAAGCAGAAGACCTGGGGCCTTATTTATCAAGCTTGCGTAAGAACAAAAACCGGCGTATGCTAAATAAAGTCAACTTCTGGTATTTATGAAAACCAAACTTGACGGGACAATGTATACCTTCACGGCAACTGTGACCCAGGCGTACGCACATAATCTAGAGAAAAGGGAAATGGCGACACCAACGGTATAGAATAACGTTGAAAAACGTAAAAATGTTTAGTTGGTGGGCAAGGCGTGGGCATTACTTGTGTCAGTAAAAAGTATTGTGTAAGAATAAATAAATAAAAGGAAATCCACCTCGTGTGTGTTTCATTAGCGAGACCTCCAGCCTCCAGTCTGCGTCCCGCCCTGCTGGAATAAATGACCAAAGCTACTTTTCGTACTCACTGCTACATGCTGGCAGCAGACTGTCCACCTTATTTAGCTGGATGGATTTTATAACATGGAAGTTTTGTTTCACAATGACAGAACATTTTTTAGTGGTTGATGTTCTTATTAATATCATCTCTTTTTTTCCTGAAAAAACTTCTTTTTTTCCAAGCGTACTAAGGAGAATTAATATGGAATGTGTGTCTTTATTCATTTCTGCAAACAGCTTTAATATCTAACATGTGGTGTGAAAGGTAATGGTGGATTGTGCACAAATGTCTCACATTTCACAGCATTTTTAAAATTTTTGTTTTGTATCGCCATCACATATTGTTGTTGTCGCCATTTCCCATTTCGGTAGATTATGTGCGTACGCCTGGGTCAGAGTGACCGTGAAGGTAAGAACATTTTCCCGTCAAGTTTCCCTGGTCTGATGAGTCTCCATTTCAGCTCCACATTCAGACGGTAGGATCAGAATTTGGTGGAAACATCATAAAAACATGGATCCATCCTGTCTTTTATCAATGGTTCTGGCTGCTGGTGGTGTGATGGCGTGGGGGGATATTTTTTTTGGCACACTTTGGGCCTCTTAGTACCAACAAGACCTGGTTTAACCACCACAGCCTACCTGAGTATTGTTGCTGACCATGTCCATCCCTTTGTGACCACAGTGTAGCATCTTCTGATGCTACTTCCAGCAGCATAACGCACCATGTCACAAAGCTCAAATCATTTTTCTTGAACACGACAATGAGTTCACTGGACTCCAACGGCCTCCTCAGTCACCAGATCTCAGTCCAGTAGAGCAGCTTTGGGATGTGGTGGAATGGAAGATTCCCATCATGGATGCAACCGACAAACCTGCAGCAACTGTGTGGTGCTGTTATGTCAATATGGAGCAAAACCTCTGAGGAATGTTTTCACCGCCTTGTTGAATCTACCAAGAATTAAGGCAGTTTTGAATAAAATAAATAAATAAACAAAATGGGTCCAACATAGTGTATTTCATCTTTCTTTTTGAGGAGTCCTTCAAATGAGGAAGCTGTGGCTGCTGGGTGTAAGTGTGTCATCTAAACAGCATGACAGCACATGTGACTCAAAATGTATCTGCCTACAGACCATATGACCACACCACATATACACTTTCAATAGACATGTTTGTTTCCAACATGCTGCAGTGAAAATTGATCCTGCATTTGTATTAATAACAAGTGTCACCTCATTACCCACATACTAGTGCATTATGGTGATCCAGATAAAATACACTCTCTTATAGGTTTCAGCTGACTGTTCCAGTGATCAGTTGCACTGAAACAAATTAGCAAATGAGAACAATGAAGGCAGTGAGAAGATGTCTTCCAATCACTCCTTTGTTTCAAATTTTCTGCAAAGACTTTTTACTTTTATGGCTACAACTTTAAGTTAAAAATCTATCCATCAAAATGAGTTTTTTTAGATTCAACTCATACTTTTTAATGAACTACATACATTAAATGAACATGGGCAGTCATTGATATAGAAGCAGCCTGAAGTGGTAATGAGGTGGGCACACTTTAAAAGCTGAGCACCAATGTTACATCTAGTTTCAACTTTCCACGGTATGAGAGCAGAAGTATCCTATGGTTAGGGCAGACTTGATAAAGCAGAGTAGAAATTAAATCATGCATGCAAGAGATTTTCGCAGTTGCAGTTGAAGTAATCTACATACACTGCACCCAGCAAGGGGCGCTCGTGCTCCAGATATCGATACAACTCATAAAACAAACAAAGCTCAGAAAGATTAAATGGATGCAATGCCATTTATGAGAAAATAAAGAAAAACAAAGCAAATCTCCAAATATTTAGAATGTTATTTCATTCTAATGCTTTGCAGTCTATTTCTGCTGACCTGGTAACCGTGTTTGAGCCATTATGAGCACGAAGGCCTGAGCTTACAGAAATAAACAGAGAACAAGTTATTTTCACAAATGTGCTCTGCAGCATATCTGACATTTGCCAACTTAAGCTTCCCAAGCCAGCTTCTTGGCAGAGTAAACACATTTATTGAGAAGAGAGGAGCGTCAGTGGGAGAATGCATTGGTGGCTGTGGCACTTAGGTCCTGGATCCTGAGGGTGGACCTTCACATGACATCGGCAAGCAAAACTGTCTGAGACAAGGCTGCTCACGCTGCAGCCGTCTCTGCTGCTCAGAGGACAGTTATACAACACAGGCTGGGACAGAGAGCAGGAGCACCTTTTACATTAAAGCTTTAATTAATCATATCTAACAAATTAATAGTAAGAGTTGGCACCTTTGATTATCTTTGAAAAATGTTAGAAAAGGCAAATAAAAATGCACAAAATAAAAAGGAACTGATATTTCTTATGGTCAGCTTGCAATAAAAGTTAAACCACAACCTTGCGCAGTCACTTACTGCAACGAGTACAGACATGTATGCTTAAAAACCTTTCATACATTTGGAGGGGCTCATAGATATTTAAGCTACTGTCTACATTCTGGAAAAATCTTTAATATTATTTCACTGTTTAAATTGTTTTCAAATGTGACTTTATTATACAGACAATTTCTTATAGATCAACCTAAATGAAGATAAAAGTTTATATTTTAATCTCACAACCCAAATTCCAAAACTTGGTGTAAGATGTAAATAAAAGTAGACTGCAATTATTTACATATCTCATAAACCCTTGTTTTATTCCCACTAGAACACAAACAATTAGATAACTGAAACTGGAATATATAATCTTTCATAGGAAATATTAGCTCATTTTGAATTTAATGGCAACACATCTAAAAAAAAAAGGTTGGAAAAGGGGCAACAAAATGTTGTAAAGGTACAAATAAAAACAAATAGAGGAACATTTGACAACTAAATAGGTTGATTGGCAACAGGTCTGTGACATGACTGGGTTTAAAAGGAGCATTTCAGAGATGCAGAGCCTCTCAGAAGCCTATGCATCCAGACCTTTCACCGAAGACTGTTGCAAATCAGACCAGAATGGGACAGCATTCCTCTCCTAACACTCCAGCAACTGGCCTCCTCACTTCCCAGATGTTAACAGACAGTTAAAAAAAATGTGATCAAATTCAAAATGAGCTAACATTTCCAATGAAATAGTAAAATGTCTCAGTTTCAACATATGTTGTTTATAGACTATTGAGAATAAATTGTCTGTTGAGATTTGCAAATCATTGCATTCTGTTACTATTTACATCGTATGCAACACTTTAACATTTTTGGAATTAGGGTTAGAAGATTATCCATGAAGTTGAGTTTTGGCTATAGAAATATGTAATATTTTGGGGTTTTATTACTTGCTAAGATATTAGCAATGATATATAGAATGCAGCTTTTAAACAAGCTATTAAAAATGTAAGCTTATGGGGGATGAAGAGCTACATTTAAATCAAGTGTCAGTCAGTGCTTATGCTAACCTTAACTTCATTATGTTTTTAATTCAACGTTGTTTAGAATATATAAAATTTTATATGCTGCATTCTTCTGTTTGTCTTTGGAAAAAAATTATTTGGAATATTTTCATTTAATTATTAAACAGCATTTAAATTTAGTGTATGAAGAACTTAGATGCTAATGGTAGCAATGTCAGTCAGTTAAGTCAGTGAAGTCTAATCCTGTGATGTGTATATATTGACCGATTAAATATTGAAATAGTAAATTAATAGCTGTTTGGGTTTCTTTTCCATATTCCCTAAAATGCTGACATTTGGGAGGTGCAAAGAGAGCCTTTTAAAAAGACACAAAATGAATTGTGTGTGCTGAGATGGTGTGCTGTGCTTGTGTCTAATAAAAGTGTGGATCATCTGTGCTTCAATCAGCCATTTCTAGGACAGGGAGAGTGTTTGACAGCATTGAGAATGTGCATTATTAAGCTGAAAAAATAAAGTAGCACTGACTGTGCTTTATGTTGTGCATCACATATACAGTATTGGGTCATTTTAAGCCCCTGATTTTGATGAACACGTGCATTTGCTTCTTTGGACATCGATATGAATCAGAATATGAGTCTCATTTCTAAAATGAGATCCCTCTTCTCTATTCAAGACCTTATTAAAGGTGATAAAATTATAAGATGTTATTGCAGGATAACAAAAATTAAAACAAAAGGTAACTTATATGCTGATATAATATTTGCACTGACTGTATGATCTCTAGTTTAGAGATACAAAAACATGGACTGGATGATACAGACTTTTAAATGGATAATAAACCTCTTCAGCTTCTCATAAAGACCTCAGCTCCATTTTAACTTACAGAATATTCTGGCATGCCACACTATAAAACATTAAGTTATTTATAAGGCAAAAAAAAAAAAAAAGGAGGAAAAAAAGATTCAAACATGAAAATAATTTTCTAGGTCCACAATCTGTCATTTACCGGCATATTTCACTGTTAGCCCATATAAAGTGTGGTTCATTCTGCACATCCTCAGATGGTAAATGACTGAAGATGCTGCGAGCTTAAATGTTTTAAATAATAATACATATAAAATAATATAGATAAAAAAAATGAGAATGTAAAACTGGGCCCTATACGGAGGGGCACAGTGTCATTGTTGACAAACCCAGCATTATATTCTCTATACATTTTGGAGGTTTGATAGCATAAATGAAAAAATCTGAATTCTATCATTCAAAGACTATAGAAATAAAATTAATTCCTTAAAATGTAGAATTTCTCTTAAACCAGAAATGTAATTTTGAATTTTTCTTATTTTACGCATCACTTTTTTTATGACAGCATACAGCAACATAGTACAGAAAAGAAAAAAGAATATTAAAATGGTTATAAAAGAAGGTACTTTTGAGGGAAGTCTTTTATAAAAAGAGCAAAAACTGGGTTTTGTGCTCCTTTGGTAGAAAACTGGATCTTAAGCCTCAACGTTGAACAGCAGGAGAGTTTTGGCCTCCAAAGATCCCTGAAGCTCAAAATGAGATCCTGTTTTCTCCCTTGCGCTTCGCTTATATGTCTCAACGGCCACATTTTTCTTTTCCCTTCTGTTCAGGTTTGGTTTGTGATTGGCTGCTCAGTGATCTCGCGTTTAATGGATCACGTGATCAGACAGCAGTTGATGCAGCGGGGTCTCAGTCTTCTCTTCAAAGATCCCTTCTTTCTCTTTGGAGCCAAAATGGCGATGATGGCCTCGTCAAACACCGTCTTCAGGCCCTTCTGGGTCAGCGCTGAACATTCAACATAGCAACAAGCACCAATCTGATGAGAAAACAGACAGGTAAGATAATCACATGCAAGAATCCACAACTTCCCCCTGTTCTGGAAATGTTATTGATGATTCATATCTGAGCTAAGGGTTGGCAGCAACGCCAGCCTGGTATCTCAAAATAACATATGGATATAAACAAATGGCCAGTCGTTTTTACCTAATTATAACCATTTTTAAAACAATTTTCTTGGCATGAAAATGCACATAAAAAGCTTAAAATATGTTTTAATGTAATGCAAAACGTAGGCCTGAAGTTGTGAGCTAGCTATAGCATTGCCATAAAATCATATTGGCTGTGTCGCAAACCACGCACTTACGAGAGTGCACTGAAAGGTAGTGCGTAGTGCGCACTAAGCACTACCCTCTGTAGTGCACACTATCGTGGGTAAGTGCTGACCCAAATTTAGCACTAACGTTATGCACTTACATTTGACGGCGAATCTTCTGTTGCTTTAATTTACAGAATGAATTTCCAACTCTAGATTTTACTTGTTTACTCCTTACTTAACCCCATCTGTAAACTAGGTCGCCTCCAATGCTGGATCCTCCTCCGGCTGAAATGAGTTAGAACGTTTGCTTATTTATTTATTTTAAGGTATTTCACCCTCCTACATGCTGCCTAATGGCAGCGCCGCTCCGTTTATATACTTTTTTTTCAGGACAATCTGTCCAAGTTCTTCCGAAATCCAAATCCAAAATCACGCTCACATGAGTGTTTGCATGTCATCATACTTTATGCTATTAATGCCTTTAAAAGGCCTCATTAGTGAAACAAAGTACCTGGTCTACACTGTATTAGTCGACCTCAGTAGATAACAATAGAAACCATCAGCACACGTTCATGTCTCTGCAGGTCTCCCCCATACCTGTTAGTATAAAGTGCAATTTAAAACACTAGTAAAACTGCTTTTAAATGTACAAAGATATCTTCACTGAATTAAAGTACTTTACATCATACACATCTGTTCTAATTGGTGTTTACACTGATACAGTTCACATCTGGCAACAGGAAACCGGTTATACTATAAAATCATTTAAAATATGAAATGCAGTAATGAAGAGGCTAAAACAGGGATGCAGCAAAGTTTTTATTGAAACTTTTTATTAAAACATTTCCCTCTTGCCGCCTCCTCTTCTCCACATCAGCGTCCGAGCTCAGGTGTTAAATGCCTCAGTGCCGTCAACGGAACCATCGAAATAAGCCGGTTCTTTAACCACCGGTGTTTTCAGATCAAGGATCATTTAGTTTACGCCACAGACACCGCAGTGCTGAATCTGGAGGTTCAACAATCATAAATAAACAAATGGAAGCTATAGCATTAATCATTTCTAATACTTTTAGCCTATCTATGTCTGCGAAACCGGCTAAAAAAAACTGCTAACATGTACGTGCGCTAACTCTACCGAGTCGGTAAAACCGCAGCCTCCAACAAATGATCAGATCCATAACTGTCGTCAGGGATAGAAGAGATCGGTAGCATGCTGACGTTTATTAGAATTATGATGGAATAACTTCATACTTACATCTGTACTAAACAGCCTCCGCCTGCATCTGTAGTGCTCGGTCGCTGGCCGCCATTATTCAGCTCTGGAAAAGTGGTTGAAAGTCCCCCCCCCCTTCCAATACGTCAGCAAGATGCCGTCCGTTTAGTGCACGTAGTGTCCATCATTTCGCACTAGACTTTTGGCCGAGTTTAGGGCAGCATCCGGGTACTTTCAGTGCACTGACTTTTTACTGAAATTTCTGTGTCAGCGCACTAAGCACTTAAATGTAGTGTTCGAAGTATAAAAGTGCGCGGATTGGGACACAGCCAAAGGCTTAGAAGTGTTTCTAAAGCCTAAAGCTTTGACTGTATGTGAACAGAAATATGATACGTAATAAAAATACATTGATGTACATCAATACATTGATTCAATGACCAACGATCCAATAGTATTGATCCAAATTGAAAATATCAATAAACATTGATGCAGTAATCATGTAAGACGTGTTTAAGTAAAGCTCGGGCATCTGGTTAGGATGCCTCCTGAACGTCTCCCTGGTGAGGTGTTCTGGGCATGCCACACTGGGAGGAGGCCACAGGAAGACCCAGAACATGCTGGAGGGACTTGTCCATCAGCTGGAATGTGGCATAAGCTGGAAGTAGTGGCCAAGGAGAGGGAAGTCTAGATCTCTCTGCTTCGGCTACTTCCCCTGCGACCCAATCCCCAGATAAATGGAAGAAGATGGATGGATGAAAATTGAAAAGTATTCTTTCAGGTTTTTTTTAGTTTTGTTTTTTTATTATATATATATTTTACAGTACTTGAAAATTTAACATTTTAAATAAACAGAATATGTGACTATTTTTCTTCGAAGAACAGTCTTTTTTTTTTATTTAAATGTCTGAGCTCAGGAATAAAAAATAGATTTAGATATTTTAGCTGCTTTTTGTGACTTGAAATGAATGGATGTGATTATGTTCAATCAGCATGTGACATCTTTTATCGATCACTGGCTCCCGAATCAAACAGAATCAAAAGTGATAACAAAAAGCATTGATATATAACTCAGAATCAGAATTACTTTAGCATAAATGCAGCATAAATGTCGAGAATTTTGAGACAGAACCCTATGACTGTAAATGTCTATATTCCTGTATTCATTTGACTCCAGATATGAATATTTAGAACTAAACATGGAGATTTTTATCCAAAAATCTGTTAAACTTCTGTCATCTCACTCAATAATACATCCTGCTTTCCCCTATAAAACACCCATATCATCCCAATAATAGAATGTTGAAGTAATAAGTTGCTTTGGTTACGGTCCAGGTTATTAGCTAACTTACAGTATGTTGCTTACGGTTATCAAGCAAAGCCAACATTGGGATGATGTATGGTGTGCTGAACTCATCTATGCCTCCTCTTTACATGGAAAAAACACTTAAATGATTTTGTTTAGAACAAAACTAAAATTACTGCCTCCATGAAGTCACTGACATGAAACTGCGTTTTACATCCGTATTTTACTGCTTTTCATGAGTTTGACTGAATTGTGGCACATCTTTGGTATATGTTTTATCACTATCAATTTATGGCATCTGTAATTTATTCATTTTTTTGTATAATTATAATAGTTTGAGTTGTGGGGAAAATTAAAATGACAGATCAGTGAGATTGAGCCAAAATCCAAATATGTTTTTGAAAGGCATTCTGCATTCCTGATGATGGGATGGTCAAGATCCCATCATCAAGAGTTCAGTTGCTTCAGTTTTCACATTTTTTCTAAAATGTCTAACTAGTCATGGAAAACCTGCTTCATCATATTGCTAAGCTTTGCTAAGACAATCATGACCAACTGGAAAGAACTCTTATTTAAGCTAATTGTTGCTTCCGACTACTTGACAACTTAATAAAACAAGAATCCCGCCTAATTTTAATCCATACTCTGCTGAAGCTGCAGGGATGTCAGCTTATAAATGAATGCACATTTCCATTTTTTTTCTACGACTTGACTTTAATTCCCGCTTCTGGCCTGACAGCTGTGATTAATCACAGACCACTTTTGGTCCTACAGCCTCGAACTCTGCTGGACTTCCATGTTGACCCAGAATGTATTTCTGGACTCATTTTAAGAAAAAGAATGTAGAGAGGTCCGATTCCAAGCATTTCACTAAAGACATTAACTCACACAGAGACATTCCAAGGCCATATCAACACACAGGAATCTAACTGGACCCAACAGCTTGAATTTAGTGGAAATAGATGCTTCGATCACACCAGCTGCATCACTTTGTCTCAGAATACAAACCTCCTTCGCCAGTTTCTGTCCTTGCTCAGTGGTGATGGGCTTCTCCTTCATGTCATTCAGTTTGGCAATTGTCTTCGGGTCATCACGAAGATCAATCTGAAAAAGATAAGACACTTCCTCTCAGTTAAGTCAACTGAACTAACAGACTTCGCTGATAGTTTTAACTTGACTTCTAAGCACCGAATTTGGTGCTTTTTTATTACTTGCTGTAGGCAACATTTGAACTGCACAACGGACGATGCAGTCGTTGACCCACACTTCCTGCTCTTGTGCAAAACAATTTCACAACCAACCACAAGGTTCTTCACTCCCTTTTATACATTGCAGCGCTCAACATACCCTTTACTAGTAATAATAATCAAACAAAATGAATAAATCCATCAGCAACGACCCATCAGCAACCTTCATTAACCCCTGTCTTTATTTGTGACTTGTGCACGGATCTGCATCCAGCCACAGAGCAGCGAGTGAGTTATGACAGGAACTGATAAAAGAGCAGAAAACATCAGCTGACACAAGATAAATCAGACACCCACATCCTCATGATCACCGCCGGGCCTTGGCTGCACTGGTATTTGGTTGCCAGGAAACATAGACCCAAAAATGAATAAATAAAACTCACCCACATGTCTGTGTACAGTTTATAAAGGGCATATGGTGTCAGAAGTTGTGTTTTAAGGCTCAAGCCAACACTGATGACAATGAATTACTCAGAAACCTCCATGCATGTAGTGATGTGTCTGTTAAACTATTGAAAGTCCAGGTATAGCTTTGTTAAGAGGTGATTTGGTTAACTGAAATATTCTGGTGGCTGCACAGCATGTTTTGACC
This sequence comes from Rhadinocentrus ornatus, assembly GCA_037177495.1. Classification (NCBI taxonomy): domain Eukaryota; kingdom Metazoa; phylum Chordata; class Actinopteri; order Atheriniformes; family Melanotaeniidae; genus Rhadinocentrus; species Rhadinocentrus ornatus. Next base: position 5,668,388 of record JBAMHW010000018.1, read on the forward strand.
GCACTGCATGGGTTCTCTCCAGGTACTCCGGCTTTCTCCCACAGTCCAGAAACATGGTCAGTTGATGATACTTTTCAGTCTCTGTGTATTGGCCATGTGACGGACTGGTAACCTCTCCAGGGTGTACCCTGTGTCTTGCCTACTAGCTGCTGGGCTCCAGTCCCCTCTGCAACCCTACACTCTTAGAACATAAAAGGACAGAATTGTAACTGTAGTGTTACAAATGGTTGTCACTGGGATGATGCTCTCAGAAGTACTGCTGTCGGACCCTTCTGTCCAACAGCTGTAACAGCTGGTCTTTATACTGCTGTTATAGTATAAGGACCAGTACTGTACCTCTGAGAACTGTCTGGTCTTTATAGGGTACAATCTGCACTACTGAAAGTACAAATGCAGCCCCTTTGAAGGTACCACTGCAGTGACAATCCTTTGTACCCCTACAGGTACTACATTTGTGCACTGGAATAAGCAGGATTAGAGAAAAAAAAACATGTTACATTCCCAGTCCGACATAAACAACATGTCAGATGTCAAAACTGAGACATTTTACCATTTCATTGACATTGGCACAGATCAAAAACAACTGGAGGAGCATTAGACCACTAATTAGGTAAACTAACAGGTTAGTAGCATGACTGGGTCATTTCAGAGAAAGACGCTCTCAAATGTAAAGATGGGTGGAGGTTCATTAACCCTTTAAAGCCAGACCCAAGGGAAAATGGGGAGAAAAGTCACATTTTTAACTTGTAGTCTTTGTAGTGTTTTGGCCCAAAATTAAAAAAATATTTTAAACATATTTTTTTATGTGATGTCAAAATTATTGTAGTATAGTCTTTAGGCTCCTGGTATCCACCAGGGGACAGAAGACAAGTATAACATTATGTACAACAGGGTTTTTAACAAAGTTTTTACCATAAAATTATGCAATTTGTCTTTTTTTTTTTTTTCTATCAGGACTACGCACCCCATCTCTCATTTTGTATGTGCCTTTATTCTATTTTATTTTGCTT
>JBAMHW010000018.1:5669497-5679946 GCA_037177495.1 Rhadinocentrus ornatus
TATAATGACAATAAAGGCATTCTATTCTATTCTATTCTATTCTATTCTATTCTATTCTATTCTATTCTATTCTATTCAAAAGGTCTCAAACACTGTATGTATCAAAGACGATTCATCCGGCATATGGTTAATGTAACACAAGAAAGGATAGAGCATGCTCTGCTTTTTGAGGAAGCTGATATGTCTGCACCAAGATGTTGCATATATTCTATTAGTCTGTTGTGAAAAGTGCAATCAGCTTTGCAGCCATTTGTTGGAGCAACAGCATTAAGTTGCTAAACATGAGGGACCCGATTTCACACCCTCTACACAACACAGTGAGGAGGGAACAGAGTGTGTTCAGTGAATGTCTCATTCAGATTCACTGCAATAGAAAACATCAAGTAGTCATTCCTGCCAACAATAGTAGCCATGCATAGTTATTGGTTGTCCCTCCTTGTTTTGGTTCGCTGGAAGTTTTCCTTCCTGTTAAAAGAGAATTTTTCTTCCCCACTGTCTCCTGCTGCCTCGTGCATGCTCAGGATGGAGGATTAAAGTGAAGAGAAGACTTGATGCAATCCCTTGGTTTGCTAAAAGCAAATATTTCTCATGACTTGGTTTTCTATGAACACAATTACTATAAGTTATACTAATGCGGGTCAAACAATGATTTATTTCAATTGAATTATAAGTGGAATACAGTAAATTGGACTGAACTATAATTGGATTGTAATGAATCTTTAAAAGCACCCTGAGATGACTTTGTTGCAATAGAGATAACATTAAGCTGAATCTGACTGTGCCAGGCTTGGAGAAAAACCGAGAACAGGGCGCTGCAGGGAAGAGATTGTTAAAGTAATTACCAACATAAATTAGTATTATAGCAGTGCTACTAGAAGCACAGAAGTATAACAAACTTTAGATGGAGAAAATCTCAGCTTTGGTCAGGTTGTAAAGAACTAACCTGTGTGCCTATGAGCAGGTAAGGGACACTGGGTGCATACTCCTGCAGCTCGGGTACCCATTCCTCACGCACATTCTGGAAACTGGCCGGGTTGACCACAGAGAAGCAGATGAGGAAGACATCGGTCATCGGGTAGGACAAAGGCCTCAGACGGTCGTAGTCCTCCTGGGAGAAGCCAGAACAGTAACGTTAAGATTCCAGATCAGAGAGCAGACATGATTCATTTCCGTTTCATAACATCGGAGAAATTATTATTCATTAATTATTAATGTGTGGACAAAATGAGCTCTGAATAGAAAGAGTCTTTTGTTCTGCACCAGAGAGCTTAGTTTACTCTGTGTCAAGGTGTTCCTCCTCTGTTTCAGATTCTTTATTATATTAAAAAATAAGTAGAAGATGTTTCTCTGAGAAATTCCTTTCTTTTGGCCTTGTCCTTTTCAGCAGAGAATATTTAGAATAATTTGACATTTGCAGTTCTTTAATTGGGGCTGAGCACAAGGCACTGTTACAAGACTCTGACAACCAAACACACTGTCATCTCCGATACATGTCAGATTTGGGGGGGTGAAAATGGGTGATTTACAGAGGCCAGACTGCCCTTTGTGTGCTGGATCAGGCTCTCCCTTGTCCTCACTGAAGATAAACCCTTTTCTCGACAGTGTCTGACTTGCACGCATATGAATATTCATGACCCATCTCATTCTTTCAGTTGATGGCACATGGCCTTTCTACAACAGACATGAAGAAACATGATTAATTTCCAGTAATGAGACATGACTTGTCTCATGCTCACTGTGTTCTATTAGAAATCTTCAATTAGCCTCAAATAATAAAAGCAAACTGGAAACAGTAACTGACTGCGCTAGCAATAGCTGCAATGCGCAACCTTACATTTGCATTACAGTTTTTCCTTTTGATGACTTCAGAGTCCAATTCTCACCCAAACTGAAGAGGACTTTCTTGCCAATTTTTTGAAATTCCTTTGCAAATATGCTAAATAAAAGAAATATATTTTAAAAGTAGCTCTTGGATCAGCCAGGCAGAGAAGTCTTCTCTTTTTTTTCCATTGTAATTATTTTGTTCATTGCATTGGAGTAAATAGTGAAAACAGCATGCAAATCTTTATGCATGTGTTCACTCTGCAGAATCAACTATACGTCACTGAAGTTCATCAATGAGATATAATAAAAAATATATGAGCTGCTAATCATTTTCCTTCTAAATCAGCTCAGAACTCACAGGATTTGCTCCTGCAAGATTTTCAAAGACCTCTGAGACTGTGAAATTTAATGATGATTGAGTAATTTGACAGCATTATCAGTTAAAATGTGCAACATTATCGGAATTTGATCTGTATCGGATTATAAATGCTTAAATAAAATATTGAAATCATCCATGAGGTGCAAATAAGGTCAGATTTGGCTCAATTGTGACCAATTTCAAGATTTAAATTGTGAGTAAATTACAGTGGTCCCTCACCATATCATGGTTCATCTTCTGCGGTCTTACTGTTACGCGGATTTCTTTTAAATGCAGCACTGCATATTTAAGTATATGTAAATCCTATTTCAACCCTTCTATCTCCAACTTTTACTTTAGGAATCAGCCCACTGTGCTTTGTTTCTTGATTGAATGACGTTACACACGACGGCGGGGACACAGCGCCAGCAGAGAAGCTGTAATATATTTTACGGGGTGAGTAATTATTAAGAAATTCACCTTGTAAAACATATGTAGGCTTTTGAGATCATATAAAGTGTGTGAGAATGTTGAAAATGTTCATTATAGTTTGGGAAAGGTCTATAAACACTCTGAGGAGAGATAATGAGGCCTTAACATGCATTTGAATTGTGAAAAATTAATAAGGTCGTCATTTCGTGGATTTCATTTATCGCAGGGTGTTTTCAAAACGTAACCCCCGCAATAAACGAGGGACCACTGTATACGTTGTTAAAGTAGAACAAAGTTTACAGTTTTGCTTGGAAATGTTCCATGCCACTTTATCAGGTCCACCTGTCCAATAGCTCATTAACTCGCTCAGTTGTCTGGACCAGAATGTCTTGTTGATGTCAGAGGTCAGAGGAGAATGGGCAGACTGGTTAGAGATGATAGAAAGACAACAGGTAGTCCAATAAGCACTGGCCCCAACCAAGGTCTGCAGAAAAGAATCTCTGGACACGCAACATGTGTACTTTGAAGCAGATGGGCAGCAGAAGACCACACGTCGGGGGCCACTCCTGTCAGCAAAGAACAGGAAACTGAATGAATGAATGAATGAATGAATGAATGAATGAATGAATGAATGAATGAATGAATGAATGAATGAATGAATGGTCATTGCACAACAATTATATCAACAATTATTGGCAATCAAATTCTTGATTCTCAGGCTCATCTAACAATGCTAAAAAGAATATAAACCACAAATAAAATAGAAATAGTCGAACACAAAAAGCAAGAATACTACAAAAAAGTTATACAGTAAAATATATAATAAGCAATAAGAAGATGCTGTTATTTAAAGGTCGCGTTGCTGCTGACAGCATTTAGAAGTCTTATGGCCTGCGGTATGAAGCTGTCCCTGAGCCTGGTGGTACGGGCTTGAATGCTGCAAAACCATCGGCCAGACGGTAGCAGACAAAACTGTCTGTGACTGGGGTGGCTGGGGTCCTTAGTGATTTTGGTGGCCTTCCTCCTACACCGCTGGATGTAGAAGTCCTCCATGGATGGCAGGACTGCCCCAGTGATGTGCTGAGCAGTTTTCACCATCCTTTGTAGAGCCTTGCGGTGGAGGGCGGTGCAGCTGCTGTACCAGGCGGTGCTGCAGCCAGTCAGGATACTCTCAATGGTGCACCTATAAAAGTTGCAGAGTTTCCTTGTGTTGAACCTCCGTAGCCTGCGGAGGAAGAAGAGCCTCTGTCTGGCTGACTTTGTAATAAAGTCAGTGTGATGATTCCAGGTGAGGTCCTCACTGATGTGAACCCCAAGGAACCTGAAGCTGTTGACTCTTTTCACCGTAGCCCCGTTGATGGAAAGTCCATGTATGTGTTCATGTCAGTATCCTTAAATACACCCCACTCCGTCGTGCTAAATCAGTTGCGCAAAGCCGAGTCTGATTGGACGGATCACTGCTGAATGATCCGCGTCACTGGTCTGTGACACTTCAATTTCTGCCTATAGGAAGACAGCAGCAGAACTGAGGCATGATCAGAATTCCCAAAAGGAGAGCGAGGGAGGGCCCTATACGTGTTTGCGTAAGGGGTGTAAACATGATCGAGTGTGTTATTGCCACGCGTAGAACATCTAATGTGTTGGTGGTATATCGGCAGGACTTTCCTCAGGTTGGCGTTGTTAAAATCCCCGGCTACAATAAACGCAGCCTCCGGCCATGAAGTCTCTGCCCTGGTCATAACTTTAAACAGTTCTTCCATGGCCTCATTGGTATCAGCGTGTGGCGGAACATACATTACTGTCATGACAACCGAGGTGAACTCACGCGGAAGATAAAAAGGCCGTCATCTGATCATGAGGTGCTCCAGGTCTGGGGTACAGCCCATAGAAATTATTTCCACATCTGAGCACGACTTGTTGTTCACCATGAAACAGACACCACCTCCCTTGCTCTTTCCTGAATGTATAGTCCGGTCCAGCTGATAAATGGAGAGTCCCTCGGGAGCAATGGCGTAGTCCAGGAAAGAGAGGTCGAGCCAAGTTTTCATTAAAGCAATGACTTTACAGATGTTAATCTCCCGCTGAAATGCCATCCTGCTCCGAAGTTCATCCAGCTTGTTGTCCAGTGACTGAACATTTGCCAGAAGAATACTCTCTGTCATACTGTTTGATAGGGCTCACTTTAGCAGGTTGCATTACTAAGAAAAAAATGAATAATAAGAAGAATAAATAAGGAATAAATAACGTTAGAGGAGAGAGCTTGAGACGCAGCAGCCATCCTCGGCAACATCTTCAACGGAAAACTGAGGCTACAATTCACACAGACTCACTAACACTGGACAATAGAAGATGGAGAAATGTCTGGTCTGATGAGTCTCCATTTCAGCTCCACATTCAGATAGTAGGGTATCCATTCTGCTTTGTCTCAATGGTTCATGCTTCTGGTGATGTAATGGTGTGGGGCATCCTAGTACCAACATAGCATGGTTTAACCACCACAGCCTACCTGAGTATTGTTGCTGACCATGTCCATACTTTTATGACCACAGTGTAGTATCTTCTAACCTTTAACAATTAATTCAAATTAGTAGGAAATAAATCTGCATATCGGAAATTTGCAACAATGCAGTGCTGTGCCTCCATTATTGTCAGGAAGGTATCATTTCTGTGTCTGAAAGCTTCACTATCTGAATGTCCTGATGCGATATGAAAACCATCTGGTGCTTCAAACAGTAAGAACAATTTTAACACAGAGTGTCACAGAGACTGAACAAACTGAAGTGCTCCAGCATGAAGAACTCGTCATGAAATGGTCTAACGATTGTTAGCTGTCAGATTGTGCCATGCTCTTTATGCCGTTTCAGCTAACACATTTTACGCATGACATTTGGTTGCATAACATCCTCTGTGACTCAAAACGGATTCTTTCAACAAGGCCAAAACCAATTAACCACAATGTTGCTGTCTGGTTTGTCTCAGATTAGACTTCAGTTCTTAAGATTAGTTTTGTTTACATAAAGGAGACATGGATTAGTGGAGAAATTACCATGTAGGATTCAGGGAACACCTGATGTAAAATGTCATTGTGTTGCATTATGAGAACTGTATGCATCTTACCTCTCGCCCACAATAAAAGAATTGAGTCAGCTTGCTGCTTTCACGGTGAACTTCATCTTTGTTTATATCATCATCTCATAGGAAGATCACCCATCCGAAAGTAAAACTCTGAGTCACATTAGAGACGCTTTATTAAATCTCAGGGTGAAAAGTTCGTTCAGGGCAATGCTGCAAATCTGTGCACAAGACTGACAAGAAGCAAAATTGGATGTGTGGCATTTTTATGTCTTACGTCAAAATGATGAAGCACCACGACTTGTCAGGTATTTAATTCACTGGGATAGCCAAAACAGAAAACATTCCTGTCTGGTCATGTTTATCCGTAAAAAAAACGAAGACTCATTTGATTTTTCCATAAAAAAATGTTAATAATAAAAGCTCTAAACTAAAATCAGTATTAGGAGTGAGCAGAAAAATGATCACCATGTAAGGGACAAGTAGATGGTTTCTGAAAGTACTCTGCTGGTAGGTTTTTCCATTCATTTTTGAGAGCTGACTACAGTTTTGTGGATTTTACAGTGTCTTGTCATACAGGCCCCTGGTGATGATGATGCTAAACACAATGTTATCTTGGTTTTATTGACAGGCAAAATAATTGCTTGCAAACAAAGATAGTACATCATAACACTGCACAGCCTCTAAGTAACCACAATAGCTCACTCAAGAGTCCAAAAAATACCTTTTTTGTCTATAGGTGCTTTAAACAAACCTAGTACGGGGGTCTAAACATTTTTTAGATCTACCAAAAATTTAAGGTAGAAAAAGGTGAGATGCTCTCAGTAGTGAAAATGGTGCTTTAAACTTTTTGCCTTTTTTATTCTTGTGATTGATAATTTCTTAATAAAATGAGTATATCTCAAGATCTATCTGAATGAGTTATAGGCTCTGTTCACATTACAGGTAAAAGTGACTCAAATCCGCCGTTCCTGCACATGTGTCCTATTTCAAATCCTTTTATTATAGTCTGAACAATTTTTTTTTAAATCTGACACAGGCCATTTTTAATGTGGCGCTAAATCAGATACATTTCCAAAGTTTTTAAAGTTACCTCAGCCTGAAAAGTCATGTCGCATTTCATCTGACTTTTACATCAATGAAGTGACACAGACGTCACAAATCTGCGCCGTAACGAGCCAATCACATGAATGGCTCATTACCAGGCCTCTGCAGACCTGAATGACATGTGGATGAGGGAATTCAGCCATTTGACTAAGGTGTGTTAAGAGAAGGGTTGCATCTAAAGGTTTCGATATAGTAGATCTTGCAGATAGTAGATCCTGCTTTCTTATACACTCCCTTGCTGTTGTTCTTAGCTTTAATTTTTGTGGAGTTTTTTCCCCCTTTTTTACTTACAAACCCACTCACAGTGGTTTTTGAATACCTATAAATCACTAGGACTACAATATTTTTAATAAAAACTGCAACATTTTTCATAGTTCTTCAGCGCTCCGTGTGCATAGCTAAAGCCTGCACGTAGCACTCAGCTAAAGCTAAGTAGTTCGGAAAGGTACTAACGCTAGGCTAACGAGCAGCAAGATGCCATCTATCTCCACAGATGACTACCAAGATGTATTTAAGAAAATAATAGCGCTGGAGGCTAAAGTTTGCTGCCCTGAAGTCAATGTATTTATTGTAATATGTAAATGGACAGTGTGGAAATTAAACAACCTTGCAATTGATTCAAAACAGCAAAGATGAGCAATCTGACAGATGGCTAAAAGGCACAAATAACATTACCAAGAAAGAGGTAGCCTCTGTTAATTACAATAAACCATCTAACAAATAAAAAAAAGTAAATAATGTCTTCTGGAAAAGGGAGGACAACGTATCACAGGCCACGTGCAGCGAGCTGAAGTCTTTGATAAGATAGACTGGCCTGCACTCCCTACAAAACAAAGGACCTTTTCTACCCGTCTATATGGTAGGAAACAGAACTGGACAACCAAGACTTGGAAGGTTGACGACAACTCTGATTATTGGTAATTCTACTGTAAATTATGTTTAATGGATGTGTGGAAAGAATACCAAAGTTCTCTGCTTTCCTAAGGATATGACCAGTGATACGCAGGAGAGAATTCTGAAAACTGTGGCTCATTACCCAGATATGAGAAACATCGTTCTACATAATGTGTCCAATGATGTGTCCAAGCAACAATCTGAGGTTCTGAAACAGGACTTTACTGGACTGTTATACACAGTGAGCTTTCTGAAAGCAGGTGTACTCATCAGTGGACCTGTGCCACCCATCAGAAGGGGAGAGGAAAGATTCAGTAGATTACTGGCACTGAATAATTTGCTTATATCAGCATTTGCTGACAACAAACTGGATTTTATTTTCAATTTTTATATTTTTGGGGAACGCAGGCATTTTTTTTTTTAAGGCAAATGGATTAAATTTTAACAAGTCAGGGGTGAAACTGTTCATCTCTAACCTTTTTCACTTTCTGCATCATCACTCTGCACTTGATGCCAAGACTGAGATACAAGAGGAGAGATCCCAGTAGAAACCCAGAGGAGGAGCTGCACCTGCCCCTACTTAGCCTTGAAAACAGAGACATCAGCAGAGGCAAGAGGAAGTATCTTTAGTTGCCCCAAATTCCCTCAACAGCACTAAGAACCAGAATGGTGGACCTTCACCCCACCAAAACCCCGAACAGGTTATTGTCGTCCTTATTCGACCCGAAATTGACCTGAAATTCACTGAGCAGATGGTGGAGTATGTCGATGCTGGATTCAAATCTTCCCCCCAGACCAATATGTTTTGTTTTGTTGTTGTTGTTTTTTTAAACCTGTCTTGTCCAGCATCATAGCAAGCAGAGGGATAGTCTGGTTGCTGTATTGTCCTGAACAATTTTGCATGGCCAAGGGGAGCCTTTTGAGTTTAACGCTCCTCTTGATAGTCTGATTCCTTTATTTATTTATTTACTGTTATTTATTTACTTTGAATCATCGAATCTATGTAATCTTGCTGGACCCGACCGGAGGGGACAGAAAAGGAAAGAAGACAGCAAAAAGAAACTAAAGGGAAAGCAGAAAGAAGAGACAAAAACACCACAGACAGAAGACAACGACCCTTCAGTCCACACTAACAAACTTTAACATTTGTACTTAAACACACCAGAAAATTTCTTACAGCTTTTACAGAAAAAAAACAGAGCCGCCAGTGATTAAGAGTTTTAAAAAAATGACCAAATCAAAAAGACATCACAAACGTATCACAACACTGACCAGACACAAACCCACAGAAAAAAAAAGAAAAATGATCTCTTAATGTATAAACCCACTGGACAACTCAGTGACTGTGTCAGCATGCAGAGGATGAGGAATAAGGAGTGATCAGAGATGCGGAGTGTTGAGTGAGATCATGCAAATGCGATCCCGCCTTTACGGAGGCTAGAGGCAGACCAGGGCAGCCCAGAGAGAGCCCATCAGCAGCACCCACCAGGGACTGGCCATCCAGAGCGGCCAGAGCAAAGGGTCCAGGGCCCCAGGAGCAGAGAGGCCTGCACCATGCCAAGGAGAACCGGGCCCCCCAAACATCCGCCCGGCGCGGGCCAGTACCCACCCCGATGCTCCAGCCGCCCACCCCGGGAACCAGGGCGTCACCGACCACCCTCCTCCACCCTCCACCCACTCCAACCTCCACCCCACACAACCCCCCACTTACACCCTCTCCCACGCTGCACCCACAAGCACCCACTATCACGCAGCCACACCACACACGACCCTCCCACCATGCTCCATGGGGGATGCCCCAGGCGGACCAGAGGACAGCAAGCCCTAAGCCCGGTCCACCCCCTCCAGCCAACCCTCCACCCCAGCCAGATGCGGCAGACCAGGCACCCCCCCAAAGCCAGCAGCCCATCAGCGCAGCCAAACCGGGTCCCGGCCCTCGGGGCAACCGCCTCCACCCAGGGGGAACAGGGGTGCGAGAGGTCCCGATTAACCTCCCCCTCCTGCCTGTTTATGAAGTGTTGACCACATTGTGCTGGGAGTGAGGCCACCTTAGTTGCCCACCCGCCAAGCACTACATGGCATGCCCCCAGATGTTGTTTGTGTGTTGTGTTTCTTGTATTTTTGGAGTCTAAGTGCAATTAAAACTGAGAGGCATGTTGCCACAGGGTGCAGCCGAGGAGGCCACTTAAATGGCCCCCTCCGCTCCACCCTGCATGTCGCACACGCCTTCCAAGGCCCTACATGTGTGTGTATGTGTGTGTGTTTGTGTAAGAGAGAGCGGGAAAGAAGAGGGATCCGGGCTTCTGGTCCATACCCTGGTTATCAGGGCTGCAACCAGACACCAGGGCATGCACCAACCCACACCATGGCAGCACATCCGGGTGGGCCCAGACCCCCGGCACATACGGACCCCACCACCCCGAAGGGAGAGGGGGCCGCCCCCAGGCACCCAGTGCCCAGGACCCCGGCCCAGCCCACCCCAGAATAGCCCGGCCACCCGGCCGAGGGCCAACGCCCACCGAGCCAGGCACCACAAGTAGCCTCACCCCTCGCCACGAGGCGACCCCAACCGCTGGCCCTCACAGCCCCCCAACAGGGCTGGACCCAGAACCACCTCCACCGCAGAGCAGCCCGGTCCCGCAACACGGGAAACCACCAAGAACCCGCAAGTACTAGTCACTCCGTGCCATTGTCCAACCTCCAAAGGCAACGAGGTCACAGTCCTCCACCTATACTAAGTGATGGAGCCAATCACAGGGGAC
>JBAMHW010000018.1:5680046-5721533 GCA_037177495.1 Rhadinocentrus ornatus
TCATCAACATTTGGACCATAAACATTTGCAATACATAACTTAACATTTTGAATAGATATTGTAACTATTATGAATCTGCCTTCTGTGTCTGTGATTGTATTCTCAAATGTTTTGTTTTCTATAAGAGCCGAATTCCTGTTCACACAAATGTCTCAATGAAGGTGATCACAAAACGGTGTATAACTGATAACACGAATGTGATGTTTAACCAGGTCTTCTCTTTAACACCTGCCCTGTCAGAGGGTTCAGTCAATGACCTTGTTATTAGTTTTAATGCTAAAATGTTGAATAATATAGATTCTTTAGTTCTTATTACGGTAAAGGCTGTCTCAGAAAGGAAAAGTCTCTATGGAGAAATCCCACACTGGTGAAAAATAGACAAAGAGAGTGTCAGAAAGTCGAGCGCAGATGGAGAAAATCAAATCTAGTTTCATTATAACATGTATAAAAAGAAACTTCACTCTTATTATTTACAACTGAGGAAAGCAAGGAAGTCCTATTTCTCTGACATTATTAGCAACAACTATCATAATGCTCAGGTCTTTTTCACTACTGTCAACAGGTTAACAAACCCTCCTGTGTCAATAACACCTGAACTTTATTCAACCAAGGCCTGCAAGGAGTTTGCCAAATTTTTCACAAAATCCTGAAAATCAGACAAAAAGCTGGTTCAACAGCAGTTAAGCAAACATACTGTGTCCATTGAAATGGAGTTTAAACACTGTGACACAGTTTAATCCCATTAAAAGAAAATATCTGGGAGACATCTTATGTCAGCTAAGCTCCTCCTCTTGCTGTTTGGACATCCTGCCCATAGGTTTTTTCCAAAAGGTTACAGATTGTGAACTTGTCTTTAATTTTCAGGAGTCCTCCTAATGCTTCTAAAACAGCTGTAATCAAGCCTCTGCTAAAAAAGGACAATTTAGACAAGACACAAATGAACAACTACAGGACAATGTCAAATCTTCTGTTTCTAAATAATTTTTTAACACAAAACAACTGCTATGAAGTCTCCCATTCAGGTTTTAGACAGCACCACAGCACTGAGACTGCTCTGACCAAAGTCATTAATGACATATGTTTGAATAAAGACGATGGAAAAATGTCAGTCTTAATCTTACTGGACCTCAGTGCTGAATCTGCTACAGCTGACCACAATATATTTCTCAACCGACTGGAGAACTGGGTGGGCCTATCTGGCACTGCACTACACTGGTTTAGAGAACAGAAAGTTCTTTGTGTCAATAGTTAACATTCAGTGTAGTAGAAAAAAATTACATGTGGAGTTCCCCATGGTTACATGCTGGGGCCCCTTCTGTTTAACTCCCCCGCCCTTCTGTTTAACATTTATATGCTCCCACTGGCACAGGTTACAAACAAAAACAAAATGAGTTACCATAGCTACGCAGATGACACGCAGATATATATTACAATGTCACTAGGAGACCGAGGCCCCGTACAGGCTCTTTGTAAATGCATTAAGGAGATAAATGACTGGATGTGCCTGAACTTTGTTCAGTTAAAACAAAAACAAAACTGAGTTGATTTGTCTTAGAAGCTAAAGAGAAATGATTAAAGTTCACCACAGAGCTTTATCTAGACACCAGAATAGAGACCCACCTGTTCTCTGACCCACAAGTCCAGATCTACATCTATTTCTTTTAAGCTTGAATTTTTAAACTTGGTCATGTTTTAATACGGTTTTTATCCAGTGTTCTTTCTTTTTGCTATTTCTTTTATTGTTAATGTTAAATAATGTTTCTTGTATTCTGTAGAGACTGAATTCTGAAGGACCCTTAATCACTCTGCTTGTTGAATTGTGCTATACAACTTGCCTTCAGGATTGGACTTGGGCACCCCTGCTGTAGAGTATCTGCACTGATAAGTCTTGAATTTAATCAGCACCTCATCCAGATATGCATGTTTATGCTTTTTTGATGTTTAGATGCTTTGGGATGAAACTTTTAACCCAAAATAAGTTACACGGTTTTATTAGCGCAGTTCAACAGTTCATGGGGTCGTCACTGACATTCTGCATGACTCTTTTTCCAAATTAGTCTGGGTACAGTAAATATTATGATCAGTGGAAAAGGAAAAGAGATGCCGCTGTGTGTGTGTGTGTGAGTGCGTGATTTACTGTAAACACCAGCTTCTCACCATACATGTCCTTACATTCCCACCAGAGCAAGACTTAGTTGGCTGCAGCATGAGCTCTGCTGTGTGCTCTGTTGACTCAGTGACATATGAGTAGTATGATATCAGTAATTCATTCCCTCTTCCTCCTCTTCTTTGTCCCCCCATCCCCTCCTTGCTTCTACCACTCTTTCCTCTCTATCTTTTCCACTGTCTTCTCCGATCACCTCCTCTGGGCTCTAGAAAACTGCTTGTATCAACAGAGTCAAGAGACGCCTGCGCTAATATGGCCGTCGGGTGAAAACGCAAGCCCAGACGCTTCTGCCCTATTCTGCAAATCTGCACATTTTAGTGAACTGGATTCGACCTCAAAAATAAATTTAAAATAAAGCTATGCCTCACCCTACCATACTGGTCTTTTAATGGTGATTAATGGTGATTAATAATTGTTTCAATCACAATGCCTACAAGACTTCATTCACAAGTCAGTTTAATGTTGCTTTAATGGCTTTTAATGGCCTTGTGTTTCCCACAAGAGATATTTTACATATTTTTAAGTGCTGCTACTCTGTACACCTCCTTTTACCCTAAATATTTCAATATTACTATAGCTACTCTGACTAATAGGGATGATATATACAATTTATTGGGGGGGTTCGAGTTGTGAGCAACATCTGAAGGGAATTCGGGAAGTTTGATCTATAAATGTCTTCTCTTCATGGAAAATATTACTCAGCCTGTGAAAACTGTTGAATAATCTAATCTGGGGCTCTGGAGGAGCTTTGTAAAATCCCTGATGATATCATTAGAGGTTATGTTATTTGGCAGCTCATTTGCAGTCCGAAGAGAAATGATAAAACCACACAAACATGGCAGCATGTGGCGTCCAGCTGCGAGACACTCTTTCTGGATGTTCCAAATGTGTGCAAATCTGAAGCTGCAAACAATCCTCCATCACGTTTCCTCCAGCATTTGCTAAAAAAACTAACAAAAACTTTCCTAAACTTTGTTTACTGGGTGACTTACTTGGCATCAAAATGGACACTAACAAAGCACACTTGGTCCTCACGGCCTTATGTATCGTAAAGAAAACTATTCTGGTGAACTGGGAGTCTAAAGACATCTAAAATATTAACCAATGCAGAAATCTCCTGTTGGATCATATCAGTCTAGAGACTGCATCGGCATCCATTAAACACCAATTAGTTAACTCTCAGTCTCCCTGGACCCCGCTGATTAATTACATCACGTAGTGGGAAGGGTTGCTGGGGTCTTGTCGTTCCTTGGGGGCTGGGTGGGGGATCTTGGGTGTCTATCAGCCCTGACGGTTTCTCTGGGTCGGTGGTCGGGTTGGTCATTGTGTGGGAGACTGTGTGTCTGCCCGGATCCGGGGCCTTGGTGGCATACGGGCTGGTGCTCCCTGGGGGCGGGCCAGGGTGCGGCCAGGGGTCCGTGGCTGTCGGGGGGCTGGCCTGTGTTGGGTGGCCGGGTTGCTGTGGTAAGGGCCGTGTGGAGTGGGGGGGTGTCTGCCTCCCTCCGGGCTAGCGAGACCCTGCCTGGGCCTCGGGGGAACTTGGTGACCCTGGGCATGCCATCGGTGTCGGGCCGATCCAGTGCCGGGCAGGTGCCTTTGGGATCACGATGTGTCCGTAGGGACAAAGGGAGGGGAAAGGGGATGGCGGGGGGCCTGGTGGGGAGCGGGGGGTATTGGGGCTCATGGGGGTAGGAACTGGAGGAGTCTCCTCTCTTCTCTCGCTCTCTCCCCTTGCAGCTGCGGGCTGCTTTGGGGTGGCTGGGGGAACTGGGCCTTCATGTAGTACTGTGGTAGTTTATATTGTTTTTGTGAATTCCGATGTGATTTATGCAGCCTAAACAACTTTTATTTCCACATTTCAATTGTGTCCTTTTATTTTCTTTCTCCCTGTCAGGGAGATAGAGAATAAGATTATAATAAAAATATTCCAATATCAAGGGCAGCCATTTATATAATATGTCAGCCTTGGTAGAGCAAATCTGTCCAGCAAAATATGGCACACAGACCGCCGTTCTGTTTGTTAGGACGCTGGACAGGGTAAAAAATAAATAAATAATAATTTTTTAAAAAGCAAAGCATCCAGCAGCATTAACTCTCCTTTGTTTCTTTGAAGGGGGGTTTTGGTGTTGCAGTAGAAGTGAATGAGCTTTAGGCAAAAGTTTAGCTTGCAGAAAGAAAACAGAAAACTTTTATTACACACTTTGGAGTAGAGTTGGAAAACTAAATGCATGAAGGAATGATCTAAGGATAATCCAATCCTCACTGCACCATCGTTAACTGATACCATGCCTACAAGATTTTTCTTTACATATCGCTGTATAAATAAAGAGTGGAAACGATAATAAACAATTTAACAATGCTGCAATGTGGCTTACAGTATTTTGTAGTTTTATTAGACTTCTAAATGTTTGTTTCTTTGTCTGTTTGTTGTTTGTCATTTAATTTGCGGTAATCTCATCTCACAATTTGACTAGATTGTGGGATTTGGGATTTTGTGGACAGGATAAATATCTTGCTGCAGTCTCTGCTGGTTACCTAGCAACTGGCTTAGCTGGTTGCTTTTACTTTAGCTTTTGCAAGACAAAAATTGATCCTTAGTGGCTCAGGTATGTGCCGGATGGAGCAACAGTTTCTGCTTACTTTCACTTAGGGATAGGCAGCGTTCGAAAGTAACCAAGTACAAGTACTTTGTTATTGTACTTAAGTACATTTTTCATGTAGCTGTACTTTACTTAGGTGGATAAAGTTGTAGATACTTTCTACTCCACTACACTGCATTGTGGCACACGTTACAGTCAGTCAGTTTTTTTTTTTTTACTTTTTAAGTTTAAATGGTTTATTTTGAACATTTATTTTATTTTATTTATTTTGAAAAGAAAGTAGCAGCAAAATGCCTATCCTTAAAAACAAAATTTCAATTTAACATGCTCAAAAAGGAGTAGGAAGAAGTCTAACTTACTGTTTATCTTATTTCATTTAAAATTATTATACGATTGCTCAGAACGCTGCAGGAAATTTAAATGAATTAAATGGGCTATCCGATGGGAAATTGATCCACTAAACCAATCAAAGTTGTTCTTTCAGTGTTAACATTTAGCTGCACCAACCATTGGTAAAACACTCAAAATGAATTCTGGAGGAGCGAGGTGATTCCTCATAGCCTGGGCCGAAAGTGGTCTTACTGACTGCAAGGCTGATGGTGCATTACCCCTCCTTTGCACCGGGTGCATGTGCGCCGTGTAACGGCTGTGTCACAGTTTTGTTCAGATCTCCGTGGCGTGGCAATCTATACCAGGAGCATGTCAGGTGTGGTGAGCCCGCGAGTGCAGTCCACCTAGCAGGATCCACGACATCACGAAATCACAGGAGGAATGGAGAATCTTGTGATAGAAGAAGTGGTACAGCAAGGCAGTGGTTCCTAAGGGGGTCCCCTAAAGAGCACAGGAGGTCCCTGAGGCTTTGAATGTTCAGAGCCAGTGTGATTTAAAGGTCCTATATTATGCAAAATCCTCTTTCTAAAGGTTTTCTAAGAGTCTTATGTGTCCTCATAACCTGTGTATGAGGCCCAACAATTAGAAAATTCTGTCTCCTATCTCGCTTGCTCCACTTTTTAGTAAATGTGTGCTCAAACGGGTGTATCTGAGATCTTTACCCTTGTGACATTACAAAGGGGGGAAAAAAACATTCCCTCCGGCAGTGGATACTGTCATTGACCTGTCCCCCCCAGCTAGCTGAGCTTAACTTATAAAATCACAGAGTGGGTGGCAGCAAAAGTCAGATTGTTTCCCATTTAGGGGTGAAGAAAGGCACCACAAATAACATTTAAAGGTTCAGACACAGAAACAGACGTTCTCAGTAGAACTCACTAGAGCCACTTTTGGAACGGCTGAAATTAAGGACCAACTCTAAAACTCATATGACATTGTTGAAAAAATTTACAATATACGAGCTTCAAATGAAGCCCATGTCCACACATAGAAGAGTTGAGGTGTATTAGCTCATTTTAAGGTGTTTCATTTACATGGTACCAGTGTTTTGGGAGCCTGAAAACACAAACTTTGCACCATTTCATTAATGAGACATGTCTCATAAATGCCACAGAGCAGATGAACTTATTTTTAAAAAAAATAAAAATAGGGCTATTTGTTGATAATTTTGAAACTTTGATTTTGTAAAAGTAAATGAGTCAGCCATTTCTGGTGAGAAGCAGAGAAAGAAAGGACAAAACATATAGTGAACGTGTCTGGTGATGCAAATCATCTCCAGTCTGCCCACAACCCCTTCATGATAGGGTCACTACACCAGTGGTCTCCAACCCTGGTCTTCAAGGCCCACTATCCTGCAGGTCTTAGATGTCTCCCTGCTGCAACACACCTGATTCAAATTAAACTGCTCTCTGACGAGCTCTGCACAAGTCTGATAAGCCATTAATTCCATTCAGGTGTGTTGAAGCAGGGAGACATCTAATGTCTGCAAAACAGTGGGCCTTGAGTACCAGAGTTGGGGATCCCTGCACTACACCATTTTGGTTTGCTGTAGGGGTGCAGCCTAGCGCTGGGTAGGAGGGGATTTGGGTTAATGGGTGAAGTGAAGTGGTAAAAGTGATTACAGGATACACAGTTGAGTGTGAGAGCATCTGACGTGCTGAGCAAATGAGAAACAGCCCAAATACAAATGGAGGTTAATAGGGCAGTGGGATATGGGTCGAAACACCTGAGTTCTTGTCCCCAAAGCGTTTCCATGGATACCACAGCACTTAGCATCCACTTCCTGTTTCCTCCTACTCCTCCTAAGGCAGTGAAGCTTGACTTTCTTGAGTGCAGCAGCAGGAAGGGGAACGAACAAATAAATAAGTAAAGGCTTTCCCCTCTGCTCCCTCGTCATTTTCAGCCAAACAGACCTTCCATATGGAATAATTCAAGAGGCTGAGCCTGGGGGAGCGACGTGGCAGACAATCGCAGGCGGGGAAGCAGCTACAACAGCAAACAAAGCACAGCGGCGCATCAGCTCATAGCCAGGCCGTGAATATGTGACTCGGACATGTGACACCAATGTGACGGCATGGAGTCGCATCACACGCAAACTGTGTTTGTTATACTGCTGATATTTTGGAAGAGTTTTTCTATTGGCGAAGAGGGAAAGAAAATTGAAATTGAGAGGAGTGAATTTATCCACTCCAGAGTAATTCCACCCCCTTCTTCGCCCACCCCGCTCTCTTCCTCTTTCAGCCTCCGTCTCAGTCTCTCCTTCTCTTTTAGGGGCACCGGGTCTTTGATCAGATGCTGAAGCTATAAACATTACCAGCTGGCCTTACGCGCAGCATGAAGAGGTCAGCCGACTCTGGGGGCAGATGGATGGGGCCTGCATTTTTATGAGCAGTAACTCGACTCTTGGCGACCGGCGGCATCCACAGCAGACATCTGGGAGAACTTCTCCATTTCAGAGACACTCTGATTCAGCTAAAAATAAGCGTTCCTCATACGCAAACACATACACTATCAGACACGCTAGAGTAGACAATAAGGTTGTGTTCCTCTTTTTTTACAAGCCAGTGGTAACACAGCCATCTGTTTTTCTTGAGGTAAAAATATACAGCAGCCACAGGTTGCAAGTCATTCACACTCATGAATTTCATATCCTTGAATGAAAGCTGCTAAATATTCTCTGCCTGACCTTTTGTCTTATAGACAACCTGACGTTTCAGGTCCAATCTGAAATGTGACTTCACACTAAAGTTAAAACAGTCCCAGAGGAAAGTGTTAACCATGCAACATTTGATATTTGCAGTTTTAGGTTGCTGCAAGGACGGGAGGTTAAAGGTTTTGGAGCAGAGTGTGTGTGCATGGCTGTTATAAGCTGCAGTAGATCACCTTATACGATACGTTTATGGTGCAGCATGAGGCTAAAATGAGCTATAATACTTGTCAGTTTCTCACTTTGACACACAACCCTTTGGGTTACAAACTGCTGAATTCACCTCATTTTAAAAACAAAGTTGCAAAAATTATTTGTCAAAAAAAATTTGAAGTTGCACAATGTTTACATAATGTATTCTCCACCTACTGCTACGCTGTTGGTGCATTGCTCAGTTCCCTTTTTTCAAGCCGTCAGCTGTCGATCAGCAAGATAGAGTCACAACCAACTGCAGGAATGTGGATCTGGTTTCCTTCATGCTCATGTGTCCTCACAAAACAAACCAGTTACATATAATGCTGCTGTAGGTGGTCAAATACTTCCCTTTGATCCTGTTTGCTTACACCAGGCCACTTTCTGTGCAACCCTTATTTCCTTATTTCTTTATACAATGCCAAGAACCTGGAAATAAGTAAAAACATGTGCAAACATGACCAGAAATGACAGGTGGAAACAAAGTTTGTACAATTCTAATGAGCTTGAATGCTTATATTTGGTCAAAGATTAATTCTTTAACACAGTCTAAACCTTCTTTGAAAGTTTTCTTTCCATTTTCTTTGAGTCCTCATCGGGAATAGTTCTCCAGGCTTGTTTTTCCCTTTTAGTTCAGATGATCCCATACTGCTTCAGTTAAGGTCCAGGCTCTGGGTATTGTTCATCATTCCACTCCTTGTGTCATTTGGCATACCTAAGCTTTTTTTCCCCCGCTTCTTCTCCTTATGATCTTGACAGCCATCAAGGTGGGCATTTCTGATGAGGCTTCAATGAACAGTAGGTGGAGGTAGCTGAAGGTCTAGATGCATCTCCTAGGTCATGTGTCAGGACTTTACTGGAGGGAATCACTTTTTGATACTGTTCATCTGCTCTGGGCTTTTTTTTTTTTTTTTTTAGATTTGCCACTTCTTCTGTCTAATTTCCACAAAATCTGGACACCATGCTAGAATCTTCCCTCATCTAAAGGCTGGGACATACGTGCTATTAGCGACACATCTGCATACGTATCATCGCTGCCACGCGTTCCCAGCATTCGTTTGGTCTGTAGGGCGTTCGCGTTGAAGCAAAGTAACATGTCGCATGCTCGAGTGGCAATATTGACTTGAACGCTAAGGGCGCTCATTCAAATAAGAGCATGAACACGACAGGTCCAAGGTCGACACAATCGCGGATAGCTTTAAAGACAGTCTCTCGGACCTTGTCCGCAACTACCGGCATCTGTAAGATTTTTCCTACCTGTATAACAGTGACAAACACTCATACCTGAACAGATGACAACAAATTGGAAGGTTTTGGGGCTCCATGCCCCGTAAATACAATGTGACCAGTAGATTGACCTTTTCACTATTATTTCACTACTATCTCAGAGGCCAAGTGCTGTATACGCCCCCTAGCGGTGACCTCCAGTATTGAGCATTTTTGCCGCACCGTGCTTCCGATGTTTACAGCAAGCATAAACACAAACGTAGCAGAACGTTGGCGTGTACGCTTGTGTTTACAGACTCATGTCTGTCAAATTTAGGATTTAATTTCCTAATTCAATTAGATTACGATTCGATCTGATTCAGTATCGGTAATTTGCACAAATTTATACAGAAACATACATTTTTCTTTAATATTAAAGATATTTTCAGATAACTATTTTTATAAAACACGTAGCCCGTTTACATGGCCATTAAAATCATCTATCTGGAAGTAATCAGATTACTGTAGTAATCTGATCTAACACGTCTACATGTACTTCTGAAACACAGTATTCAAAAGATCATAGTCAACAATTACCAGTCCATTATCAAATTAATTTTGGAGTACGTACATGCGTAATAATGTCACTTTTTTATTTTCAAAGCATTAAATTTTTGTTAAACATGGCGGAACCCAAGGTCTTAGCGTTAGCTGCTAATGTGGATGTAATTCAATAGAATAATTCAATGCAAAAATGATTCATCGATCAGTGTTAACATCTAAAAGAAAACACAAAATTCTCTGAAAATGGTCAGGTACGAGGGCCGTCTGAAAACAAGTAGAAAAAGCAGCAAACTACAGCTCTATTTCAAATATATAAAGAAGCGAATTGAGGAGGTCAAGATTTCTACAGGGTTAATGTAAAAAAAATGTGCACCATTTAATTATTTCATTGCAGTCTTTTTCTCTAAAATTCAACAGTTAAATTTATTAAAGCTTGTTTCATCCTACCAGAAACACATTTAATCTGACCTCAAATATGATAAAAACTTTTACAATAAAAACCAGAAAACTGCTCATTTTTGTTTAATAAATGAAAATATTTCACCAACATGTGTGTACCAATTTAGAAAATAACTCCAGCTCTAAATCGTGGTGCAAACCAAAGTATTATTCAGTTAACAAATAATACAAAACTCTGAAAGAGATGCCATCCGTGAACTGGTGTCTGTCATGTGTTTCTTCCATCTGTGTGTAAACTGGCTCTTCTGCTGAGAAGAAACATTATCATATGTGTGGTGTGTGTATTGCACTGTGCATTTTCTGTACAGATTTGACTTTTTCTCACTGAATGACACATTGTCAAGAAAAAGCCAAGGCATTAAGTAGGAAACATCTGTGACATCACTACTGGACATTGGAGCCCTGTTCTTCACATAATAGAACTATTGAAGCCCCCTTCACTACCATCACTGTCCAGAGTGCACCAGACTCAGGCAGTAAACCCATGTGCGAAAAACATCACCTGTTGCAGCTTAGTGTCTGGCCTCAGTATGAAGCCCGTGGGCGTCTTGAAGGCACAGTCAGATAGTTATTGGTCCCAGGAGCACATGGTGGAGACCGAGACAGAGCGCAAGACAGAGGGAAAGTATACGTGGGAAAGTATACGTGACTGTGTGTCCTTGGTGTGTTTGGCTTCCAGCCAGAGTAAAAAAAACAAACAAAAAACATACCTGACCAGCTGTGTCATACAGTCCCAACAAGTACTGCTTTCCCCCGACATTGACGCTCACTGCAAGGAAATGACAAAGAGCAGCTGAGGAGAGGAAGCTAGGAGGTGAGGGTGGTAAGGGGGGGGGGGGTACCCCAACCCTCATGTGGTATGAAGGCAAACAAGTGGTTATGAATATAGCAACAGATGCAATGCAGTTTGAGTCGTGAGTGTCAGTCAGGAACTTCACTATAATCTTTGCTTTATCTGACCTAATTTCAGATTTCAATCATGGAAATCAGATCCAAACCCAGAAAAGCAGCAGTAATGATGTCATTATTAGAAAGTGGGAAAGCCTGAGAGAAGAGCTGCGTTCCTACCTGCATAATGATCAAAAACTGTGGGCACATACTCCTCAGGAAAGGCGTCATTGGCATAGCTCATCAGGAGACACGTTTTGCCCACTGCACCGTCTCCAACCACGACGCATTTTAACATGATAGTACCGGTTCCGTTAGCCATGATCCCGACCTTTCCACCGTCATCATCGACTCCCCAACGCCCTGTTGTTTCGACCTTCTCCACCTGCAGCTGCGGCTGGGCGGCGATCCCCTTTCGGCGGGCATCACCAGCCTCGGAGGCGGACTGCGCGACCCACCGAGACGGTCTGGAGCAACATCTCTCTCCCCCTCCTCCCCAACGCCGGTTCCTTTACTCCTAGATTTGGCTGGGAATTACTTCTTTTTTTCAAGCTTAACAGTATCACTGACTCCTAAGCAGTCTGAATTTGGCTTCTCTTTAAAGCGAGAAACCACCCTGTTGTTCTTCCGCCGCTGCCTTTGCGCGCGGCTGCCGCTCCACCGTGCCAGCTTCTCCGGTGTGTGCTGCGCCTCTGCTTCCCCTTCGCTCCCTGGCGTACTGGACTGCTGGTGGACAAGGTGGGTGCGCTTGCTGGAGAGGCGGAGCTTGGATTTAAAAGAAAGGGGCTCTGAATAAAGTAGCCTACACTCCGCCTGCTGGGGATGTGTGAATGATTGCCTTAGGAATTACATCATTAGGTAGAAAGAGTAAATAAATAAACATATTAATAATTTCACTGAAAATTTTTTTATTAAGCATGCCAGAAATAATTCAGATTCTGATGTATTCTCCATGGTTCCAATCTGTAGCCTCATTGCAAGTCTCTGCTTTCATATGACACCTTGTTTGCTGATTTTCTTGAAGTGGAGAAATTAGCAGAAGCTCTAAAGTGGGCAGTGCTATTCTCATAGTTTGGTCACATTCCCATTTAATTGGTGTTTGAACTGTGTTTAATTTGGATGCCAATGCCTGGTAGAGCCTTTTAACTGAGTTTCCCCTTATGATTTTGGCTCCATGTTATTATTGGTGCTTCTTTGCGTGTGCAAAGATCTTCTGTATTCATTCTATCTCATGTTCTCCCCACAGGAGACTCTTGTAAAGAACAGGTTAAAAAAAAATACCACCCAAAGTCAACATAAATATTCAGTTAAATCATTTGTACTTTAAGCCTCTGTCCCACTAAATAATCTGAAATATAATGTGAGAATTCCCACTACGAGTTTGTTCAGGTCCTGTACTGTAATAACTCCTTTTGGGTGGATGATTTATCCTTGCAGAGTTTGTGCATATACGATTGATGGAATGTGTGAGGTGAGGCCACAGTGCTGCAGATGGAGACGCCACAGGAGGAGGTGTGTTTGTGAAAGCAGGAGGTGGGGTACAGAGATTTGACCTCTGCAGTGCAGTTGGCCAGGTGTGGGCTGTCTCCTTGAATTAGCGTCACAGCCATCATAACAAAGAAGTCTCTTTAAAAAACTAGAAAGGAATGAGCACGAACGTGTACATGTGCATGCTATTTTCCTGTCTCTCCTAATTATCCCTGCTTTCTGGTCCAAAGGCTGTGTAAGTCGGGGCCTGGAGCAACAGGAGGTCCAAGGAACTCTGAGGAACCAAGATCAGGTGAGGAATTACTGCAGTTTACCACAGCAATACAAACTACAGACATGCTTGTTAGCTTTGCACTGAAACAAATTAAGCGCTTTATTTTATTTTTTTACTGTTTAACATGCTAAAAGCACTTGCACATAATCACAATGCTGATATTTTAACCCTCATTGTGTTTCCTGGTTGGAGCTTAACTCTGTGTCTATAGGCTGATAGTCTCTAGGTGGCTGTGAGCCATCCAATCAGCTGCAGTGAGCATGGCTGAGGATTCTCCTGTTATCATCACATTTGACAGCTGCTGCAGCAGCTCACATGACCAATTACTTCATACATGTAGTAATTCCTGACCAGTCCAGGGTTTTCTGCTTCTTGCTGAGTAGCCGCTGTGATACCCCCACCCCCCTCTCCTCCCTGTGACCCTGGAATATGCTGGTCTTGACAATGGATGGGTTGGATGGATGTAGAACTCATGCTGAAGGTGCTGCATCGGAGACTACGCTCTCTCTACTGGGTTTGGCAAGCGAGCAGCAGAGGGGAGATGTTAGATTGAGGGGAGCTGCCTGTTGAGACAAGATTTCCAATCAGTTGATACTTATGTGATCCTATTGGCACTGATGCTTTCAAATTTTAAAGCAGATTAAGTTCTCATAAACCAAACAGGAACCTCATGCTTCACATATAAATGTGCGTTCAGCGGGCACTTTATTAGGTTCAACTGTTCAACCATTTTGACAGAAGAGCAAAATGAAAGAAGAACAGGTGAAAACATGGATCAATCCTGCCTTGGGTCAATGGTTCAGGCTGCTGGTGGTATAATGGTGGTATAATGGTGGTATAATGGTGTGGGGGATATTTTCTTGGCCCATTTTGGGCTCCTTAGTACCAACGTGGCCTGGTTTAACTACCACAGTCTACCTGAGTATTGTTGCTGACCATGTCCATCTCTTTATGACCACAGTTTAGCATCTTCTGATGGCTGCTTCCAGTAGGATAATGCACCATGTCACAAAGCTCAGATCCTCTCCAATTGCTTTCTAGAACATGACAATGAGTTCACTGTACTCCAATGGCCTCCAAGGTAGATCTCCATCCAGTAGAGCAGCTTTGGGATGTGGTGGAAAGGGAGATTCTCATCATGGATGCAGCCGACAAACCTGCTGCAACTGTGTGATGCTGTCATGTCAATATGGCGCAAATTCGTGGTGCCATGTCTTTTTCAGGTTAGCAGCACACATACTTTTGGAAAGCCACATGATGTAAGAGTAAATTTGATTGAAAAAAACAGGTTTCATTCTTACATTGCTCTTTGGTCCATCTCTGATGCTTACATAACCATTGCACCCTGACTAGTCTGCAGCCGTGCATGCTAAAGTAGCTCTTCTACTGAACAACGGGGTCCAGTCTTTAATCTCCATGTGCGTCACTGGCTTATCTGTTTTTCTTCTTTGGACCTGTTTGTCTTACCACTGCAGACCAGATGCATCACCCAAGAATGTTGCCGTGGTGATGCTATGACACGTCCCGTTATCCAATACAACATGGGGCTTGTCAAATTTGCTCAAACTTTTTTTTTTTCTGCTTCCAACACAAGAAGCACAGTGACTTTCACTGCCAGGGATTAGGATGGTAAGGTTGATCGGTGCACACTGTCTATATCAGGTCTATGGCTACTCAGTTAAGTCCCATGAGGGCCACAGTCCTGCAGATTTTCAATGTTTCCCAGCCCCAAAACACCATACTCAAATTAATGAGTCATTGTGTAGAACTTAATAGGCTGTTGGATCCATTTAATTTGAGTCAGGTGTGTTGAAGCAGGGATACCCTGAAAACCTGCAGGACTAGGGCCCTGGTAGAACTGAACTGAGTAGTCCTGCTCCATAATAATAAGATTTTGTGTCCCGCTCAGTCATCTCTCATATAATAAATAAAATTCTTCCTGTAGGAGGTTTAAAGAGGTTTTACAATATTTTCAAGGGCAGATACTGTGTTGCAAGCGTATATCCGGCTTATTAGGCTGCTACAGCGTATGTTAGTGCTGACAGGTACCAGTGAAATCTGCCGCCCTTGAATTCGTTAGTGAGCTGCTGAAGTTATTTCCCATGTGCAAGACATTTAATATCAACTGTCTATTTCTGGTTGGAGCTCAGCTGAGCTGTGGCTGCATCATTAATACCCTAGTCTGTTGTATTCTGCATTAATGCAAGAAAATCTGTACATTCCCAGGAGACATAATCATGATATTATGTTTGTGTATATTCTCTGTGTATTGACAATAAACATTTGCATAGTGTAGTATTACATCAGTATTTACAGAGGAATGCAGTCTAGTCAGGCAGAAGTTTGCTCTTCTATTTTAGGAAAGGCAAACAAATGCAGGAGCTCTTTTTCCTATCTACTTTCCTCATACTATCAGTGTTATACTATATCATATAGTATGAATGCAGGCAGACATGCACACACACTTGATCCCTGCCACTGACTGAGATCAGTCACAGTCTGGGAGTGTAAACTAAAGGTGAGGCAGTAGATGGGGGGCAGAATGGCGCAGTGCAATCACAAAGAACTCAGATGAGCTCCTAAATTAGCCGGCGTGGACTCTCTGGGAGGGTTTGGTTAAATTACAGGCCATATTTTTAGTGAGGGCTTAGCTTCATCCCTGGAGCTGCCAGCAGCTGTGGACCATCACTCACATGGCTCTCTCCCACAGCACTAAAGCTGTTAACACTCAAAAACACATGCATGTGTTTGTTGTGAATGAAGAAAACGAGACAATTTCTTTAAACAGTTACCAATAAATACACACACTGGATTCATTTGCAAAGAAATTGTTGGCAAAAGACAGCGAGAGATTCTGCTTGAACTATAAAGGTGAGCAGGAGATACCGGCAGACCTCCTGGACCCCAAACATACACAACCCTTTTCACATGAAATTCTCAGCAGATTACAAGCAGAAGACACCGTGTCAGGATGTAGGCCAACAGGATAAGTGGAAGGACCTTTGTATTATTTAGTAATCTTGAAACACATGATAAACCTCATGATGGTACACACCACATGTTGAAAGCTGGATTCACTGCAACTATGCAGAGGAAATGTTTCTGTTGTGCAATCCCTGCAGACAATGAGATGATCAGTAAGCAGGAACAGCTAATTATAAGTATTTCTTTCCAACATTTATAATGAGGAAGGTCTCATTTTAAAGGATTACAGATACGGTTTTTCATTGTTGACACGTGCACAATGAAAGGCTATGTCAATGCATGATGTCATATGCTCTGAAGCTTGTTTTTTTTTTCTTCAATGTAAACAAACACAAAACAAATCACAACTGTTTATGTATTTATTTATTTATTGGAGTCTGAGTCATTTCATTGATTTAATCCAAAGATTAAAAGAAAAAACAAACAAAATTTTAGTCATACAAATAACAGACAACAGAACCCAATAACGGCTACAAGTGAGATGGGATATGATAATGAACAGCTAAAATGCTAAACCACATTAACAATAATACATGTTCAGTTATTCTGTTTACTTTGTGACATGGGATTAATTGTGTCAAAAGTATGGTGTATAATAAATTACACCAGTTTTTTTAACACTGAAAAAATTAAATATAGGCTGTTATTGTTCAGGATACTAAAATATGGAAAACGTAAATTTAAAGTCTCACTTCAGTTATTAATACCATAAAAAGCAAACTTTAACATTTCAAGGTCTTTGCCTCTAATGGCCACAGAACTAGACTGGACCTTTATACATGCGGGGCCTGGAAGTGGGCATGGCTCTCTAACACATACACTCTCATACACGGCTGTGGCAACTGTGGTCACATTAGAGAGACATGAGAAATAAAACATCTTTACTTTAATAATCTGAAAATAAATTGGAAATATCTGCAACAAGTTTAACAAGTTCCACAGAAAAGTAAGTTGGTTGTTTTGGGGCAAAAATGCAGAGCTTGATGTGGTTGTAGGGTGACTGATGGCTTCTCCTCATAATAGCTCTGGTTTACTGTCTGGTGGTGGATCTTTATGTCTGTTCATAATGGCTTACTACCTCCATTTTGGGAGTTGTTAGGCTGCTGACAGGACTGCGTTCTGTCTTGGCCTAATCAGTGTGCTTCCTCTTCCTAATAAGGTCAGAAATATCTCTCTTTCTCTATATTTTCTATACAAAATCAGACTGATTATAGGATATATTTCTCCAGATTTTATTGCCTTAGCTTACTTTAAAATGAACTAAAAACCTTGCTAGCATCCTGTTTAACTTAAACTGGATCATGCAGCTCTAGCTTAGTCAATGCTAAGTAACTTGGATACTGAGGTACTCTTGGAGTTTTCCTCAGTTTGTGAAAACTTTGATTAACTGAGTTAATATGTAGTCTGCCAATACCCTCACTGAAAACTAAATATGACGTGGATTCCCCACATAATCATAAAACTACTCTAGTGCTGCCATATAACTAGATTAGCACTGTTACATAGCTTCATGTTAGCATCAGGTTAACAGGCTTTCATAACATTAGTAGCCAGTTGTACTTCCAAAGGGATAAAATCTCCTCAAGAAATGTTCAGCCAGATGTCAAGATGTTTAAAGGATGACTAATTAGGAAACTTCATTAAAATGAACTTATAACTGGTGTAGTGATACTGGTGATCCTTCTCTGGTAACCTGTCAATCACCAGAGATGGGGCCTGGGGTGCCCAATTAGATTTCACAGGTGGACAGTGCCACCCTGGCAACCCCTCTAGCTCTGCCCTTAGGTGTGACTACACCTTTGTCATTACTTACTGAATGGGGATCTAAGTAAATGATAACCTTTCCTTTGGATGATACTGCCCAGTTTCTGCGGCACTCTGCAATGGCAAAGACTAATCCTGGATTAATTAAGCCACATGCATCAACTACAAGAAGAAGAAGCTAAATGATACTATGTGGCATGGGCTAAATCAGGGCTGCCCAAGTCCGGCCCTCGAGATCTCCTATCCTGCAGCTTTTCGACGCATCCCTTCTCCAGCACACCTGAATCAAATAGCTGAATTCCCTCATCCGCATGACATTCAGTTTGAGGCCTGGTAACAAGCCAATCGTTTGATTCAGGTGCGTTGGAAAAGGGATGTATCTAAAATTTGTAGGATAGTAGGTCTCGAGGACCGGACTTGGGTACCCCTGGGCTAAATGGGCCAAAATGTCTTGTTTATAACAAAGGTCAGAGGAGAACGGGCAGACTGGTTAAAGATGATAGAAAGACAACAGGAAGTCAAATAAGCACTGGTTCTAACCAAGGTCTGGAGAAAAGTGTCTCTGAACACACAACATGTCCAACCTTGAAGCAGATGGGCTACAGCAGCAGAAGACCACACCGGGTGCCTCCTGTCAGCTAAGAGCAGGACACTGAGGCTACAATTCACACAGACTCACCAAAACTGGACAATAGAAGATGGAAAAACATTGCAGCCATTTTGAAATATTTTGCTTTTAACATTTGATGTATTTTCCATGTTCTGTTAACAAAATTATTTTTTATGAGGTTTTCAAATAATTGCATTGTTTAATTCACATTTAACAAAGTCCCACTTTTTTGGAATTGGTAATAAAATATATAAATTTTTATAATAATAATGAATGTGAATTAAACAATATCACATAAAATAAACAATAAAATAACCTTTAAGACAATGTAATTATTCCTTATTTAAATAAATAAATAAAATAACAAAGGACCATGTCAGTAACTGATAAACACCGGGGAGCTGCTGTGTTTTCTCTGATGATCTCAGTGTTGAGGAAGGAACTCTGATTCAGTCCATAGAAAGCACATGAGGGTGAACCAAGCACAATGCAATGAGACACGATGGTCTCATTATCTGGAGGCACTGGGGAGAAGATAACTGCACAAGCAGCAAAGGTTAAGCAATCTGTCCTGCTTCAACTGCAACCCATTACACAGCAACACTATTTCATCCAATCAGTATGATTTGGTTTGGCTTAACCAACCCTCTACTTTATTTGGATATTTCGTTGACTGTTTTTTCTTTTTAGTGTTTTTCACAGTTCCACACAAATTAGAAAACAATAAAATGTAAATGTTTAAATTATTTTTATAATATTAGGATGATACAGTTCAGTTGTGGAGAAAACGCCATCTTTGTAACATCTCCTCTATGCAATAAAGAAAACTGTATTATTCTAAGGATTAACGTTATCCTTGAGCATAAGTAAATAAGTAAATAATCCTCTCTTTTATTATATGAAAGCGGAAATGATAAAGTCATTAAGGCTGTATCCAGTAAAGAGTCAAAGTCAAACAATCAAGGTCAAAACTAACTAAATGAAAATGATCCACACTGATTATATCGATGGGTAAAATCGCTTGTTCTCTGCAAGGGGCAAGAATATACTTTTTTTTTAACCTCGTATTTGCATTGTACACCAAGTCTGTTGTGAGCATAATTGTTCACATACTTGCTTGTGTGGTATGTTTGTTAGCGTAAATTCCTCTAGGGGCGAAGTAGAGAACTCTGACCAGATAGAGTTGCTAAATTTGCAGGGTGTAAATTAAATAGGGAACATGGTAAAAATACAGGTAGTATATATTTTGTAAATTTTAAGATCATGGCTAAAAAAAGTAATTGTATTGTAGGTTAGTGGTTCCAAACTTATTTTCCTCGGGGACGCCCTTCATGCATATGTTAAAAAGCCATGGACCCCTACCCCACCCCGTGCTACAACCATCCTGGTTTGATGCTTTCAAAAGATTCTCACCATAAATAATGTATTTCTGTCCTCCGATAAAGCCACAGTTAAGTTAAGTTCATTAAATTAACATAGAGCCTTACTTTTTTTCTGAAAATTGGGAAAATGTGTGGACATTAATCCCAATGGCTCTTAATGTTCAAAGTCTCAGGAACTTGGAGGGTCCCGGACCCCAGGTGGGGAACCACTGTCGTAGATGGTATGAAAGGCCCCTAAACCAAGCACTTACAACTGTGTGAGACATCAAATGGGTCAGCCTGCAGCCATCCTATAAATGCAAAGTTTGAAAACGGTCAGAATCTTCATAAATAAGGAGGATAAAGTGGTTATTGGTGGATTCGGTTCACTGTAGTAACAAGGCACTCATACGCTAAAAATCAGCTTCTCTTGCCCAGATAAGGCCACATTCAGATGTTCAAAATAGCATCAGCAATAGCTTTGTTTCTGGAAACCCAAAGATAAAAATTCTAAATGTTAGGCTTAAAAAATATAAAGCCTTATATTGCTTCTGCTGTCTGTTCCTTTAAGCTCATTAAAGCTAACAATGCTATGATAT
Organism: Rhadinocentrus ornatus; assembly: GCA_037177495.1. Classification (NCBI taxonomy): domain Eukaryota; kingdom Metazoa; phylum Chordata; class Actinopteri; order Atheriniformes; family Melanotaeniidae; genus Rhadinocentrus; species Rhadinocentrus ornatus. The sequence continues at coordinate 5,700,298 of JBAMHW010000018.1, forward strand.
GCTTTTCTTCTTTGCCCAGTGCCAGTGAGTCTGCCTCAGATGCAGATCAAGTCCCCTGACTTGACAATGACCCCAAATATAATACATCCAAAAGCACCGTCAGATGAGAAGAAAATGCTTCATTGCTTTGAAGTCCCCCTCTAGAAATCCTCAAGCTTTATTCATAAAACAGAATTATAATGCACATTAATGAAACCACATGAAAGTTCATTTAGATGCGAATCCTTGACTTGATGTAAGTGATTTCCATATTGGCATTTGGACTGTATGTGGCTTCAAACTTGTGGGCAAATGAGAATTGTGTACAGTGACATGTTCAGTTTAAAATGTTAAGAGTTTATCTCTGCAAGATGTGTTGAACATTTTAAAAAGAAAATGCAGCATTCTGGAGAGGCCATTACTAGCTTTGTGATAGTTTTTAAAAAAAAGACAAGAAGCCAGAGAAGTTTATTATCATCAGATATTTATCAGTGATGTTTGCATTCATTGCTAATGCAGTTCTCAGAACCCGTCAAAGCAATGCTTTTTACTTGAAACTGACTTGCTTAGGCTCCTTAACTACTAGCTGAGAAGTGTAGGAGTCTCTTATAAAACTACAAAAAATCTCTTGACTGCAGCAATCAGTTCAGGAAAAAGTGTGTAAAAAGCTAAATACATTTTGACTGCTTCCACAGAAAGGAGTACGGTATAGTAGCAGTCAGGTGCTATTGATTAAATCAATCATATATTTATACGGGATTTTTCATACCATGGGGCAGTACAAAGTGCTTTAAGTAATAACAATAATTAAACATCAAATTAAAATGATTTCAACATCAAATTTTCTTGCCATCTTGCATCTTGCCCGCCAACCATGGGCCTCCTCCATCCGGTCCTCCCACGGCACAATGAGCTCCAAGAGAATTACCTGCTTGGATGCTACTGAAGTGAGGACAACGTCTGGCCGTGATGTTGTCTTGGCGACTGCTTCAGGGCACTTCAACTACTTCCCCAGAACAACTTTCAGCTCCCAATCACATGACATTGCCAACAGGCCAGCTGAGGTGTTTCGGGAGGAGAAAGGGATGGCGTTCCTAACTGGGCGAAAGCTCTTGCTGTGGCTGTGGTAGTTCCCTTTATCCAGGGCTCTCGGACAGCAGCTTAGGATGTGTTCCAGGGTTCCTCTCTTCTGGCAGAGGGGGCAAGCTGGTGTCCCCACCCAGGTAAAGAAGTTAGATGGGCTTGGCAGCACGTCGTAGACCACCGGGATCAAGAATTTTATACGATGAGGTTTGGCTTTCCACAGCCCTGTTCATGTAACCTTGCGCTCCACAGCTTGCTCTCATCTCGTCCAGGCTCCTTTCTGCCTCATTCCCACCATCTGGCTGGCCCACTTCTTCTCTATTCCAGCTCACACCTCCCAACAATCAACAACCTCCTCTCTTTTTCCTGTCCCCTGCCATAGCAAGGTGTTCTGCCCTTACCCAAACCAGCTCTTCCCTGTGCCACTGTGCCCACCAACACCCTTTGCCAAAGCCTTGACTGCTGATGGGGAGCTTCAGCTTGTTGGTCTGCCCATACAGGGTGATCCTGCTCAGGCTTTGCGGCCACCCCAGCCACCTGCAGAGAAACGTGCTGGCCCCTCATGTCGAAGCCTTCCAACCTAACCAAATTAAAAACTCACACCTTTTTATCATCTCTCACACAAAGCCCAAAGGCAACCAATCCCATTTTTCACAGACAACCTTCTATGCCAAATATCAGGCTTAATGCTGCTGCGGGGATCTGCTAGGTTCAAAACAAGCTAAATGTTGAACTCAACTTTTAACATGCTAACTGAGGCCTGTAGAGTATGAGACGCAGATCTCAGACTCTGAGAAATATCAGATTTTCTGTACACTGATAAAGAAGTTGTTTTTATTACGTGCCTGAATTAAGAAATTTTAACTTTAATATAGGTTACTAATTTAATTTAACACATAAATACCTTTACAGCCTACCTTACAAAAATCCTTGAAGACCTAATCCTATTTTGGCTCACTGCCAGTATTCTTTGCGCTCAGCCGTATCTGCATCTTATTATGCATCATGTGCTGAGCACCTGCCTGACTGCAGTCTGCAACATTTCCTCTGCTGTTCTATCTTTAGTGAGTGCAGCAGGGTGAAGAGCCACAATGCCTCCTGCGTCTAAGCCTATTGTATGTGTTTTTCTCTTGTTGAGACAGGAACCCACATCAGACACTAACAAAAGGATTACACCCTTCCTCATCCTCATCGTGAGGATGCAGGCAGGAGGCCAGAACAGTATGGACATCATGCACAAGTTTCATGGTTGCAGGAAACAGTGTTAATCCACAAGCCTAACATCCTGTGCACTACCCTGAGTTTATATTCATTGCATGTTTTATAAGGAAATGTGAGCTAAAATGGTTTAAGACAAACAGGCTGATACCCAGGATAAGAAATTAAACTATTCTTGACCAAACAATAAAATCCTGTTTCAAAAATAAAATGTGCTTCTTCTCAATAAGACACTAAAACAGAAGATTTAGAAGTAAATTTTATTGAATGAAATGGTAGAAAACGTTTTAATAGAGTGGAAACAGGTGAGCTGAGGTAAGTGTGCCAGGCAGGATCCAGACTAAAAGGGATGCTGAGGACCTCTAGTGGGTTGAAAAAGCTGAAGTGGCTAAAGGGATAAATTACATAAAAAGCTTCCATATATTCTTTTCTTTTCACATTCAATCAGAAAAAAGACCACAGACCAGCTTAAAATCAAAAATCAAATCTATGCGGATGAACACATTCTGGAGAGAATATATTTCAGGGTTCTGGTTTGGTTGAAACAAGAGTAAAGCAGAGTTTTGTTGCACTTTTGAATCACCTCAATAAATAAATGCCAAAGTCAGGTGACAAGAAATTTTAACAGTCGAGAATTTATTTAAAATTAATTAACAGTATGTCATATGTCATGGCTTTTTTTTAATAAATCATGTCATATTTCAAACTGACCCTTAGCAAAAAGTAGTATACTTTAAATTTATTTCATTAAGTATTCTTGAGTATTAGTATAGCAAGTATACTATGGACCATGTACATGTAGTGTACTAGAAAGTATACTAACTTAATTCTTCTTCTAAATAAATTAGAACATTTTAAGTATGTAAAACTATACTTTAAGTAGCTATACTTTATAAGGTCATTTTAAGTTTATGAAAGTACACTTCCAAGTATACAAGTACATTCATCTATATACTACTTGTGTACTAGGTAAATACTTCTTGTCTACATTTAAGTTTATTGAAGTATACTTTAGGTATACTTTCATGAAATTAGAATTACTAAAAAAAACTTTTAGGAAAATAAAGATAATGCAGTTGAGCACACATGCAATTTACTGTAAATTTTTAACCTCCAGCACTGTATGATCTTTAACATGTAAGTTTACAACAGGGGTAATACCTCAAAGCAAACGTGTAGTATAGAACATTTTTATTCTGCTAAATTAAATGTAAGCAGGAGTCAATGACCTGACCTTATTCTGTACTTGGATCAAGATATACTACATGTTAGTATTTTGTGGCAGAAAGAAGTAAAAGGTATACTTAAGTACAAGTATAATCTTTAGTAACGAAGTATAAGTTGTAGTATTAAGGTACTTAGACTTGCACTTTCTTTTATACTTTTCAGGATAAGCTAAGTATACTTCACTATACTGTTCTTAAGTATTAAACATATGGTATATAAAACATAACCTTTCAGTATTCAGTCTCAGTTTTAGTATAAAATAAATATACTCCTAGTACACTTGAATAAACTACTTTTCTTTAATGGGATTCAAAGTGATTGTCAACATATGTGTGTAGAGCCTATGGTCAATACAAACTTAGCACATGCTAAGCTAGCTATAACAATAAAAAATCAGCTAAACATTTTGTCAACATAATTGTTTTTATCATAAAACAGAATTTTAAACCAACTGCATCTTCTTATTTTAATCCTACTTTATGTAAGACATCTTTGAGAATCTCTTTTGTTTAGACAGAAAACTGTATTCTTGCTTCCCTCCAGTTTGCAATGACGCTAAACATCAGGATTTTCTAATCTCAAACTTTAGGATCAGCCCCCCAAATTACATCTCAGCCCGTTTTTAATTTTCATAACCAGATGTTTCTACTTGTTTAAAAAAAAAAAAATTCAAATGTAGGGTGCATTTGAAACATCTCAAGCTCTTTTAGATGGCAAGATAAGGTAATCAAAGGTAGCTAAATCAGGCTGGAAATTCAGGGAGACTTACATTTAAAAACAACAAATCTCCATGCCTTCTTTATAAGGGGTAAATTTGATTATTCTTTTAATCTATCAACAATTAGAGGTAATTATGTGAAATTGCCAGTTAAGATGGCGAATTTAAATTATTTAAATGTAAAACACGTTTTAATGGTTTCTGTTCAAATTAAAACAGAAAAATAATTACACGGGATGAATAGTAGAACAATTTTCTTTAGAAAAGGAAAAAAGTAAAGTATTAAATGTTATAGTTTGACAACTATAAGAGGACATTGCTGTTATAAAATCACATTTTTAGTTGCAACAGCAGTTTGGAACTGACTTGACAGTGAATGTAGGTAACGATGCTGGCAAACAAACAGTCCTTCACTTTGTTTTACAGCCATCAAATTTGTTGTTTGAAATCTTGTAAAACCATTTAATGCTTTTTATTTTAATCTAAATTGTAGTTGGTTAATCTAATTTGTGCAATCTTAACACCGAAATACAGGTTTTCAAATATGAAACGTTTATTTCTATATCAAAAATCATCCTGAAATTGAGGTAGTTTGTAAAGATGAAAGGCACTTTACTACAGAAATATTGTTGTTTGGTGCTAAATTTGACATGATATCAGCTGATATTTGATAGAATTATATGCTAATATTTTATAACTGTTCATTATGGTGTTTGTTGATTGGTATGCAGGTCCTACTGTAGTCTTGGAATTGCAGGCTGAATGAACATTTCTCATTTTTATCACACAGTTTTACCGATGTTGCCTAATTAAGCTCGGGTAAGAGTGGGGGCTTATCTCTGTCACTGCTCATGTTTAATTTATGCATTCAAAAATTACTCTGCAAGTACATACATAACTGAATCCCTGGATAAAATAATGGCTCAAATAATCACATTTGCAGGCACACAGCTGTCTGCACTCACTGCTATAACCTATTCAATGCCATTTAGTTCTGTGCCCATATTTTGTTAAGTCTCATTCACACTATTTACCAAATATTACCTTCTTTTTACCGCCCTTAGTTGGCTAAGTTCTCTATATGCATTTGACATATATGTGCTTACCCCTAAGACTCAGGCTGCTTGATGAGTGGCACACCGATGCACAACAGGTACCTTTCTAGGCCAAATGGCGTCACAGGACCGCAGCTTTTGAACAAACACACCATGTCTTGCATCATCAACCCCATCGGCACTGCTGTCCTAGCTATGCATTTTAAAGACAAAAATCTCAGGTATGCTGAAACTTGCTTCATCTGTTTAGTGGTTGGTATTGACTGAGCTTTTAAGGCACATTTTCCAGGTAAGACATGCAGACCTTTTGTCTTTACCATGAGGCTAAGATGACGTCACACTGCAGCTATCTCAAAGAAAGAATTTGAACTGGTTGCGATGGATGACCCCTTTTAAATATGGATTAAAAGACAACTTATACCTTGTACTGCTACAACTGTGAAAACTGTGAATTTAAGAGAAGATAGCCACCATCTTAAAAAAAAACAAGCAGCCATATTAAAATTTTACCTGCAAGATAAGATTTGCAATGTTAAAGGACATTTAAAATAATATTATCAGCCATTTTGCAAAAATGGCTTTCACCTTGGAGTTTTACATGACTTTTGGGGAAAATAAAGAGATCTGAATGTTGCATTTAATACATTTTATTCTTTTCAGGTAAAGTGTTTCCATCTGCAGACAGCAGTCTTCTTCCCATGGAAAGACCATGGGAATTTTCTTCTGCAGAGTATTATTTATTCACATAGATAAGAAGAAACAAGTCATTTGACCTAATTTGAAGGACAAAATGTTAGAACAAACTTGGGAGTTATATCTTCCACAGTGTACTTACTGGCAACTGTGCAAGGACACCAGCAGACAGACTGAAGGACAAAGTGCAGAACATAGATCCTTGGCATTACACATGGTTTTAACTAAAAGTGAAATATTACAAATAAACATCTTTTTGGAGGTTTTGCCTGCAAAATATCTATATGGGAAAATCTTCTTTTAAGAATTTAGTTGTAGAATAATCAGTCCAGAGCAGTTTTTTTCTTTTTTTAATTGGGGGTTGGGACGTCCATGGGGGCCGCGAGATAATTTCAGGGCGTCACCAGATAATTTTGAAAAATACAAAGCCTACATTTATCTAATGAATTTGGTATTTTTACCAGGGCTGTCAAAATAAATCATTAATGAAGAGATAAATCTTTGACATTTGCACATTAATTTTTTAACACATTAACTCATAAACAAAAAAGTACATCTGCTATATTAAAATCAGAATTTGATATTATCTCCACGTAAGAAGCTGATTTTGGGCATATGTGCCTTGTCACAGCGCCAAACTGCCAAAAACCACTTTATCATCCTTAGTTACGACGATTCTGAAAGGTTTTTCAGCCCTACATTTAGAGGATGGCTGCAAGATGACCTATTTGATTTATCACACAATTAATCACTAAGTTTTTCGATAGCTTTCGTTGTGCCACAAGTTTTTTGATGAGAGTAAAATCGAAAATAGTGATCTTACTGTCAAAGAATGGGGATACGGAGCCACCTTATGGACTAATTACTACAAGAAAAACAAGCAAACAAATGAAATTATGACTTTGAATTATTCTGATCCAAATCTGACCTTCTAATTGTAACTATTGATTATTTTCTTGATCGAAATGAGTTACCCCTGATTGAATTTAAAAAAAAAAAAAAAAAAGACAGAGTCAGTGTTTTGAACGGTTCATTGAAAGGAATGGCTCCTCAAGATCCGGCTCCCTTTAAAGAGCCATGAATCCCATCTCCATCATCTTGGGGCTAATAGATTAATGAAAGAATTAACGCTAATAGGGCTGCACAGTGGTGTGGTGGTTAGCACCGCAGCCTCACAGCAAGAAGAGCGCTGGCTTGAGCCTTTCTGTGAGGAGTTTGCATGTTCTCCCCGTGTATGCGTGGGTTCTCCGGCTTCCTCCCACCATCCAAAGACATGCATGTTAGGTTAATTGGTAACTCTAAATTCTCCCTAGGCGTGAATGTGTGTGTGAATGGTTGTTTGTGCCTATTTGTGGACTGGTGACCTGTCCAGGGTGTACCCTGCCTCTCACCTGTTAAATGCTGGGGATAGGCTCCAGCTCACCCACGACCCGTAATGGACTAAGCAGTAGAAAATGAATGAATAATATTTTCTTGGGGGTCGGGGCTCAAAAAGTTTGAAAACCACTGGTCTAGAGACCTCAATACAAAAAATGCTATTTGAGTAGAGAAATATTTACCCTTTTTTTTTCAAAGTGGAAATTAAGGTCCTTTAGACATATAGTACAGACATATAGAACTTTTAAGCTGTAGTTAATGTTTTATTATTAAAAGTAGCTGGCACAAATAAAAGCAACTGGATGAGCATTCGATTAGTTTAACTGGCAACGGGCCAGTAACATGACTGGTATAAAAGGAGCATTTCAGAGAGGCAGAGCAGTCCAGACCTTTCACCAATACAAAACATCTGGAGCATCATAAAGGCAGAAATCCAGCAACCAAGCTCCAGGACTGTAGAGCAGCTAGAATCCTGCATCAGACCAGAATGGAACAACATTCCTCTCCTTTAACTCCAACAACTGGTTTCCTCACTTTCCAGATGTTTACAGACAGATGTTTTAAGAAGAGGGGACGCTACATGATGCTAAACATCACCCTCAAACTACTTTTTACAGATGTGTTTAATTCACATTGAACTAATATTTTCCATGAAATGATAAAATGTCTCAGTTTCCAATAGAAAACATGTGGCTTCTGAAACATTTACAGACAGTTGTTAAAGGAAGAAGCAAATCATTGCATTAGTTGTTAATTACATTATAAGAGTCCCAACTTTTCTGGAATTTGCTTGTATTTAACTAGTGTCTTGAATTTGTTTATCTTTTTTCTATTTGAAGTAAAGTAGATATGTACAATACTTGGGAATAAAAATTATCTTGCTGTAGTAAATTAAATAAAGCTTTAGTAGCTGTTCTGTAATAAATATGTCCGCTCCAGACTTTCACATCAGGACTCTGATTCATCTTCTCCCAGCTTATGTAGGAAGAATCTGAAATCTGATAAGCCTGTAATTGAGGCTGAATATTTGGACCCCTGAGACAAAGTCTGCTTTGTGTTTAAAGGCTGCAGCTGTAAAATCAACATATCATTAACAGTTTCTATGAAGACATACTAATTCATTTTATTTTAAATGAAACTGCTTCTCTGCCTCTGCCAAAGGATGCAAAAAAAGATGCAGCAAATGTAAAACAAAGCTGACATCCAGTCACTCTGTCTCTTTTGACTGAAAACCAACCAGCAATCAGCATTCCCTGACAAATGGTGTTGTTTTTGACAGAACCAGTTATCCCTGCATACAACTATCTGAATCAGCCACTAAGTTTTCATTTAGTTTTGGTTGATAAGGAATAGTTTGAGTTCATTCCTTCAGTCACATCCTGACAGGATCTACATTCTCCTCATTTTCTCAACTCAAAGGAATCATCCACTTAGTGACAGAAAATGACCTACTTTCCATCCCAACTTGATAGCAAATCTGGATACCAGAGAAATCTGTGTCATGGATTGGCTCTGTAAATGTCAACAGAGCCAAATCTTTGGTTATAAATTAACACGGAGTAAATTATTGAATGAATGAAATGATGACAGCGACGTTACACTGCACAGCCACTGATTTATTTGTATAAAAGTGCAGAAAATCATAAATAGGGGTTATAAATAGTAAATTAGTGAATAAATAACCAAAGCAAACTAGTCACTGTAAGAACAAAGAGATTGTAAGATTTTAAAAATACGGATTTCATGTCCAACATCAGAGCAGAAACTTTGTAAGCAGCACACAAAAACCTGAAATTTAAAATGATACATCTGATCTCTAACTGTCTGCTGCACATTGTTTTCACAGAGTCTTTAGCAGAGGACGGTTTTCTCCTCCATCAGTGCAGCTGTCCGCTGTTTCTCCTCCCAGCCAGTCCTCATTTAGCTCCCCCAGAATCTCCTGCAGGGACAGGACGGGCAGGGGGGTGTGCTGGACCAAAGCCGATTGTCCTGAGTCTCTGTCGTCCTCCGTCACAGCCCAGCTCCATGAATCCTCCATCTGTACATACTGACCTTCCAGTGGTGGGCTGTTCTCCAGGCTGACGTCCCAGTATCCAGAATCAGTTGTGTCTGGGGTGGAGGACTGGGAGGTGGAGGGGGTCATGAACATCTGCTGCTCTGCAGTACCTGGATACATGAAGGCTGCCTGGTTGGAGCTTGAGCTGTAGCTTTGCATCTCAAGTGGAGATTTGCACCACAAAGATGAGACAGGGGAGGTCTGGCTGCCTGGCTGAGGCCAGTAACCCCTCAGGGGTGGACTGGTGGTGTCGCCAAGCTGTCTTCCTTGTTGGAGTCCATACATAGAACTGTACTGTTCACTTTCCTCAGAGGTTGAGTAAGGAGGAGGACATTGCTCATAGTAGCTGCCCTCCTCCATCTCCTTCTTCACCTGAGTTGGGTAGGCTGGTGGAGGCCTTTGAGGCTGCAGAGGGACAGCCAGCGGCCCCCTGTTGGCAACAAGATGAGGTGGAGAAAAAACGTCATGGCCCGGGCTGTCAGACTGCCACAGCGCTTTTTTGGCTCCTCTGCACTTTAGGGTGCGAGCTCTTCGGTTTTGAAACCACACCTGGAGAGGACATTGAAAAACAGTAAGCTTCTGGTAAGAAAAGAAGTGTTGGTAAACCACACATTTTGTTAATCATTGTTAATCAGTGGCCAAAAAGGCACCTAGTAGAGTGTGGGGGCTGTCAGCTGGCAGCCTTCTACATTCTGTCTACTACTTCAAACAAGATCCTGATTAAAAAAAAAAGCCTGTGTCGTCTTTGAAGACGGAGATAAAAGAATAAAGTGATACAGGAATAATGGAATCTAAAGTTACCAAGCAGGATGCATTTGAAAACAGAGCCTTTTTATATATAAAAATGTGCAAAGCATGCATTCTATGTAATTCCTAATTTTATTAAAATTACCGGACAGCTTCAGCTTTGAGTTTTTTTTCATTCATTTCATGATGAAATTATTCTAATTCATGAGGCAGCAGTGGTTTGTACCTGGATGCGTGACTCAGGTAGGCCTGTGGTCTGGGACAGGCTCTCTCTGAGGCTGATGCCCGGGTACGGGTCTGTCTCGAAGGTGGCTCGCAGGAGCTCCACATGTTCTTTAGAGAAGCAGGTCCTCTTCCTGCGGCTGGCGCTGCGAGAGGAGCCGCCGCTGGAGGCCACAGACCTGGCATCATCTGAGGGAAGAGGAGACAGCAGAGTCTACATCAGACCGGATACCTTCACCCTTCTTCCCAACACGTTTCAGTATAAATTATGCACATTTTGTCCTGTAAAAACAGAACCAGACGCTGTTGAGGTGTGTACACAGCTGTAACTAAACAGGAGATGCCACTTAACCGATTTCAGATAAAGAGTGTGTTTTTTCTGTGTGTGGTTTTGACGCTGTATTATCTAAACAAGTACACAGAGTATAATAAAGATAGTGCTGTTATGCAGCTGATTATCTGTATAGAACTTTTTGCAGTGATCCACTTTGCTGTGCTGTCTCTTTTATATTAAATTTTTTTTTTATTAATAAACCAAACCTGGTTTCAATATTCCTAATCTTTTTTGACTGTTTTAGCTTTTCAAGCCTGTTAGTTCATTGGGTTTTTTCCTTTCATTGATGCATCCTGTCTGGGTCCCATTGAGGCAATAACTCTGCACATTGTACTGCAAACAGGGTCTTTAAATGCAATTCTATCCAAATACAAAGTGTTTTGAAGAAAAGAAGAAAAATGCCAAAAGAGGGGGGAAAAACCACAAGTTAAATCCTTAATTTTCCAGATCATCAAATAGCTCTTACCATTGCTGGAATCCTTCCACATAGCAGCAGTTCAGATACAAATGGTCAGAAATGAGGTCAGTATGGCAGAGTGCTGCCTCACGCAGTGTCTCAGAGTCTCTGTGTATCAGAGTACCTTTTATAACCATCACGTTCGACCCCCTGAAGGATCCATGGAAGCCAGGACAGAGTGGTGGGGTGGGGTGTTGTTTTACTTTGAGGATGGATGGTTAACAGAAGTACTCTGACCCCAACAGCATCCCCCACCCTGCTACCCCTTCACACACCCAACGTTACCTCCTCTGTTTCACAGAAGTGGCAAGGTCAATGGCACTTATGACACATGACAAGAGAGACAAAACAAAGTTTTTCTTACATCGTTAGAGTCGTTGAAACTTATTCATTAAAAGATGACATTCAAGTGATTATATGTGGCACATATTATATTCTGCATCACTTTTTAAATTTTTTTGTCTGATTTTAGCTTTTATAAAACAAGGCATGAGCAGTGTTTTGGGGTTTTGAGGTTAATATATATTTCATCATCAATGCATAACACTCCGATGCATATTAATATTAATTTCAGTACACAGTGTAGCAGCAGATTGTAAAGGTTGTAGCTCATTTATTTATTTTTTCATTTATTTTGCTACTGGTATGATCTGATGAGTATGAAGCACAACCACAGGCAGCTCTGCAAGCTGCTGAACATTAATCAACCAACAATAGCCTTAAAAAATAAAGTTTAACTTAGAGACTTTAGCAAACAGCAAAACAGCATTTTAAGCTGAAGCCTATCAGCGGCTTTCATATGCAAAGCAGCTCCCTGTAATCACACAGAGGAAAACAAAGGGGACTTACACAGTGATTAATTGGACATTTACCTGTTGCCACACAGCAGCCTCATTACTGTGAATGGGTGCATCAAAGTGAGCTGCAAACTAGTCATGTGGTTTGACATGTCCAGGCCTTGACTGAGCTGTCAGGCCTTTTTATTTATCTGTTTTTACATTTTTTACATGTATGCTCTGCTGTGGTTGGTGACACCTTTGACCTGTCCTCTCATGGTTGCATGAATGATTCGTAAAAATCAGCTACACGTGAAAAGGATTGACAGCTTAAATAGCAACGCTCAATAATGAGCAAAGTGCAGAAGCTGGTTTACAGTATTTGCTAGTATATAAGAAGACAATGCAGCTTGAAGTCCAGAGTTATCTGATGTGAACACAACAACCTCTGCTGTTAATCTTTATCTGGACAAGAAGTGGAATCAATGTTCCTGTGTGTGGACACGGCTCCTGAAAGTCCTAGATCTCTCTCTCTCTTTCTCTGATTTATTGTAATCCCATCAAAGATCCTCGGGGCTTTCCCAACTGGTAAAATATTCCAAATTTCAATGGTTTTAATATTTGGATTTAATGGATAATGCATATTAATAAAAAGAAAAATAAGTCAAACCATGTGTCTTATTATCTAGAGATGAATCTGATAAAATAATAAAAGAGAAAGAGTACCAGCAGCAAACCATCTCATCAGATTACTTGTTAGGCCCCCGTTTACATACAATGATCAAGTGATTAAAGATAACTAAACACTATTTCAGCCAATAGGCTATTTAGCTAATGCAAAATCACTATAAGGAACCTTGTTTAGTTCAATCCTCCAACCACAGAAATCTGTAAACTTGAAAAAAACAAACAGTCATCTGATCAGCTTATCATGTCTTGTAAACTGTAAAAGTATAATCCCCCAATAAGAAAACGGTGACGCTGCACCCGTCTGGGAGAGTAAGGCACTCATCCTGCAGTCTAAACTTAGGCTGGGTGATGTTTTACAAAGAAACCTGTTTGTACTCATGTATTTGTGTTAGATTTTTGGAGTTTTTGTCTTTTTTTTTTTTTTACTTGGTACCTACGAAGAATCATGCAGAAATTATAGGACATGAACAAAAAATGTAATTTTAGGTCTGTGTAGCATATCCATAGTTTAGACATTATTAGGTTACATACTGCAATATAAATGAATGACACATCTGACTTCAGTTAATAGAAAAATATACAGATGTGATTAACTGGTTTATGTAAGGAACCTCACAGCTGGAAGAAAGAAAGAAAAAATAAATTGCTTATAAAATCATGGAAAAGCATTGTGCTTTCTGCCAAAATTAGAAAATTTGAAAAAAAAAATGTTATCAATTAAAACCAATTCCAAAAAAGTTGCAATGCTGGATGCAATGAATTGCAGAGCCATGTTTTATTCCCAATAGAACATAATTTCCAGCAGTTCAGAGAGGCTGCTGTCTGTGAACACAGTTCACCGTGCAATCCACAAATGCAGGTTGAAGCTCTGTCGTGCAAAGAAGAAGTCATATGTGAACACAATCCAGACACTTTGTTGTCTTATCTGGGCCAAAGCTCATTAAAAATTATCTGACGCAAAGTAGGAAACTGTTCTGTGGTCAGATGGATCATAATCTGAAACTTTGTTGGAAAGCATGAATAGTCCTGCAGACTTAAGAGGAGAGAGGCCGTTCAGCTTGTTATCTCTGGTGGTTATCTCTGGCATTTCTGGTAGTATGGGGGTGTATAAGTGTCTATAATGTGAGCAGCTTCCACATCTGTGAAGCTCCATCAATATTGAAAAGTACATGGAGGTTTTAGAGCAAGGATGCCCATGTCCAGTTCCTTGAGATCTACTATGCTGCAACTTTTAGATGTATCCCTTCTCAAGGAGGCCTGAATCAAATGAATGTCTCATTACCAGGCCTCTGCAGAGCTGAATGACATGCACATGAGTAAATTTGGCCATTTGATTTAGGAGTGTGGAGAATGAATGCATCTAAAAGTTGCAAGACAGTTTGGCTCCAGGACTGGACGTGGGTACCCATGTTTTAGAGCAAAATCTGCTCCCATCCAGACATCTCTTTCAGGTAAGGTCTTGCCGATTTCAGCAAGACAATGCTTAACCACACCTTGCATCCATCACAACAGCATGGCTTCACAAGAAAAGAGTTCAGCTGCTTAACTGGTCTGCCTGCAGTACAGATCTTTCACCAATAGAACACATTTGGAGCTTCATGAAAGCAAAAATCCAACAATGAAGGTCCAGGACTGTTGAGCAGTTACAATCCTGCATCAGACCACAGTGGGACAACGTTCCTCTCCTAAAAATCAGGAATTTTGCTACTCATTGCGTTCTGTTTTTATTTACATTTACACAGCATCCCAACTTTCTGGGATTCGGGTTGTAGTTGGCATAAACTTAACTCTAACTCTTGTCTTTTAAATTATCTGAGATAACTGAGCATAGATCTTATATATCAATGCAATTGCTTTAAAAAAAATCTATTAGCTAATCTTTAAATGAATGTATTGAATTTAAATAGTAAAACTCGATTTCACACGGGGGCAATACCGCAGTGACATGATGCACTGGTCTGCTCATAAATAAACAAATAATAAATAAATATATCTTTTAAACTCATAAAACACCATTTGAATACCTGCCATGCTTATATCAATTGTTAAATGTGGGTCTTAGTTAAATGTACTGGTTCATTTCAGTAATACAAAGCTGTTGTTATTTTTAAGAAAAAAGAACGCATAGTCTCTAAACTCCCTCTCCCGGTCTGCCTGTCCTCTTTAATTCCCCTCACGGTTGTTATTACACGGTCATATTTGGCAGCGGCACCAACGCAGAACGACAGCAGACATGGCTAAAAGTGACGGAAGCGATTACTTTAAAAGGACTAGCCTCTTTTGGATTGTCTCCGTTACATTGGCAGTTGGATATTACACTGTAAGTTTATTAAATCAGATGTATTACGATCCAACAGAAACGGCAAATTCCAGTCTGTCTCTGTATTCCGTAAACGCCAACGAATTGTGTTACGTAAAATGTACTCCGGGTTTTTTGCTCACTGTTTTATACATAAAAGTAAATGTGCTGAATTTTAGAGTTTGTGTATTTAGTCTAGTTCCATTTAACATGTCATATTGTGAAAGTGCTGTCGAACCCATTGCCATTATTTTGTTGATGATAGCTAATCTCATCGGCATTCATGAAGCCATCAGTTTGAGCTTAGGGTGAAGAAGTTTTTGGACAAAGTCCATTATACAACTTAGTTCTGCATTGACCTGTAGCTTGAGTTAACGTGTGCCAAGACACATAATCTTTTCAGTTAAGCTAGCAGTAACCTGACACCTCCATGAAAATAAATGTAACAACGTACATATAATTTACGTTAATTCTGGGACAAATTGAACATATAATTAGTTTAGAGCCGGAACCGTGAAGCTAACACGCAGCTAACTTGTATTAGCTCCTAGCTTATAAATAATTTTTAAAAAACGCTGCGCTGACTACCGGCAACTATATTGTAAGAAAATGTTGTGCTGGACTTATAAGAAACGACATTCTTACATTTATTTACTGAAATTAATGGCGTGAGGTGCAGATTTGCAAACAATCGCCTGACCTACAATTGCCACGTGTACAGCAGCGTGGATAATAACTTTAGAAAAGCTGACAAAAACTGTAAATCTATTATTGTGTTTGCTTAACATCCAAACCAGTAAATGCAATGCATTCTCTTGTTGTGGGGGCCTTCCAACAAAATTCCTTTTGTATTGTACAAACATGTTTGGTCACAGGTGGACACAGGAAGACGATGACACATGCTAAAATCAGCTCGGTGTTTGTGCTGTTTCTGTTATGCTGTGGTTACATTTATTTAATGAGAGTTTTGATGCGTAACCATGTGAAGACACTTTCCTTATTATCTAATATTATGGTGGGTCTTTCTTATTTAAGTGTTTAAATGGGATGCTGCACAAAGACAAACTGGGTAAACTGGTAGTGAGCTAGATCAGATTTTAGTTTAAGTCAAGTCTTTCACAGTCTAATGCTAACGTCAGATCAGATGATCTAAATATGTCTATTCATTTTTTTAATGTGAAAAATTGTGAATACAGACCCAACACTGCTGAACAAATTCAGTATAGATATGGTTTTATTACATTGCTCACAACAAGGTTGCTTTGTTGTGCATACAGATGCTACAGTCAGAATCCAACTGACCGTGCCTTACCACATACGGGAAATGGAAATAGCAGCTCAATGCCTGAGAATAAAGTTTTGGAAAATCTTATCAACCACCCTTGGGCTTCCTTAATGTAGTTTTAGAATTAGCTGGCTTTCAGAACAGGAACCAGTCATGCTTCTTTGGGTCAGCTGCATGCCATGAAATGTGCATCACAGACTCACTTTATGTGGTTTTTATTTAATTTATATGTGGGTTAAAAAAGAGAGATTGAACATATATAAGTGCTGAATCCCTCATCAATCACTGTTGTTTTGCAGTGCATTGTGTTTGCGCCAGAAAAAATTCCATTTGAGTACCTCGGCGTATTTGGCAGCTTCTGCAGATACCTTGTGGACAACTATGCAGATTTGATGTACAAAGGGTAAGTGATTAGATGCTGTTTGACCTGCTGTTGTTGATGCATGAAGTCTTGCAGTATGCAGCTGTAAAGCAATCTGAGAAAGAAAAGTCTGGTTTAAAAAATGACTATTTTAATCCTCTTTGATAGATCCAGAGGAGCTAATTTCTTTAACCAGTTAAATCAATAAGACAACTTTTGACAGATACTCGAATAAAGAGTTTAGATTTCTAAATTATAGTGAAACTTTTTAAATGAACATTTTCAAAGACATGCAAAGCCCCCCTGCAGGGCTTGAATGCAGTGTTTAATCAATAAGTAGAAAAATGTTTTGTTCCTCACTAATGGATCGTTACCACCAACTCCATGTTTTTATTTAGTCCTTTAAGTCACATGACTGCTGTAGGAGCATTAGAACAATAACAGAGCAATCAAGATATTATGTTTAGTTGCTTTTGAAGTCATGTGACTAAGCTGTAGTCTCTTAAATGAAGAGGGGAGCTTTAAATCTTAGTGTTAAGTGGTGAATTATTTGTGAAGGTTTTTTTTTATGTCATGTGACTCCAGAAAGCTCAGCATGCATGGGTGAAATGGCAGCTTGATGGAACTTGTTTTTATTGGATTTTTTTTCCGTTTACAGGTGGTGGGCAGCCACAGCTATTCATGTATTTGAAGCCTGTGTTGCACTCAGTGTGTGCAGGTAAGAATGACAAGACCTTTCATGTCCACGAGATGGTGCTATAACCTCATATTATTATCCTAATGTCTACTGCTTTTCCACATAGGTGTACATCTTGCAGCATGTGCACAATTGAGCTGCAAATGATAGACTATTTCTGGGGCTGAGCAACCAGTATTATTATTTTTTCTTTCAGCAACAAAGGCATCAGCAGCACAACCACCCGCTGCATGTGGGTTTTTCAGACCCTTCTGTTTGGCTTCGCCTCCCTCGGCCTGCTCCTCAAGTACGACCCCAAGCGTCCCAAACAGCACTGATGGCAAGCAGGAGACGCCACATCAGTATCTCCCAAGTGCCTCTTCCTCCATCTCTTACTCTTTCTTATGAATTAGTGATTAGGACCACAGAGATGTGGGGAACAATTATGCCTTCTCTTTTTAACTGAAGAGTATTTGCAGTGATGACAAAACTTTATGACACTACAAACTTTCTTACATAGTTTTTAGTTGAACTTTTGCTCCCATGACGAGCAGATATCGATTTCATTCCACTTGTTTTCTTTGCACAAAGCTGAATGAGGATCTTGTGCAATTAATGTTTCAGAAAATTTTAGTTTTTTTGTTTAATTTACTTGACTGAATTATCTGCAATACAACAGGAATTTTAATAAGCATTTTTTTTGCTCATGATGTTTACAGTCAGCCTTCCTGGTGGCATTAGGGATATTTTTAGCTGCTAACACCATCATTATGGCAAACAGGTTGGCCTCAAGGAAGATCCAAGATCATATAATAATAATAATAATGATGATTAAAGAGAGGTGCTGTCACTTTTTCCTTCTTCGTTCTAAGGTGCTTTGAGATTTTAAATATACTGGAAGTGTTAATGTTACCACTTCGTGTAAACAATAAAGAGTGATTTACAAAGTGTCATTTTTTTAGGCTAGACTGCTCAGTCTTGTGTGACTCGTATGTCAGGAGCTGAAATCTATTTCCATACCTTGTCAGTCTGTTATTGGTACTGAAAAGTTTGTCATCAGGAAGTGAGTTCAAGACTGCACATCAACTGTGCTGGGTTTCAAAACGGGTTATAAAATCTGAGTTTTACGTATGTTTGACTATGATTTTTAGTAACTGCTTGTATACATTTCAATCTGATAAATTTAAAGACAATTAACTGTGCCTCAAATAGAAATAAATACATACTAAGCAGTCTCTTATTAGGTCCACCCTGCTACTAAGTGCTTGAATCCCCTTTTTCCTTCAGAACTGCCTTAATTCTTGGTGTCATAGATTCAACAAGGTGGTGGAAACCTTCCTCAGAGGTTTTGCTCCATATTGACATGACAACATCACACAGCTGCTGTAGATTTGCAGACTGCATCAATGATGAGAATCTTCTGTTCCACCACATCCCAAAGTTGCTCTTTTTGATTGAGATCTGGTGACTGGAGGTCATTGGAGTACAGAGAAGTCTCTGTCATGTTCAATAAAGCAGCTGAAGATGATCTGAGGTTTGTGACATGGTGCATTATCCTGCTGGAAGTAGAATCAGAATATGCTACATTGTGGTCATTAGGATAAAGAGATGGATATGGTCAGCTACAATACTCAGGTAGGCTGGGGTGGTAAAACAAGGCCATATTGCCAGTAGGAGCCTGAAGTGTGTCGTGAAGATATCTCCCACATTATTACACTACCTGAACCATTGATACAAGACAGGATGGATCCATGTTTTCATGTTTATATAAAATTCCCATCAGACCAGCAATGTTTTCCCATCTCATATTATCCAGTTTTGGTGAGTCTGTGTGAATTGTAGCCTCAGTTTCCTGTTCTTAGCTGACAGGAGGCACCCAGTGTGGTCTTCTGCTGCTGTAGCCCATCTGCTTCAAGGCTGGAAATGTGTGTTCAGAGATGCTATTCTGCAGACCTTGGTTGGAACCAGTGCTTATCTGACTTCCTGTTGCCTTTCTATCATCTCCAACCAGTCTGCCCATTTTCCTCTGACCTCTGACATCAACTAGACATTCTGGTCCAGACAACTGCTGCTCACTGGATATTTTTTCTTCAGACCATTCACTGTAAACCCTAGAGATGGTTGTGTGTGAAATTCCCAGTAGATCATTAGTTCCTGAAATACTCAGACCGACAACAATGCCATGTTCAAAGTGACCTAAATCCTCTTTCTTCCTCATTCTGTTGGTCAGTTTGAATTTAAGCAAGTCACTGAGTTGCTGCCGTGTGATTGGCTGATTAGATATGTGTTCAACAATTTGAACAGGTGGATCTAATAAAGTGACCACATGTGTTCTTCATAAAAACAAGAAAACACCAAAATGAACAAAAGTGTGCATAAAGGCAGTAAAACTGAGCTGTAACAGTATACAGCTGCAGTATAGCAGCAGCTCTTCAATGCTAAAAGCTAACAGCAGTTAGCTAGCAAGCAGTGTTGCCAACTTAGCGATATTTAGCGAGTTTTCAGACCCCTTTAGCGACTTTTTTTAAGTGACTAGCAACAAATCTAGGGACTTTTTCTGGTATTATTGGAGAGTACTTTACTGTTCTTTGCACAGGTGATATAAATACTAATCAGACTGGGCTTCACCCACAGAGTTTTAATGTTTGTTCACAATAGACAATAATACTGCCAGTCTCTAAGGTTCACAAAAACAGGTTTATTTTTGTTTATGGGTTCATTTTCCTTTTTCACCCACTTCTGCCTTTTTTTTATGTTGTTTTCTTCCCACTTTCTCTCTCTTTGCACACTTTTTTGTTTTTGTTTTTTCCAGCTGCCACCTCACAAACCATATAACACTAATGATAAAACTGCACAGTAAATTAAGTAATACCTGCATATGTAACCCAACACTCACATTTATTAACTCAAGCACATTTAATAACATTCAACATTCAATACTCACACGCTTACAAACACATGCATAAACATATATATATCAACAAGAAGCATCCAAGATTCACCTTTTCACCACAAGCATGACCATACTTAGATTTACTTTAGACGTGGAATGTGCACGGAGCTGGGACCAGAGAGAAGAGACTAAAAATCTTTAATAGATAAAATGATCTGCTGGCAGACATTGTGTTCTTACAGGAGATTCATATGACAAAAACATCAGTGGGTGCCCTCTCTACAACGCAGTTTCCTCATGTTTACTCAGCCTGTTATAACTCCAGACAGAGAGGGGTAGCCATTATGATAAGTAGAAAAGTAACATTCAGAGAAATCAGGCGTCTCAGCATGTGTTCTGTGGGAAGCAGGGAAGGCGGTAATGCAAGGCAAAATGATCTCTTTTGCATCACATAAAAAGAATCATTAGAGGACGCCTACAGTGCTTCACCAAATGAACCAATGATGAACCAAATAAGGAAGGCTGGACTTGAATTAAATGAAATAATCAAGAGAACAGAATTTCTGGTGCAAATATTATGCTTGGAGACGTTTGAACACAGTAATAAATCCAGAAGATTTCTAGCTAATCAGTTAAAAATAAATAGGGAAAAATCTACAATATTAGCTGTTAAAGAATCAGTAGGTAATATTACCCATGACCCAGATACAATAAACAACATCTTTAGATATTTCTATAAAACTCTGTATACATCACAATTAGATCCATCAGACAATGATATCCATCATTTTCTTAACAATATAAATCTTCCAGGTTTACAGCAGCAACAAGTCACAGCCTTAGATTCTCCCCTCACAGTGGAGGAGCTACATGAAGCCCTTAAAAATATGCCCTGTAAAAAAGCCCCAGGTCCGGATGGCTTCCCAGCAGAGTTCTATAAAGAGTTCTGACAACACTGGCCCCTACATTTTTCAAAATAGTGACACAAATAAACGAAAATGGTTACTTACCACCAAACATAAACTCTGCAACCATTACTGTACTATTAAAACCAGGTAAAGACCCCACAATACCATCTAGCTACAGACCC